>CALQYR020007237.1:43837-68393 GCA_943334845.2 Auanema sp. JU1783
GTTGATCCTTTAGTTAGTAAATCAGTTAATGTTATCTGGAATAGGTAATTGGACATACGAGTAGAAAAAATCTTCAGTGTATTTCAAACTGATAAGGAATTTGAAACTCAAAAATGAGGGCTACGATTAAATTTTACATGACGCCAAAGAAGCCAACAAAATTGCTTTGACCTCGTCTCTTTTGGATTATGTAGATCAACTCTACAGGAGATGAATCCATTTCAGTTGATACGTTTCTCCGTAAGCAGTTCGACGATAGGGTTACACATTTTGGAAGAGTTGAAAAATCAAAACTCACTTCAGCGCAAGCAGACGAGTTCAGTTTTGTTGAAATCGAGTTCAGAACTCCTTGGGTACGTTTGGTCCATCTATGATCTTCGTCTCCTTCGGCAGCTTCATCATCTTCAGTTCTAGTTGTCTAAAAAGATTTCGGTCTCAGAGATCGTGATTAGTATCAGAAATCTACCTCATTAAGATTACTCTTTCTCTTTCTCTTCTCTGAAGTGGGGCTATCTTCGAGATCTTTAACAGGGGATTCCTCAGCATCCAGTTCAGCCATAGGGGGTGGGGAATCGGCAGTGAGTGGTTCAATATTAACTGGACCGATATCTTCAAAATCTTCCCCGCAATCCTGTAATTCAATAATTATCATAAGACGATGGTACTCCTGCTCTTAAGACAGTTGTCAAGGCTGGTACTCCTAATAAGCTATTTGTTTTACAATAGTTCGTGCTTCAAGTACCGAACTCATGTTTTGAGACAGTATATGCGTGCATAAATTACGATGTTACAGAAAATTCCGGATGGTATGCAGTGAAGCGAAACTAAGACTATAAGTAGCTAAGAGGAACTTACAGTATTCTATTATGAACACCTCTACTATCAAGTTCCAAGTTACTTTGCCCCTTTCTAATGTCCAAAACTAATTTTAGAAAAAAAATAGCGAGAGAAAGTCATATCGAAAGGCCTAATAAAAATGCGTGCACTCTCATGAGCTTTTTAGAAGTTTGAGAAATTTAGAACATGAACATACCGCTTGATATTGGAAGTCATCTTCTATTATATCAGATAGATCAAGTTCCTTGCGGATATCATCCGGCTTCAATACATCATCTACACGAGCCTTCAGGACCAAATGCGATTGATAAAGCTGAAACATACAGAAAATACATAACTTAATATAAAACAATCCTACTCTAATCAAAGGCTTAGCCTTCATATATTGGAAACCAGGCATATGGAAAAGCTTTTCAACAGTTCCTGCTTCCTTCATACGCATGAGTTTTCTTGTCGGTGGAGCTAAGTCCAAGGTTTGCAATGTATCACTGAAAACAAGAAAATGATCTTTAACCTTAAGATAATCAAACACCTGTAATCCAGCATATTATTTTTCATTTCTTCACCACTAATATTCTTCTGGTCATCAACAATTAATCTTCTCTTTCTTCTTCTTTTCTCTTGCATTTTATCCAATGCCGAAACGTCTAATGGTTCTAGTGCAAAACTTTCTTGACGATCACCTGAAGAAAAAGTAAGCTGAAAACATTTGACAAATCTAACCTTGAAGACTGTTAGCAGTAGCACCCAGCTGCATTTCGTCTCCTAAGTCGGAACCTGGTGCTTCCATATTACCTACAGCAGACATATTATCATTAAAAACGCTCCCTGAATAGAAAATAGAATTGAGCGTGATTGAGCAGCAAACTTGCCGTCCATATCGTCATCCCCCATATCTCCTCCAACAAAATCGTCATCAGTATTAAAAATAGGAGCCCCTGGGGCCATCTTTCCTTCGAGGGAAGGTGTTGGCTCGCGAATATCACTGAAATTATCAATACAAAATTCAAAAAAATAATAGTAGTAGTAGGCTACCGAATTGAATTTCCGAATGCTGATGCACTGGCGTCACGACCAACTTCAATAGCCGAGCTTCTGTCGAAAGCTCCAAAATCGTCATCAAATCCGGATCCCATGCCTACAGAACTTTCACCGAAATCATCCATCTAGAAAATAATATTCATTCCATAGCGAAACTGAGTACTTACTCCAAAATCATCATTAAATCTCATGTTTGATGGGTCTCCAATAAGATCTTCTTTGAGAGTAATATCATCGATGCGACTTTGGCTGACCTATAGAAAATGAATTCGAAGATTTGTCAAAATCAATCATCATACCTGTAAGTGGTTCGCAAATTCGGCGTCGTTGAACTCGGGTAAAGCAGTATCGAAATCAGTATATACCTGAAGAAGGAAAGTGAAAACGTGTTACATAATAGTATCTTACATCTGGTATGCCTTGCAAGCTGGTGTTGTTATCACGAACATCATCAGATAATTCAACTTGTCCGGGTCTGAAAGCCATCTTGATCTTGAGGAAGGCTTCATTACAATCAGCAAGAAGGTATTTCGTTTTTCTTGAATAAATACGGACTATTCCGAGAAGCAAGTGGCCAGTTGTTCTTAGAGCCATTTTGACCTAGTTGTACAGTTATACAAAAACCAAAAATAAAACCGAAAACCTTTGGTTTCAGAATTTCTTCTACAGCATCTTCGACATTAGTTTCGTAAATTTGAGCTTTCGATAATTTTTTTTCCCAATGGGCCGCAAGCCAGATTTTGGCTAAGGGCCCTTTTTTAGATAGAACGAACTGGGAATAAAACATAGTTTTCTAGAAAACAATATGATAAATTTCAGACGATATGAAGTAAACTTACTTAAACCACTATTGATAAAAATGTTAGTTGTATATGTTAGCTTCGTTTAAACTGAAATGAAAATATGAATTGAAAGAAATATGGACCGACGCCAAGATCAACCGATCACTAAGAATGAACGCCATAAAATAAAAACATCCGCTCACGTGTGCGGTTTACGTGGGAAATTTCCGTGAACATACACACACACACGTCGATTCATAAATATATATTCGAAATAACAAAAAAACCTTGCTAGATATTCAAATTATAAATTAATCAAAATCAATAGAACTGTTAATTTATACTAGCCATAAGCGTCTTTTAAATGTTGGCTAGTGTCCAAGCCATTCGCGTCGGGACCAATTTTCGCTAGTTATAAGCTATGCAATGCATGTGTTTTGCTAAAATGCTAGTTTTACGTTATGCTTTGAGTAATCAAAGCCGTTTTCTTTCGAATACTACTTCAATAGCTAATAGGTTCACTAGAGAAACTTTGAGAAACCGATTGTATAAACAAGAACTCAAAGATGTCCATAATAAAATAAGAAAGAATGGATTCCAAAACGGTCTAGATTTCATTTATGAGAGTTGATTTTCGATTCTTAATTTCAGTTAACAATCCACAAGTTTATAGTGATGCTATTTCTTTACGACCTCCTAAAGATCTTTGGAAAGCTTTGGGATTCACAGTACTGGTAAGTTCTGAACAGCAGCTCAGCCATATATTGGTGGCTCATGTTTCTCATTAGGTCGGGACTGGAGCATTCACGGTGGCTATTATATCTGACATAAAACGGATGAAAGAGAAAGCACGAGAAGCTGCAAGTGATTTTTTCAAGGCAACATTCAAAAGGTTTTTTCTGAATAAAATCTGAGCGGATTAGCACAGTGTACCTTTTCTAGCTATTACGATGGCCAGAACCAAACGGATAGTTTTGAGTGGAAAAGGCTATCAGAAGGGGATAAGACAGCAGCTCTGCTCATTGGACGTAATGAGACTCATCCTATATGTTCTATACCAATCATTTTCCAGTGAATGTGGTTGTCTTCTGCTTATGGAAAATACGAGCCTTTGAACCACAGATGTGGAGATATTTCACTAATAGTTTTGCACAGAGTACGTTAAATTGGAAAAACTTTTATTAATACGGAGTTTAAAGGAAGTCTATGCTCTCCAATGCTCCTCAGTGCCTTTTCACATTCCAATTTGATACACTTGGCTTTGAATATGTATGTCGTCTACTCTTTCACTAATGTCGCTATCGACAAATTTTTCGGCCCCGACCAGGTTAGTTATAGTTGTTAATCTGTATGGAAATTTTTATTCAGTTCTGGGCTTTCTACGCAAGTGCTGCTGTAGCTTCATCTTTCACATCCCTTATCCATAAAGCAATTGTCAAGTCTCCTGTCCGCGCTCTGGGAGCTGTGAGTATTTAGAGACCAACAACTAAATTTTCATATTCCATCAGAGCGGAGCTATTCTGGGTCTGTTAGGCTATGTTTGTATGAAAATTCCCGACGCAAGACTGAAGATTGTGTTCATACCTAACTTTGACTTTTCTGCTCAGTCTGCCATTTATGGAGTACTGTTGTTCGATATACTTGGATTAGTCTTCCGGTATATTCAACAGTTCTTGTTCATATTATTTTTTTTCATTTAGGTTTCGACTATTCGATCATGCCGCTCATTTGGGAGGAACACTTTTTGGAATGTAGGATTCATCAAAAGTATAATTGTTAACACTATTTGAATAGGTTCTATGCTATGTATGGAGAGCATCTGATTTGGGAGCAGTACGGTGGCCTGGTGGAGCGATGGTATTCGGGGCTAACAAAATCTTGAACATCTGAGACATACTATTTAAAATTATTGTATTCAAGATATTATCGCTTAAAGCAAATAAATTCGAGTTTCGTTTTCTCTATTACTTAAATCTGAGAGTGAAACAGGCTGACTTCGTGATTGAGAATTTCTTGGATTGACGTCTGCTCTATCGCACCATGTTCGCGCCGTATTTTCAAAAGAATCGTTTTCTATAATAAAGCTAAAGTTCGTATAAGGAACAAATATTTTCTTTAGCTTACTGAAACCAAAAAGAACATTGAATGTTCTGAATATATAGTTTGAAGTTGGGTTTTACAGAGATAGTAATATGGCTGATACTATAGCAGCACTTCGCAGGGACATCGGTCGAGGTTATCCTTCATTTTCTATTTCAAATACATCCACCGTTATTGTAGATTTGGAAGTTGTAGCTAAAAATCTTGAAACAAAATATAGTATTGGAGTACCATGCTTCTCTGGCTCTTATGGTGATGTAGGGGTGCAGCTTGAAGAATTGAGTAAAAAAGTTACGGATAAATTGGGGTTGGCAGAAGGTATTATCACTTCAAACTGCTTGACCACTCTCGGAGAGACTGTAAGTGAACTTTCCAAGATGCGAGAATGTCTGATGTTTCAGGAGAAGAATCTTAAGAAAGAGTTACACGAAGTTAAAGAGTGTCGTGACTTAATTGATAAACTCTGTCTCATCGAAACAAACCTGGTAAATCTGGGAGCTGACTCTTCTAATGTAATGACTAACGCTAATTTGGTTGCTGAATGCTTGGATTATCTCAACGACTTGACTTCGGTTTGTTGAAGTGGATTTGTGTTTGTTATCAGTGTATTCATGGTCAGGATGAAAACGCATCAGTTCTAACTGATAAAATCAAAAAACTATTGAAGCAGGAAGTAAATGACTATGCTACTTCTTTACGATGCAGGTATGCTCGTTTCATTGAACTCAGAAGTTTACGTGTGGTTTCAGTCTCGGTGAAGAGTTCAAAAAACTGGTATCTTTCCCTCAATGCAACACAAAGGGTGTTAAAATAATGAATATTAGTAATGAGAACTCATCTAACACATCAGCTGTGAGTTATGCGAAGAATATAGTTCTAGATTTCAATTTTTCCAGAATCTAACTGCCATGCAAATTCTGTCTTATCTAGAACCTAAACTAACGAAATGGACTAACGATATCGTACAACACTTCTGTCGTGCTGCTATTGAAAGTCGTGACGGTTACGATATCTTTGATTGTGATATTATCAAGGCTAGTCTTACTAGTACTCTCATTTTACAAATTAATTTAAGCCTGGTGTATGTAGTTTCAAAGTGCGTAGTAAAGCAAAAGGAACCTTGAGAGATTTTAACGTCGATGGAGTAATCAAGTAAGTTCAATTTGCACGTGAGAAACGTGATTCGCTTGTGCTCATGGTTGGAGCGTATACGCTCACGTATACGTGGGAAACGTGTTTCACTCACGTTTACGTGAAAAACGTCACTCGTTCGAGTTTCAAGTGAATTTCACTTCTAATTGTCATTGCCGTGATGCGGTTGCCTCATCCGTTTTTCAACCACTTCTTGTCGTAAATGAATTTTTTAGATCCCTCACGCAGTTTTTCACAAATTTAGCTGGATCTCTGAAGGACATTGATGTTAATGGGGAAATGCTCACTAGATGCATTGGTAAAGGTATTGAAGAGTCTCTCATGGATATGATAGTTAAAGTTTGTTACGATTTACTATATAGCTTCATCCACAATTCAGGACTTTTTATCTGTTGCTATACCATTTTGCGATCAAAAAGATCCTAGGTTCGATGAAGCCATGCAGACTGTGGAGATTTTCCGAGAAACTCTCATAGTAAGTGTCGACTTGTATTCCTTTGAAGAGTCTATTTCTACAGGAATTAGGGTTCTGGAATGACCGTGTCCCAAAGTTCCATGTCTACGCAGAATCCAGCGAAACTGTTTTCATAGACCGACGCTGTCTCTCCATTCTGACGCAAGCTAAAAAATTAATCACCCAACCATACATCGATTTGAAAGAAGTTTGCGTTTAATCATCGGTTTGAACTAATATTGGTGTTGAAGGTTGGAGGAGTAGATGAGTTTCAAGAAGAGACAATAACTGATTTCGTTGCTGCTTTCGGTCAACCACCACCAAGCCTGGAGAACTGCGATCAAACCTATCCTAAACTAATGCAGTTGCTGAAATGTAAAATCAGGTTTGTGTGTTAACTGTGCTCAGCTGTTAAGAAAAAATTCAGTAAATCAGCCGAACAATTTGTCATGTTGTTGGAAAGAACCTTAACGGATGCTGTTGAAACTGACAACGAAGTTTGTTTCTGTTTTCATTCTCTACAATTTTTTCCCATTATAGCAACTTTGTGCTCGTCTTGCGCTTACTGCTTCTAATATGCTTCAACTTTACTTGATCATTGCGCCTAAGCATCATTGCTCTACTATTTCTTCTGTTCCAGAATCTGCAGGTAGTTTCTCTTCAATTTTTTTTTACATTCTGTTCTAGCTGTTTTCTACAACAACGCCTATTTCATATGTCATCGTATCCTAATGCTTCCTTTCGGAATACTGAAAAACATCAAAAAAGATTCTGCAAAGGTTTATTGGATACTTCTTTCATTATAAACCCTCGAGTTGCAGTATGATCATTTCCGTCCTATTGGGATAAAATCTATTTGGGGCTTGAGAGAGATAGCTGCTGATTCATTGGAGCAAATGTTAGCTCAATGCCGCCGTCAACTAAGTACTATTTTAGCGGAAAGAGAAGGTTCTAATATTTCATGAATTGTTCATAATTTCTGTTGTAGTTTTCAATAATTTGCATGATTACGATCGTCTCAAGGATTGTCATAGAACTATTGATTCCGCTCTCATGTTGCTGAAGTCTGTAGCTGAAGTTTGGAGAGAGGTTAGTTCACACATCTTTTCCATGAATCAATGGTGGTTTCATTTTAAGGTGATGTCGGAAGCAGTGTTTTGTAAAGCTTTAGGAAACGTAGTAGGATTTTTCTTGAATGATATTTGTGCCATATTCTTGGATCTCGAAGATATTAGAAGTACAGATGCTGAAACTGCAGCTTCGATTCTTCAGAATATTCTTGAGCAACTAGAAAATATATTCCGAGTAATGTTATACAGTTTGGGCTTCTCTATGGTTTTATTTCAAGATTCGGGGAACTGTATGCATCACAATGGTTTGTGAATCACCATACTTCAGAACGAAAGAAATAATTTTCTTCTTGAATGGCTCATTGAAGGTGGCATACTTAATTCATAGCATCTTGACTAATATAATATTACAGGGAGTCGCTGATCGTTGGTGTGATGGAAAAGGTCCATTAGCACAATGGCTTACTCCTAATGAAGTGAGATCACTCGTCAAAGCAGTTTTCATGAACACCGAACAACGCAAAAAACTTCTCGAGTCCATCTGTTGATAAGACTGGAGTCTTTGCCGTAATAGGTGAACTTCCTCCCTGTTCATGGTTGTATAGTAGTGTTTGCCGGTACATTCTGATTGTTTTATCAATATAATTTTTTTATATAATGTTTGAAGGATTTTTTTATTCGCATAAACAGTTACGGTCATATCATTGCGTATTGTACTTTGTACCTCTAGTAGTTCTTAGCCTACTACCTGCTATTCTCATTTATTTGTTTTCATACAATAACTTGTCTTCAATTCTGCAGATGCTCTCCGCTGCTGGTGCTCTTCGTCAGTTCTCAACCACTGCTTCTTTGAATAAAGTTAGCAATGTCGCTATCATCGGCGCTGGACTCATGGGTTCCGGAATCGCTCAAGTAGTTAATCTTCTTAGAAAAAAATATCTTCGTTATCTAGGTAACAGCAAATGCCAAGATCAATGTAGTCCTTGTTGATCAGTCTGCTGATGCTTTGAAGAAAGCCGAAAAAACTATTGAAACTTCTTTGAGAAGAATTGCTAAGAAGAAGTTCGCTGACGACTCCCAGGTATCTATTCATATCTTCTCTCGCAATATATGTAATGTTATGTAGAAAGCTGAGGGACTTGTGTCTTCAACTCTCTCTCACTTGAAAACTACTACCGTTGTAGCTGATGCCGTCAAAGACGCTGATCTTGTCATCGAAGCTATTGTTGAAAACATCGGTGTAAAGAGAACACTCTTCGCTGAGATTGAGAAAGCTGTAAAAAGGCAATACTAAGTCATGCTCATTGTGCCCAATTTTTATATCACTTCAGCTCAGCTATTCTCACAACGAATACATCTTCTTTACGCCTCGAAGACATAGGAGCTAATCTTTCAAACAAATCCCAGTTCGGAGGTCTGCATTTCTTCAACCCTGTTCCAATGATGAAACTTCTTGAGGTTTGTTTTTGCATAAGTCTCATAGATTATTTCGACCTAGGTTGTTCGTCATGGAGAAACTTCTGATGCTACTTTCAATACCCTTATGGAATATGGAAAACAAATAGGAAAAGTCACAGTTGCTTGCAAGGTAACTAGACTTCGTTTTCGTTGAAACGTTTTTCTCCAGGATACCCCAGGATTCATCGTGAATAGACTTCTTGTCCCTTACATGTTGGAGGCCTTGAGATTGCACGAGCGTGGAGACGCTTCCAAAGAAGTACAAGAGTCGAAAACTGATGATTCAAGAACTTATAATTCTTTCAGGATGTGGATGTTGCTATGAAATTAGGTGCTGGTTATCCCATGGGTCCTTTCGAATTGGCCGATTATGTTGGACTTGACACTCTCAAGTTCATTATGGATGGTTGCACTGCGAGATTTTCCTCTTTTCTTACGAATAGTTTTAGGTTGGCATCAGCAGTATCCATCCGAACCTTCTTTCAAGCCTAGTGAAACATTGGACAAACTTGTTGAGAGCGGAAAGCTTGGAAGGAAATCTGGAGAAGGATTCTACAAATATTGAATGGGTTGAACTGTGTATATTGCGATTTCTTTGCCAATTTAGAATTGTTTACGGATTTTGTACTAATTCATAAAATATATTTCACACTACAATGTTTTGAACTAGCAGAGTGCTTGGAAAACCGAGCCACCCACTTATCTCTACCCCCTCTCTATTTCTCTCTTTTCGCAACAAATACAAATGAGACAAATCGGTATACTTGTACACACTATGCTCAGAAAGAATCTGTTTTGGTTCTATTTTGCTATAAGGCAGATGCAAGGAGATGCAGATAGATGATGCCATTGTAATATAAAATTCAAATAAACTCAAGAGAAGTTGTAAAAGTTATGTCGTCATGATCCAAAGTAGGAAATTGACTGCGAAAGAGAGAAAGCGTAGTCATCTCTTTTTGTTGTGATGTTGCCTGAGAACGGACAAATGCCTGAGCTAGCTGTTTGAATCTCAGGGGACCAATGAGATTCTCCCTGCTTGTCAGAGCAAAAGAGAGAATAGCTTCTACTAAGAGTCGATGTCTTCTTTTTGTTCTTTGCCATATCCCAGCATAGTCCAAATGTCTGAAAGTGGTCATGCGCCAATACACTAATAATCGATAATTGTTTTTTTTGGAGCAATACTGCAGCCAAAATTTACTTGAACGGTCCATTCATTGGACATAAAACACTCAGCCAATATTTCTCTCCTGATGTTTTCTCTGCATACTAATTGAATAGAAACGTTTACTAGTTCTTTGTAAGCCGAAGCCAGCTGCTTGTCACTAGTTAGGCGTTTAGAGCTAGATGATTCCAACATCCTACTCCATTCCATTTCATGTTTCTTTTATTTCTGACACTTGACCTCCTCCATTAACTTAATTGCAGTCTTTATTCTGCTCTGCAAGTTTGTAAATCCTTCTTTTCCGGCTTTCCATCTATTTTAAAGAGAAATGTATGCCAATATATATATAATCTATATTAAATATATTTATATATGATGAAGTATTAGAAGAAGCCTTTGTGAGTTCTTTTCGCAATAAAAGCTCGTTCGATATTATTTGGCCATTATTCCCTACTTCTGATTTCTTTGTCTCAGTTGTTAACACTTTGTTTTTTATTGTTTTTTAAATATCAAATTAGCCCCATCCCTTCTAGAATTGACGTCTCTCTGGTTCTCTTCCTCTCTTTCCTCCGAATATTTTTTGTGAGGTATCTTATTTTACTGAATAACACATCTGACTTAGCTTTTGCTAAATCTCTCGTTGCTTTTTGTCTCTTCGCCACCAAAAGTCAACTGGATGTAATACTTCGCAGGCTTCAATTTCAGCCCTTTTACTTTTCATTTCAAGACATTTTGCTTTTTTTCATTCTACTCACTTGCATAAATTAGAATAACTCACGTGCCTATTCACGTCATCTACGACTTGTTGTTTTCATTTATTTCATACAAAACACGAAGCGGTTGCATTTTTCAAGTTCATCCACACATTGGCGTTAGAGCAGTGTTCATTTTTTTTTCCATCCATTCTTCAATATTTTTATGGTACGTAGGCTGTTTCGTTCTGTCATAGTTTTTTGACGCAAACGAAGATGGACGAAACATATTAACCAACAATCAGCGATTAAGATGTCATAAACTCCATTGCAGTTTATGTGTAATCCTTGGGTCTGCCGTCTGAGGACAGCGTCTGCGCACTTCTATAAGCTCTGCTTGAGCTTCGTATTCAAAGCACAAAGAAATTCCCATCCAATATTTTGAATTAAAGTTGTATTTGCAGACACTGCATTATATACTGTTTTCGATTGTCGTTTTTTGTGAACATAGTTGTAAAGCTGCTAAGCACATCAATCACACAACTTTGTTATAAGTAGAACTGCTTAACATTCTCATTTTCTTATTCTGTTCTGTTCTAATCCATATTAGAATATGAAAGGGAGAGATAGAGAGAAAAGAGGAGAGAGAAGGAGAGAGAGGAAAGAGCGAAAGACTGCTTCCTGCTTTTGTCATTTATGAGGAAGATAGAAATTGTTTCTTACAAGTCAATCATGTGTGGCTTGAGGCTTTGATTGTTGTTTCCTTCAAAGGTCAGTCACTTTCATCCTGAAATGCTGAACTTGTTCGTAAAATCTTTGCAAGTAGTAAAACGATATTATTTGTAGAAAATATTTCAAAATTCAACAACAATAGGTCGCAGATGTTCGATTGAGGATTTTGATAATTGTTTGTGAAGGAAAATCTTCGTAGTTATTTAAGTCTTTCAATTTTTGTTTGCGATTCTCGAATTATGCTTGTATAAGTATACACAGATAGCCAGCTTTAAACCCTAATTAGGCTCGCAGCTGAATCTGACAATCTGCTCTATAGAAACTGTGATTAGAAGAGATTGTGCTAAAGAGGAAACTGGGATACATTAAATCCTAGCTAACTATGCGACTGGCAGTTCATACAAAGAAACTTTTCTAATCTTGAAAGTTCTTAACTTCTGTATCCCACACTAAGTTTTTTTTCTGTTTTTTTCTTTTCATTCTGAAGATGAAGCTTTGGTAAAGTTGTTGAGATCTGAAAGTATCAAACCTTCGCACATTTTTCAGCAATATCTTCTTCTTATTCTCCTCTTTCCTGAATATTCTACGGCTTTTCCATTTTTCATGTACTTTTATATATTTTCCACATTCATCATTAGCCTTCTCAACGACGAGCGTTATCCTTGAACTTCGAGTATTACCACAACTATCACAGATCTGTCCATGTTTTCTATTTTGAATTTAATACGTGTTGACCAAATCTTTTAAGTTGCCATCGTCTCTACTTGCCATCTCCCGCTCTTCTGTCTGCCTCTATCCCCCTCTCCTCGTCTGTCTTCTCAGTTGCTTCTTCTTTCTTCTTTACTCTCCACTTTCTATCATTCTTCACACATTTTTTTGTTCAAATTTGCCTTTTCTGCAAAACTTCAGTCATTTTCGTATATTGCAAGCTCGAGAAAGTCAACTTTGATTCAAAAGTTGTAGAATTTCCAAGTAGAAGTGCTTAAAACTTATGATCAGCTTTTTCTTTTGTTATACATATGTTCCCTACGGGTTCAAAGTACTTGCGTTGAGAGGAATTGTCAATTACCCATGTTCAACGATGAAACATGAGAGAAAAAGCGGAAATTTCTTCGTCAAGGATCAACCTCAACGCCTATTCAGGGTGGGCAAGGCAGTCCAGAAGTCAAATTATGGAAATCAGAATAGCTTGACGCGTGTTTGAAGAGAAAAAAAACGTTTTTTCCATGTGTTTTTTTTCTGTTTCGAGCCAATCGAAAATGAGGAGAAAGACAATTCTTAGATATGCTTGAGCGATTAGTTGTAAAGCTAATTTCTCTCTAGCTTTAAATATTTCATTTGTACATAGCCTATGAATTTTCCTTTTGACAAACTCTGAGATGTCACCAGATTGTCGTTTCCAAAAGGTTTTGATCAACTCGCTTCTCTGTTCAAACTTATTTTCTTTTCTCTCAAGCATCAATCATCAGCGTTTCGTACTTATGACAATAATTGGTTTCTCAATTATCTTCCTCAGCGTTTCATATTATTCATTTTTTAAGAAAAAAATATTTGTTTCCCGAAATCAAGATACGAAGCAGCAGCTAACGTCAATCGTCGTTCAGCAACTCCCTCGGCTCTCATTTTTGTTCAATTTTTTTAATTTTCCTCTATATATTAACAGCATCGTTTTTTCAGCTTCTTTCTCATATTTTTCAGTTGTTTTGTTTAAAAGCATTGAGTGTGTTGCTGTTTGCTCGCAGTATTGTTGGCTTCCATTCTTAGCCCATGATGAAGAAATCTAATTCGATATTTTAGGATTTTTTTTTTCTCCAAAAGATTGAGAGCGCATCCAAAGCTTGTTTGTTAAATTTAGTTGTTAACACAATGAGAGTTAGTCACTTCCATATTTGTCAGACGAATTTTGTTGTCAAAGTTTTAAAAGACAAATTTTCCCAATTTTGTGACAGATTTTGTGTTTCGCGTCAATGTTTCATTTTTTGATAAAAAATACTGCAAAGGGAGAGGCAGGAGGTAGTTTGAAACAGCTTCCATATGAGATGGGGGGGAGGGAGTAGAAGAAGAAGATTGAGGAGAATAAGTAAATGAAGAAGAGAGCAGTAGAAGGAAGAAGCGAGAATTGGCCATACATTTCTCAGATTTCTCTCTCTCTTTCTAATGACATCTCGCCACGTGAATATCACGTTACGGCAGCTCAGAACTTTATTTCGTTTTTATTTGACGCGTGAAGCGGTTGTTCTTGCATTTTGCTCTTCTCTCCTAGAACAAAACACATTAATGAAGTACTTAGTGGTTTGTTTAGAAATATTTTCAGTTTTTTCCTTTCTGCTCCATTGAACTCTTTATCTGAAAGCATGAAAGGCCTATTTATCACGCAAATTATGATTAAAAAATGTAATTTTACTACTTCTTCTGCGTTATTTTCGGCTTCTGACCTATTCTGTTTCTTGACTATAGTCATGAAAATGCTTTTGATGTTCTAAACCATTAGTTATTCCACCATTAATTATAGTTTTATTTGCTAAAGTTCAAATCAATCTGCTCAGACTTCAAAATATGGATTTTTCGGCCATTTTTGTCATCTGAGCAGTAGGAGTTTCTTCAGAATTCTCGTAATTCGAGCTTTTTTCATCAAAATTCAACAATCAGATGCAGTAAGGAACATAAGGAATAGTGGAAATATAATGCATTTGCATGAGCTTTGCAATACAGCTAATAGAGGAATAGGAGATGGAAAAGAGTTTTTTCATTTACATTTTCTAACAATATGCGATCTGATTTGAGAGCTTCGTTCATTTCTCTTCATTCGGTATTGTTTCTGATCGAATTATATGTAATATAATTATTTTCTTGAGCATCTTCAGTAAATGCCATGGCTATGTTTCTTTCGTTAAAAGAAGAAACCTAGATTGGCAACAGGCAGAAACAGAAGAGAGTGTAGAAAAGTGAGAGATATAAGAGAAGAAGAGATATGAGAAGGGAGATGCAGAGAGAAAAAGAGAAAGAAGACTAGAAGGAGAATGGCTTTGATGGAGAAACTCGGCTCGTTTGCTCATTCTCCTCTATTCTCTCGATTGTCTCATACACTCATAGCCTGCTTTACATTATTGTCATCCTCAAATTAGCATAGATTAGCTTCGTAATTAAGATAACTCTAGAACATTTCCAAATTTATACACATCGTTTATATTTAATTTTGGCTAAAAAAAAATGAAAAATTATGTTTTTGCTTTGCAGAATGCCTGATCGCGTATCCAACGAGAAGAAATCAGTCCAAATCACCAAACGTACTCGACTAACCCGTATCGTTGACTGTAAGCTTGTTTAAAACTTATTTTCAACTTCAAAAGACGAAATTAGCTTATAAAAAGATCAAAAACTATTTTTGTTCCGACATAAACATCCCTTAATTACTCTTTAAACATTGGAAAAAATAAAAGGAAAGTGTTCAACGAATTTTCGAAAATACGAGTGTGTGTGAGTTGAGTCGAAGTGAGGGTTTCGAAAAAATTCAAAAATTAAGTTTCATATCTTCATAAGGAATGTTGCCTGAGGGCATTAAATATACATGAAGTTGTCAGACGACTTTATTTCTATGACCAGTAGTAGACTTCAGTATGACACGGATGACAGAACTCTTACTAACTCCATGCAAATTTGAAATAATAATAATTTATTTTTTATAATTTCAGTAAACCAAGTTGTGGAATTCACAGTTTGCGGTTGGATTCTCACGATATTCAGCTACATCCTTGCTTTCATCACATTCCCCATTTCTGCATGTTTTTGTATAAAAGTATTTATTTATTTTATATTCAAATTGATTTTATTTTGTTTTTTAGGTTGTTCAGGAATATGAAAGAGCGGTAATTTTCCGATTAGGTCGTCTACTACCTGGTGGAGCTAAAGGCCCAGGTAACTACAACATACTTCTTTTCTTTCAACTTTCCTCTACTCACAGGTCTATTTTTCATTTTGCCATGTATCGATTCATACCAAAAAGTGGATTTACGTGTTCTTTCCTTTGAAGTCCCTCCTCAAGAAGTTTGTATATGGCGTTCCATATTTCAACTTATTCCCTATTTCAGCTTTTATCCAAAGATTCCGTGACAGTAGCTGTGGATGCTGTTGTTTACTTTCGCATCTCCAATGCCACAATATCTGTAAGTTCGTAAGCTTCATGCTAACTATGACCAAACTTGCAGGTTACAAATGTGGAAGACGCTTCTCGTTCCACTAAACTACTTGCTCAGACTACACTCAGAAATATCCTTGGTACTCGTACGTTGTCTCAGATGCTGTCTGATCGTGACAACATCTCGCATCAGATGCAGGTAAACAATTTCTTTGAAGAAGACGGTTAGACTAGGGTCAAAAAATTATTTTAGGCGACACTTGATGAGGCGACGGGTCCTTGGGGAGTGAAAGTAGAGCGAGTTGAGGTGAAGGATGTGAGGCTACCATTCCAGCTTCAAAGAGCTATGGCAGCTGAAGCCGAAGCAACTCGTGAAGCTGGAGCAAAGGTTTGTTTTGCAATATTCGAAAGAGAAACGAAAAAAAATAACAAAATTATGTATATATGGAGAAAAAAAGAAAGAGAGAATATGAGAGTTCGTTGAAGAATGAGAAGTGAAACTTCCCTTTGAAGGTAATAGCGGCTCAAGGAGAACAAAAAGCATCTGCTGTTCTGAAGGACGCTGCCGATGTGGTAAGTATGAATTTTTCCAAGAAAAAAAAAGAAAAACAAAACTGAATTTTGTTTCGACGCAAACATGAAGTAACTTTCATTTTTATATTTTGGTTTTTCTTGGCGTGGCTCCAAGTATGAAAAACATTTTTTTAGATCGTTGAATCGCCCTGTGCTATACAGCTTCGTTATCTTCAAACTCTTAACAGCATTAGGTTCCTGGTTTTTCTAATTCAGAACTCATTTTTTTATTCTTCCGAATGGAAAACAAAGGCTTTTCCTTTTTTTTCAGTGCCGAGAAGAATTCGACGATTATCTTTCCATTTCCTATGGAATTAATTCAATACTATTGTCAAAGCTATTCGTAGTAGGTTTATAGATATCTCTCTCTCTCTTTTTCTCTCTTTCGACTGACTTTTTCTTTTTTTTATAAAGAAAAATCCAATTTTTCACAACTTAAAAAATATTTTTCGTCTCTTCATCTAAGGGACATTTCTTAATGTTATTGCAGCCGTGGCTCAGTCAAAGAGGAATAATTCGAACGGACATTCATCTGACGGCTATCAGACCTTTATCCTACGCCTTCGACTATTTTTCTTTTTTATTACACAGAGCATTGGTTTTTTATTTATATTCTTTCCCACATTCAGCTACTCTCCACGTGAGGTCGTTTTCTTCACGTGGTTAAGCGGTACCCACGTGGCACACGTGGTAACGCATTAATTTATTTTCATGCGAATCTGCTGAACGGTTGTGCTTTCTCTTCTCTCATTGTCTCCGTTCTCTTCTTCTGCTTTCTTCGTTCTCTTCTCTCTTTACTTTTTATATATTTCTTCCTCTTTAAGCTTTTCATTGCTTTCTTCTTCAATCTTTTCTTTTTCACGCTTTCATTGACTCCTGGCCTATTCCTTTATTTTAATTTTTTTATTGCATCGAAATCGGCACATCGTTAAGCTGCAGTACGAAAAGAAACAAAAAGATTTTGCTAACACGCTATGCCGTCTATTCGTTTCCGGATTTTTGGCCAATTGCCAAGGAACTAGTGACACTTTTGCAGTTGTAGGCCACTATTTAGACGACAGCAATCATCAACCATAAATAACGTTACGAGTAAATTAGTACGTATATTGAGAAAAAATGGCTGAAACTGAATGCATAGACACTCATTTGCTTTAAATGGCAATGCAGAAGAGCATGCACAGGAGCTGATGTCCACTTGGCCATCTACTCATGACCGACACGATTCGCATTTGAATACGGCGGCAAAGCTTCAGTTAATACAATAATATATAGGACAACATCACGCCATCTATGGAAATTGGCTCTTGAAGCATTTGGTTCATTTGTACTCTCTCATTCCGTTGCGCCCACTCTTTGCTTTATCTTTCTCTCTCTTCTTCTTATTCACTCATTCATTCTCAATCCAAGCAGATACGAGATTCTAAAGATTCACGTCGTCTATTTTATTCTTATTTTTGCGTCTTCATTAATTTTTCTTTGAAAAATAGACATCAGAAGTCAAACTCAAAATAATTCCGGTAGTCATCGTGAATTCTAATTATGAGCCATCGAATATTCACGAAGATCTGTTATTGTTATTTTATAATTCTATTATTACAATAAACTAACGTTTGAAACTTCCATTCAAAACATTTTCTTTCATCTATACCTTCGCTTACCTATTGTACGAGCTTCTCGTCTTCAGCTTTCGTACTTCTTAATGCTGTTTTTGTGCTTTTCGTTCGTTGTCTGAATCGATACGGACAGCCTTGTGATGTTTTCTTTATTCTTTCAAAAAGTGAAAAAACGTGAGCCAAGTTAATGCTTTCGTGTATTTCTTGACTGCTCGTCTTCATTGAATTGTGATTGTCAATCTAACTGTAATCGTAAACAGCTTTTGTATTCTACATTTTTTGCCGCCGCTCATATTTTCTTTTCAGAGTTTGTTATCTCCAGAGTAATGGAGACCAGAAAGTTGGTCAGTGGTCGGAGTCCATTAACTCGTATCGTAGACAGTAAGACAAACCTCTCCCTTTCACTTAACCATTGTCCATTTGCAGCTAATCAGATAGTTGAATTTACAATATGTGGTTGGATCTTAACTATATGTTCATATATTCTTATAGTTTGCACACTTCCTCTTTCTGCCTATTTCTGTATAAAAGTAAGTCTATTCATTAAAACTTGAAAACATCACACTGATGGTTCTTAGGTCGTTCAAGAATATGAAAGAGCCGTCATTTTCCGTCTCGGACGTTTGATGCCTGGGGGTGCTAAAGGGCCAGGCAAGTGTTTTATTAGTTGAGTCTTAAGACCAAAGGTTAATTTAGGAATTTTCTTCGTCCTACCATGTATAGATTCATATAAGAAGATTGATCTCCGTGTTGTCTCTTTTGACGTTCCTCCTCAAGAGGTAGAACATCCATAACCACTGCTCCTTATCATGTATTCTTATTTTTAAGATTTTATCCAAAGATTCCGTGACAGTAGCTGTGGATGCTGTTGTCTATTTCAGAATATCGAATGCTACCATATCTGTATGTTTTTCAATATTTTCGTTGCAAGCCAACCTCTACTTGAGTTAACTATAATCAAACTTGCAGGTTACCAATGTGGAAGATGCTTCTCGTTCCACCAAACTGCTTGCTCAGACTACACTCAGAAATATTCTCGGTACTCGTACACTGGCAGAAATGCTATCAGATAGAGAAAACATTTCTCATCAAATGCAGGTTGTTCAACTTTCATTGTCATAAGATTGATGAAAAATTGTCTTCAGAGTACATTAGATGAGGCGACCGACCCATGGGGTGTTAAAGTGGAACGGGTTGAAGTCAAAGATGTTCGACTTCCATTACAACTTCAAAGAGCTATGGCTGCTGAGGCTGAAGCAACAAGAGAAGCAGGGGCTAAGGTTAATAAATGAGAAGATGCTTATTAGCAAAACAGGAAAATGAGAAAACGAAAACTAAATTTTAAGGTTATTGCTGCTGAAGGAGAACAACAAGCATCTCGAGCCTTACGGGAGGCTGCAGATGTGGTAAGTAGTCAACTTTTAAGCAAATTTCACCAATTTCTAAAACACTTCTTCTACAGATCGCCTCTTCACCATGTGCAATCCAGTTGCGATACTTACAAACTCTGAATAGCATAAGGTACCCATTGGTATCAATAACAAAAAAAAATTTCATTTCAGTGCTGAGAAAAATTCAACCATCATCTTTCCATTCCCAATCGAACTTATTCAGAACTTTTTTTCTCCTGTAGGAAAGATGTAAGTTCCAGCCATCTTTCTTCTTTTTTTTTTCTAAATTCTTCCATTTCAGAAAGCCGCAAGGAAAAGAAAGCTGATAGAAATGGCTGCTTCCATTAATTGTTTCGCGTGTATTTTAACAGAAATGTATAATTTATATCTGAATAAATTATTTATAAAGATTGCAAAACAAATTAAAACTACCACGTAAACATGTCGTGAGAACGTCCACACATAATTAGCATATCTTGGAAGTTTCATTTTGACATATGAGAACAAGGGAGAACGGTTGTTCATAGGCTTAGATGTAACAAGACAACCCAACAAATATTTAGAAAAGGTCACACCAAAATCAGAAACAGAAGAAAATGAATTCTTTTCGACGATCACAGAACGGAATCGGAATTCTTAGAAAATCTGTTGAGAAGCAGGTAATTGTCTAATAAATGTATTGTCCTTGTTTAGCGTTTAACTATGAATCATAATCGTTGACGTTCACAGTTGATAGTTTCATCAATTTCCTTCTAAATGTTACGATTCTCCCAATTGGCCGATTGAGCCGTTGTTCTGAGAGTTGTCAGTTCCGTCATCTGTTTTTTTTCTCGGCAGATTACACTGTTCACCATATATAAGTCGACCCATGAGAATGGATGTCAAACAGACAGGTGAGTTTTCTTTCTTCTCTTCTTTCGAAGTTTTTTTCTAACTTCAATTGTTTCAGAATGATCTTCAAGCTCGTTGTTCTAGCCGTTGTTATTCAACTCGCTCTCTGGTAATAATTTCTTTCGTCGCTTTTGTTTCAAAGGACATTATTTTTCAGTGGAGGGTACGGATTCCAAGGTGGATTCAACCAAGGAGGAGGAGGATATGGCAGCGGTGGATTCCAAGGAGGATTCCAAGCTCCTTACCAAGAGCCAGTATCCAGCTATGGTCAACAAAGTAACTACCAACCACCTCCACCACCACCACCACCAATGGCAGAACCAGAACCAGAGCCAGTAATTGCTTTATAATTTTCCCATTCTCAACGATAATCTCAGATGATGCCACCACCACCAATGCGCAGCTCCTATGGAAGACCAAAAGGATACGGAGGATATTAAATATCAAGAAAAAAACAACTTAATATGACAAATTGACTCAGGTGCTTCATCTTATTGACCTACAAAATCATCTGATAAACAATTTATTTTAACAAAATGTCTTTTTCTTTTTACAAATGTAAGCGTCGAAGATCAATAAAACTACAATATTGAAATATTGACTGGTTGATATAAAAACTTGTTCTACATTTCTTCAATTACACTTCCTATATGATTTCTATTTGAAAAAACTTTGAAATGGAATGACACAGTCCGTTATCAGGTCAGAACTGGATTGATTCTCGAGAAGATTGATCAAATCTATCTCATACACAGCTTGACTTGAATTGGTTAAGAGTTCAGTTCAAGCTGAACTGATTGATAGTCATTCTGAAGGTTATTATTGTCTAACGAATAGCGGAGATCAAATAGATGAATAAGAAGAAAATGGAAAAACAAGGAAAACCTGGTGGGTCAGTCTCTCAGCCGTGTTCATCATTATGTATACTCTAGCTTTCTCTTTTCTCTTTCTCTAAATCCTTTTTTCTGTGCATATCTCTCTATTAATCCTTTCTCTAACGGCTATCTAGTAGATTGACTGACCAATGGCTGTTGCCTGGAGACCAAGCCCTCATAAGTACCAGGTGGTATCCATTTTTATAGCAAACCCTTCTTCCATCCAACCGACTGTCTATCTCTAGTTTCTTCGAATAGCTCTATGAAGGCATCCAATCCACGAAAAGAACCTCCATTACTAATCCAAGGTGAGTTTTTTTTAAAAAAATTATTTTGAAAACAATGTACTGCTGCAGGGACGGGTTTTCGAGACCAGAAAGCTCAAACGGCGAAACGACCAACAACAACATCTATGAGAAGATGCGGGAGTATTGGGAATCTACCTAAAGCTACAATTCCACCTCAGCCAAAGTAGGATAAAAAAAACGTCAACCAATTAGATTGATTTTTCCTTCCAGCTCAAAAGCTCAAGGTGACTGCCTATGTGCTTCATCCAAACAAACAACCGTTATATCACAAGACCTTCTACGGGAACAGTATACAAGAAGTTTGGAGCAACAAATTCAATTATTAGAAATTGAAAATAATTATTTGTAATGAGAATTATGTGTTTTTTTTTTCATGGAAATATTTTTTGTAGAAAAAGTGATGGAAATAGGAATAGCTCACAAGGTCAACAGAAAGTGGTGAACATCATGAGTCGTGGAAATGAAGTAAGCTATAGTTCGTCATATCATAATGAAATATTATATTATTGAAGTTATCTATGAATGGTAAAGATTGGTGCAGATTACCTTCTTTCCACCCTCCTCTTGATAAAGTACTTGGAGATAGGATTAACCAAGCTGTGAATACTGGTGGATCATTCAAACTCAATAAGGTAATTTAATAATATATTGAACCTTTTTCATTTGTTTTTTTTAGGAACAATCTTTTGATACCTCATATTCTAATTTACCGATACGCGATTTGAATCAAAGCCGACTTTTAACTTCCGAAAGGTATGCTAATTATGTGGTTCAACGTGGACCGTTCCACGCATCTGCTACCATAGCATGTCAGCTGTATTTCTCGAGTAATTAACCATGCGTTCGGTTGTGTGAGCTGTGGAACTAATAAAGCGTAGCGAGAGAATATATTTGAATTTTCTAGGAATGTTATTAGCCATTCACCTGATGGACATGTTTCATTCAGAACTGTAAAACCTATTAGTCCGGATATTCAATTATTGAATGAATTAGAGGATAAAACTAGAGTGAGTATTGAATTTGTATCAAAATTCTCATTTATATACCAATTTAGGAAGTAGAAGATTTGAAAGATCAAGTCGTTGGGCATAGAGAAGCATTGAGGAAGAGAGAGGAGCGAATAAATCAACTGGCAGTCCGGCTTCGCGAAGCCGAATCTGATTTGAGCAGTAGATCTGGTAAAGAGAAGAAAATTCCTCGTTTAAGAAAAAAAATGTCATAGAAGCCGATACGAGAGACAAGAGAGCCCTAATGGAAGAAGCATTAGAGCTGCAGAGACGTTTGGATGACTTGACTCCTGTTTTGGCAGAAAAAGAAACTAGGTGAGGATCCCAACAAAAAAGGTCTAATGTCATCTCTGAATACTTCATTTAGAATATCCAAGCTTGAAGATGAAAAAGAGGCTCTGGTTCTGAAAACGAGGACAATAACAGCGGAAGTATCAGACTTGAAGGTTTAGCTGAAATACAATTAAGACAAGAATAATTCTTCTTTAAGCTGAAATTGACAGAAAGAAAAAGAGAAGAAGAATTATTGAAAGATAGGGAGAGTACGTCTAAATCGGAACAAAAACGACTAAAAGAGAAAATCGAGGAATACTTAATCGAAATTGAAGAAAGAAAAAGACGTGAAGACGACTTATTGGTAAGAAGCGATATTTCATCCCTTAAAATGCTTTTACACAGGATGAGTTGAGTGATTTCAAACGTAAAACAAAAGAGGTCCATATGCATCATCAGAACGATAGGCACCACATAGATCAAGTGGGTATACTAGCGTTAACGTCTCATTCATGCTATTTCTAGTTAACAAATGAAAATACAAAACTGATAAGTGAGAACTCTCGGCTTACAACCGAACTGGCTAAATGCGAATACAACATCGAGAAAATGAGACAAGAAACTCATAAGACGTCTCAAAGAACATTCAATGAAGAAGAGTTAGTGGAAGTGAGATAACCGTTCTTGCATATGATTATATACTGGTTGTTTGCAGCTTCGATTAACTGTTAAAGCTCATTTGACTCAAATAAATATCTTAGAGGAACGCTTGAAAGCAGCGCAGGCTAGAAACGATATTTTGGAAAAGGAGGTAAGTCATTTGATCTTTCTCTAATCTCTTTCTTTTCCAGATAGACTCAAGGTCTTCTTCAGATGTTGACGTAAGAAATGAACGCTCAAGAATACAGAAAGAGTTAGAAGCATTACAAGCTTTGTCCAGGTAGTTACAAAGGTGTATAATCGTCAGATGTAGCTTGCTCCAGATCACTATCAACAGAGAACAAAACATTGAGAGAAGAAAAAATGACACTCACGGAAAAAGTGGAAACCTTGAAGAGCAAGATTACAAGCAGAGAATTACAAATCAGGAGCTTGGAAGATGATCTAACTGAGAAAGATAAGCAACACGAAGAAAATCTTCAAAAGTTAGAAAAAGAATCGCTTACTCAAGGTCAAAGGTGAGATTGAATTCTCTATAAGAGATTAGGAATTCTTTTTCTTTAAGAGCCATGGAGCTGGAGGATCTTTCACGACGAGTGCGCGAACTATCAGAATCATTTACTTCGGAAACCAGAAAACCCCGTCCACGTACATCAATCCATACGATTTCAGAAGAGAAAGAAACTTATAAGTGCTCTATGACTTCATGAAGTTCACATTTCAGTGAAAAATTTGATTATTTGAATAAAACTTTAATAATGTTAGCTTCATCCACCCATAACAGGGAATACAGCTGCTCTGAACGAATCAGAGTGAAACGCAACCGTTCTGGACGGTTCGGGATGGAATGCAACCGTTCTGGACGGTTTGGGATGGAATGCAACCGTTCTGGACGGCTTGGGTTGAATGCAACCGTTCTGAACGGTTTGGGTGGAATGCAACCGTTCTGGACGGCTTGGGTGGAATGCAACCGTTCTGGACGGTTTGGGATGGAATGCAACCGTTCTGGACGGCTTGGGTGGAATGCAACCGTTCTGGACGGTTTGGGATGAGACCTAGATTTCTCCAGGCCCCACCCCCGTCATGTGGGCTGATGAGCTTTTCCCCTCTCTCAGGAGGACCTCCAGAGAGAGAGGAGTGGAGCTCACCAGCTCACACAGCCGACTGACGTGACTCGGACGTGCGACGGCTTATATACCCCCGTGAGTGCGCGCCACGTGAAAAAAATTTTTACGTGAAAAAAAAATTGACCCGGTCGTTCCCTTTCTTGTTAAAGCTATAACTTGGCTTAAACTTAATGAAATTTGTCGATTTTTGTGTTGTTCTATATCAAAATTCAATTTTAAATCC
>CALQYR020007237.1:68538-102939 GCA_943334845.2 Auanema sp. JU1783
TTGATAACTGTTAAAACTCTTATTATGAGCGATAAATATACCAATTCTTTGTAAAAAGAACTATCATTACTAGCTATTCATATGAGCTTCTTCATTACAAATTGTTTGTAGTAGATATCAATGTTAAAAATAAGATTTTGTTCATTTAAAACATTTGTGTTCGAGATTTGACCGCATGAAGTAGATCTATAGAACTATCTAGCATGTAGAAGGAGGAGTTAGATCTCACATGAGGAAGTTGATGAAAGAGTAATTAATGATGCAAATGGTACTTTCTCATTTCGTATCATAAGGTTAGAAATGAAGAAATATAAAAATAATATTCATAACCTTCAATTACATATATTCAATTCTTTATTCATACACGTGAATTCTTTCATCTTTAATTTTGTTCAAATTAAATATTTTTTTGTAAACAATCAAGTTAATCAGATTTCCAAAAGTTTCCTAACGAGATTACATTTGTTCTCAAAAAAATAAAACTCTCAATTGTCAGTTATCATTTGAGTAATATACATGAGCATTCACTCAGTAATGAGCTCTCTCAAGCTTCACATTTAACTTTTTTAAATTTCTTTTCTTGACATTTTACAAATTTCTTTGTTGCCTTCACCATTCCACAGCTGATCATACTATACATCATCTCCAGAACTGAGACTTTTGGGTCGATATACTTCATTTGGAAAAGTCGTAAAGACTGAAAAATTAATTTGAAATATCTTATTAGGCTGTCATGCGTACCTTTGAGTTATCAAATCTTAATTCTGGTCCGACTCGATGCATGACAGCTGCAACTTGAGGATCAATCTTAGTGGCCGCATAAAGTTTCAACAGAAACGTTGGTGTTTCTATTGGTGTAATGTAATATCCTAATCAAGAATGTGAATGATCAAATAGACGTTTTTTATAGAAATACCTTGTTTTTGGAATTCTTTTCTTAACCATTTCGTCATATCTTTGAACCATACTGACGGCTGACTTGTTATCAGAATTCTCTCACCGTTTGATTCCTTGTTCTTCAGAGCTACTAAAAATGAATTGAATAGACTATTTCCTGCAAAAAAAGGAAGAAACTTACAAACATGAGCTTTCGCGACATCTCTCACATCAACAATGCCTAAGCTTACATGTGGGGCTGCCAGATATGTACGAATATCCATCATTCTTCCAATAATCTCAAAAGGAATCAATGTGTTCAACATAACAAAGTTCAAAATTACCGTCGCACTTCCATGTTCGACATCAGACAGCACGGGGCCAGTAACGAAAGTAGGATTGAGTACGGTTAAATCATATTTGTTTTCTCCTGCAAGTTCAGCTTGTAGTTCAAACTCTTATGCGTATGTACAATTACTTTCTATGCTCTTCCAGTAGTTCCATGCTGCTGTTTCAGCCATAGTTTTAGATTTAGCATAGTACTCAACTGAGGAGCTATTCAAGTCCGTCCAGCATGTTTCATCGAAGATCCTTGAGCTATTCTTGTGACCATCTATGAAATAAACGTGATTAGAAGAGAAACAATAGAAGTTTGACATCTTAAGATGACCTTCATGACATCAAATTCGAGAAATCATACCATTTACAGCAGCACAACTGCTAGTCAAAACTATTTTCTTGATTTCTGAACACTTCGCAGCTGCTTGTAATACATTCAAAGTTCCTTCAAATAGTTATTTGTGAACCTTCTTTCTTCATATGGTAACCTTCAACAGCAGTTTTTATAACCGATTCGTCAGCTACGATTGGCCAAGGTGATGCTACATGAAGTATATAGTCACAGCCCGAAATTGCACTATAAAACAAGTTTTTTTCTCTCTATCTTATGATAGAATAGGATTTCTTATGAATTTTTGTGCTGGTCTGTAGTTTTCTTAAGACAATTAGTCGTTAGGAAATCATTTTAACACTCGCACACGTCATTTACGGAGACTTCACATGCCGCACACGTCATCTATAAGATGCTTCACGTGAATTCACGTTGCATTATCCTTCACAAATATCATTTTTTGCTTCTGATCACTACGGAGCGGTCACATTCTATTTGCTAGACAGTCATATCATACCTTGGCCATTGGTCAGGTTTTAAAAGATCAGCTTCAACTAATTCCAGTCTATCATTAGCATAAGGCAGACGGAGTAAGGGAGCGATCTTCAATGATGAGATGCGATTAGTGAAAGTGAACATGATAACCTTTTGTTTATTATTTTTGTCTCGAACAGTGCCTCGAACTCTATAACCATTTTCTAGAAGTTCCCTCACACAATGAAGAGCAACATAGCCAGAAGCTCCTGTCACGAGAACCACTTCAAATAGAAATTGAATTAGATAATGAAATTGAAACCCACAATCTTTGAAGTTGTCATCCATATTGGAGAAAGAGAAGTTTACTGTTGAATCGAGAAAAACTGAAAAGGAAAAGAAGGATTGAACGGATATAAGAGGAAGATGATGACAAGAGAATGCAATACACAAAAATGATTGTCAATGAAGGGGTAGAGGAGGTGGGCAAATTGACTGGACTTAAGAACATCAGAATCAAAAAATGTATTTTTCATTTTGACTGTAAGCTGAAGGGCAACAGGAACAAGGAAATGAAACCAAAGGTAATCCAATGTAATAACTTGTTATTGGGAAAAAAAACTTTTTTTCACTCTACAAGAAATAAAAAAACAAGTTTAGATGGTGAAAAATTGTTGAAATCGAGAAAACTATAGGGTATAGTTAAGAAGAGAGGGTTTAACTAGAGCAGTCTTTGTCGAATACACACCACAACACCTTTGTGACGTCAAATAAATAAAAAATGTAAAGAAGTGTGATTGAGATGAGAAAAAATTCCGTTTAAATGATCATCATCTATCATCTGCTGCATATCATCTTTACAGAAATTTATTGTTTCATATCATTTGTCATCATAGAAAGCCAACAATTTGAAAAATCTCGTCGAAGCAGACAACACGCCTTGCGTTATCGTTAGCTTGTCTGAGTGCAGATGGCTTTTTTCCTTTTTCTTTTCCTTCTTCTTCTCAAAACTTTCTCATTTGGAAACGAAGAGAGAGAGTTTATTGAAGAGGAAGAAACTTGTTATTCCAACAAGCATGTTTTTCGAACAATATTCATATTTTGTGAAACAAATGTTTGGCAATTCCTCTATTCAAGCCTGTTATTCAGCAATTTGAACTTGATTCTCGTTTGCCATTTCAAAAACGTCTTGCAAGCTGTAATTTATTCAAATTTCAAATGACGTCATTATACGTGAGCCACGTGCGTCATTTAGTGAGGATACTTATAACAGAACGGTTGTTTCGATCAAGTTCTTTAATGAACATAATTGGAATAATGAGAATTTTGAGTAGTTCTCTGCCACTTGTGTGAGAGAGTGAGAGAGAACACGTCTCTCGTGGTTGTTTCGAACATGTTCATAATCATCAATGAAATTATAGTTTTCATCACTTGGTTAGCCATAATTGTATCTGGGAATGTAGCTCCCATGATTTCATTTTTTGAAAGACAATCTCTTGTTCTCGAAAATAAAAAAGATCTGAATTGTTTCACAATGAATGTTTTATCATATAGTTAAAGAAGAAGGAATGAATCGGAAATTAAGCTTTCGGTGATGAGGTTGTTGGCAAGACTGATGTCCGGTTGTTGTTGCTGATACAGAAGAGAGCAGTTCTGCAAAGAAATAATGTTTTGTGAGATAATTTCTTTTTTTCTTTTGAGGGTGTGAGTGGGAAGAGTTGGCAGATAGTAAATGAAAGAAACAAACCTGAACGTCGGGAGAAGTAGGAATGCGGGAATGAGTACATAAATGGGCAACAGATTGAATGTGAATGGAACAGCGATGAGATATGGACGTATACCTTCTAGGGTAAATGGAACTTCAGGGAACGGCCTCGAATGGTAGCTAAGAATGAGGATTGCGTGATGAACAACATAAATAAATATAATAAAGATAAAAGTCCAAAATAGACGACGTTTGTAGTTATAGACTACAGGGTTTTCATGATGGTCAGCTTTACAACAACAACAGGTGAAAACGAATGTGAGGAGAAGCTGGAAATAATAAATTAGTTGCATTAAGGAATAATTAATGAATCATACCAGAAGGAGTAGAATGATTGTACCTATAGTGGCAACAAGTGGCAAGTAGTTAATCCATTGTATAACGTCTCTCCATAGTTGAGATGGAATGAATTGGTATAAAGCTATAGTAGCTAGTACCAAGCCGACAATCAATTCGTTTAGAATACTCAAAATTAGAAATTATTTTGAAAAAAGTAAACAACTCTCACAATGCAATGCTTGGATAAATATGCTGACGGCAACAAGCAACATAAACAGTAAAGAACATGAATAACATGGTTGTCAATGGGAATACATGTCTGGCTGTATTACTAAAGATCATCTCAATTTCCACGATACGAGGTATTCTGAAACAACAGCATTTCATTGTTTTTTGATGCTCGACGACTTGTAACATACAATTGTGGAGCGGACATGGTGTTGAATGATATCCCAACCAGTATTTTGCGAGCTATAACGCCGATCAAAGCAATAGTATAAGGTAGAAAGATAGAGAATAGATAGTACGAGGCATAATCTCTTCGTATACGAAAGAAGAAACAAATCCAAAAAAGTAGAATCAGTACCAAATTTATAGAATAAACAACATAGAAAGTTGTATCTGCTGAAACAAAGGTAAGTTATGACTTGTTCGCGGAAACGAGAGAATAGGGAAAAGCTCACGTAGATTCACGGGATCAGTCATTTCATAAAGTTGTCGAAGAGAACATCCCCAGGGATCTGATGAACAATCCATACTCATGCTTGATAGAAAGTTAAAACCGGACATCCCTAGATGGAACTCTTGAAAAAAGAAAATTGAAAACGAACAGAGTAAACGAAAGGGTGATGTTAAGAAATGTGGAAAGCAGAGGAGCAAAAATCCATAATCTGCCAAACAATAGGAGATTTGGAGGAAAGGACAGAACGTAAGAGGAAATAGATTAACAACACAGGATTCTTCCCATCCTAAAAGTATATTTGAATATAAAAAAAATAGAGAATGAGGTCGTAGTTGAGCCTTTTTGATATCATGATAAGCTCGAATCATATAGATTCAAGCCTTATATAGGATATGGCCAAAGAACACAATGATAGGTTGCCAAGGTAACATTTAAGCAAACAAATCAGAACAAGACAGCGGCAATTGCTTTAAATTCAATTTGATGATAAGAAAATTATGCAAATTGACGAAGTTTTTCACATTTCGTCGCAAAAAAAAAGGAAACCCAACCGATTCACACGTCAGAAATGTCAAAAATGACAAATCTACGTCAAGGTGGTGTTGATTGCTGGAAACATGTGTATGAGCAGAAACGAGCAAAGCTTATCAGTACAATATCATTCAATGTGTTTTTTCCATTTATTTAGAATAATTTTTTGTTGGATTAAAAAAAAAAAGAAATAAAAGGCAACTGAGTTACTTGGTTACCGGCTGTGGATGGAAGGAACGTTTCCAATGTTTCTAACGGCCATCCAGCATGTACAGCAGACTTTTCATATTTTTGTGTAAGTTTTGCAAAAATAATTTTATATGATATAATATTAATATTAAAAGATATTGTGAAACTTACTCATGAATTACAATGTTATTCTTGTGTTGTACCAGAAGACGTGACTGATTTCTCAAGGTATAAACACATTTTGCATTGAACAAATTGAAGTTTGAAAGATAAACATGATACTAACTTTCAGATTCTGTTCGAAGGAGGTGTATTGCACCGGAAAATATTGTTACAAAGGCATAAATGAATTGGGCATGCTTATTAGTAATCAATTACCAAATATGTGAATATGTTTATTGTAGATAGTGGATTCTATCTCGGATGTGTGGATTCACCTCCAATCGATAAGAAAACTTCCGGTAATTTCAATTTCCTCTCTTTCAATTACCTATTTCACTCTCTCTCTCTCTCTAACTCTTAATTATAGTTTGTAAAAAAGCTGAAAATTCAAGAATTCGCATAAACTGCTATTGCAAAAACAATCATTTCTGTAATTCTTCCAATATTCGACCACTTTTAAACATTTCATTTAATCTTTTTATTGTTATTATCTTATTTATATTATTATAGAAATTATGAATATATAACTTCTTGTGGTTTTGTTCGATTCTTTGATCGACAATGAAAGAAAAATGATTTAAAAAATCCATATGTTTTCAACCAAATGTCCTCAGTCTCTTTCAGCTTCTCTTTTGATAGAGATGAAGCTGATTTTGACAGATTTGTGCGATATAGCTGAAAATGCAAAGTATTGTTGGACTTTTCATAATTAACTTGTACCTCATCACTTATCTGTGATCCTCTTCGCCATGCATTGAATGAATCATAATCCATGTGACATAAGGGCAGTGATGCGCAACGCGGCTTTCGAACTAAAATTGGTTTGGGGGAATATAACCAATCCTGAAAAGAAAGGAAAAACTTCACACGCCATCGAATGCGAAATTCAAAATCTCTTAATGCTATCAAAAGATTGCAAGTTTATTTAAAAGTTTTCTCTGAGTATGCAACGTTTCTAAGAATTTCTCTTAATTACGTCTACAAGGAAGAGGAAGGGAAACTCACAGGTTGACTACATCTAGCTGCTCTTCGACGTTCATTGGATAAAGCAATTTCTTCCTTGGATATGAATGAGACTCGTTTGATTGCAAAAGTATTTCGGAGAGAAGAAAGGCACGGCATAGAAGAATGTCGTCTTAATGGTTCTAAAACGAAAAATTGAGCAAATAATCAAGAATGAGCATTGGGACACTACCGTTAAAACTGTCTTTACTATTGGCCAGAAATAAAATTTGTTGACGCTGTAATTTCATTTCAAGCTTTCTTTCAAACCGTCGCTGTTCATTGGGCGGTAGATTGCTTGGTATTGATGTTTTGAACTAAAAAAAACAATTAAGAAAAGATTTTAAAGGAAATAAAGAAAAAACAAAAAAAAAAAAAGAGAATTGCTCAAGGGACAGCTTACATCTTCTATTTGAAAGCGAACGTGTGAAGCATCCAACTCTTCTGTAGAAAAAAATACGAAATGGAATCTGGAGGTAAGAAAGCTCTATACCTTCATTCCAATAGTGTATGAATTCAAATAAAGGCTCTTTGATAAGAACAGGATCGGATCTCCAAGAATTCATACGATTTGATTGTTCTGTAACAATGAAATGAGAAGAAAAGAACATTTCAAGTATAATTAGATGTTGATGACGATAAAACTTGTAGAGAAATGCTTTTTTACCTCCAAACACCTCAGCAGCAGAGAGGTAGAGGGGTAGAAGGATAGAAAGAGAGCAGAATAGTTTGAAAATCTTTTTTTTTAAAGCCGATAATTATGAAGAAAAAAAAACAATTTTTTGTCTTGAATATCTAGTTTTACAGTCTTTGTTGCGAGTTGGGCTCTGACAATCTGTTAACGACGAGGACGACGAGGCGAATGAAGTTCTGCGGAAAGGCTTAACTCAAAGCATAAGCATGAGCATAGAGCAAATGCTTTTAAAAGAAGTATGAAAACGATCAAAACAATCAGGACTGTACAATAAAGACATTATATTATATTATATATGAAGTGAAGACAATATATATGACCAAAAAACATTAAGTTTCATTGCAAAAAAGACTAAGATAAGAATTGAATTCAATCAAGATTTCTTCTCAAGGCGTTCAGTGAGAACTTGATCTTTCCTAAATTACACTCAAATACGTCTAAAATTAAAAATTAAATTCAAATAAATGCACAAAATTAATTTGGGAATGATGAGAGTCTAAAGGAAGATGCTAGAAACACTTACTGTCACGTGAAATTCCACGTATACGTGATAGTTTCACGTATATGTTAAGTGAGTCTACATCTAACCGAGACACATTCATTTCATGATTTTGCGAAGCGACGAACGGTTTCACGCCTCCCTCTCCCTCTCGTACTTATGTTGTTCGTCTTTTTTTTCTGTTCTAGAGATTCACATAAACTCTCATGTAATTAAGTCTACCTATACATATAGTTAGTAGATTAGTTGTCCTTTCGAGATAAAGTGACTCAATGTTTCCTTTACTCATCCTTATTACGGTAGATAAATGACCTAAAGTCTTTACGAGATTGTGAGGTCACAGATGCCATCGACAGGTCAGAAGGATTTTCGACATCATTTTACAAAATCTTCATTCTCAACGACTCAATTCTCACACTTCCGTTTGCAACAACTTGATTGGCTTTCCTAGCTTTTCCAGTTTAAAGCCGAGATTGCCATGTATAAGTACTGACTACACATAGTCTGCAACCATCTGTGTCAAATGAATAAAGAGAGAGGGAGAGAGGGAGTGAGAGAGACCAACAGATGAACCTCAGTAGAAATGCATGACAAAACCATTTCTGCTGTCTAATTTTGACATCATTTAGTTGTAGAAGAGAATCAACTGAGCCTTCTGAGCCCAAAAATAGGAAATTATCACAAACTTCCACAGGATGGATTCAATCAAAGCTCTATCTCTTCCTTCCATCTATCTCTCTTTCTCTCTCACTTTCTCTGTATTCCATTATTCTTTAACAAAGCTTGATCATGTACGTCATATTTGTTTTGGTTCTCTCAATCTTTCCTTTTATTGAGAAATTATAAGAGAGTTTACCTAGTATTCACTTAACCTTCTCTCTCTATCTCTCTATCTCTCCCTCTCCTTCTTCTCATTGATGTTGTTCTTTCTTTCTCATCGATCGATGTTATTCGGTTCCTCTGTGTCTCTTCATATATACACATTTGACCCAAATCATCTCTTCAGATGACACAATGTTTCGTCGTTCATCTCTCCTTCTCTAAATTATTCAAATCTGTAAAGTATTTAATCAATTATATCTTTTAGATTATATGGAATATCAACAATCAAATATAAATGTAAGTTTTGCTCATCTTCTTCTTCTTCTTTTCACCATTTTTACATATCCTCCTCTGCTGCCCACTCTTTCTTTTTATTTCTCTTTTCTCTTGGGGATCAATGCTTATGTCCGACCCGCCCCAATCTAAAGACCCGTTTCGTGTTAGTTCAAAACCAAAATTTTTGTTTCGATCTGGCTTTTTGCCAACTACTTTTCAAGCTTTTCACATCTAACCATGACTAAACGTTGTTCTTTTGTTGTTCCTTCTCGTACACTTCTCCTTAGACAGACTGTTCCCTCTCCCACAAGCCATTTTCCCTCAATTCCATTACCTTCTCTCTCTTACCTGCTAATTATAACATATAATTGAATTTGTCTAATCAGAAAAGTGATAATGAAGTTGCATGTTTGTACACATATGAAAATATATTTTTAGTTAAAAATTGAATATTGGGCTCTTCTCAATCTTCTTCTCCTTCTGCTTAGCTACTGCTGTTGTTGCTTTACACTAAGCTTCTTCTTGTGTTAGCTATTGCTATCCAACTCCTACGCATTGGCATTTACCACTCACTATTTTATTTTTATAAAAATTCCCAAAAATTACCAGAATATTTGTGTTTTTCGAATTCTGCATTGAGTCATCATCGATTGTTCTCTTACAGATGGTGTGTGGTGGAATGGATGCTCACATCAATGGAGAACTCGCACATGGCTTTGAGAATTTAATTTGTGTTCGGTTTGTTCTTTTCTACTGTCCCATTCATTTTTTTATTAATTCAAGTTGTGCTGATGGCTTCTCTCTACAAGACCAAATTGTCAACTCAACTGGTCAAGTATGGCATTCAGAATGCTTCGTGTATGTTTCATTCTGTTTTATATTCATTCTCATTCATATATAGATGTGCACAATGTTTCGAACCCTTCCCTGATGGCATTTATTTTGAATTTGAAGGAAGAAAGTATTGTGAACATGATTTCCATGTACTCTATGCTCCATGTTGTGGAAAATGCAGTGAGTTCATTTGAATATATCCTGAATAGTCGTTTAATTCTTCGAAATCTCATTTTTTTTTCTTCTCAGATGAATTTATCGTTGGTCGAGTGATCAAAGCGATGAATGCCAGCTGGCATCCGCATTGTTTCCGATGTGAGTTGTGTAGTAAAGAGCTAGCTGACATTGGTTTTCTCCGAAATGCCGGAAGGTACTATCCGATAATTTGTTTATTTTTAATTACAAGTTTTTATTTGCTTATAGAGCATTGTGCAGAGAATGTAACGAAAGAGAGAAGGCTGCAGGATCTGGACGTTATGTCTGCCATAAGTGTAATGCTATGATTGACGAAGGTCAACATATCAAATTCCGCGGAGATTCATACCACCCGTACCATTTCAAATGCAAAAAGTGCAGGTTTGTGAACCGTTTCTTTTTCATCTGAACTAGTGCAACCGCTCTGGCGTCAATTAAATTTCAAAATGAAAGCTCCCGTACTGAATGCTCACGGGACACGTGAAATACACGTATGAAATTAGAATATGTCTAAGAAGCCAATTTCAGTTGTGAGCTCACAGTTGACTCGCGTGAAGTAGGAGGAGAGCTGTATTGTCTTCGTTGTCATGACACGATGGGAATTCCTATTTGTGGAGCTTGCCATCGACCTATCGAAGAAAGAGTTGTTACAGCCTTAGGGAAAAACTGGCATGTTGAGGTTGGATTTGGTTATCTGCTCTCATTGCTAATATGGAAATTCAGCATTTCGTTTGCTCTGTATGTGAGAAGCCGTTCTTAGGTCATCGACATTACGAAAGGAAAGGACTTGCGTATTGCGATCAGCACTATCACAAAGTATATTAAAATCTTGTTACTATAATGAACACACGTCTTATAGCTCTTTGGAAACCTCTGCTTCAAATGTGGAGAAGCTTGTGGAGGAGAAGTTTTCCAGGCTCTTCAAAAAACTTGGTGTATCAAATGCTTCTCCTGTTCATTCTGTGACAAAAAAATGGACCACAAGTGAGTAGAGCGAGCTAGTATCAAAACATACAAACGAGCTGTTCAGAACTAAGTTCTACGAATTCGATATGAAACCTACTTGCAAGAGATGTTATGATCGCTTCCCCACAGAATTGAAGAAGAGAATTTCCGACAGCTTGAAAGACCGCGATTTAGAAAACCAGCGTCGACAGTCTATGAGCCCATCTCATAGGCAGTAAAAGGAAACATAACATTCCTCGGGTATATATCATAATTTTCTGATAAAAATGAGTTTTTCATAGAATTCTTTTGATAGTTTCAAATAAATAATTTTATTATTCTCATTTTGTACTTTTATACCTGTGAACACCAGTTGGTCGTCGTCTTCTTATACCCTGCACAGCACCAAGACGTTTGTCTTTTATGTCTCACTAAAGAAGTTATATGAATCATCTGTTTTCGTTTTGTTACCCCGAGCTTCAAGAGTACTCCTCTTTCCTCGTCCTCGAGTTGTTCCTGATCTGCACGGGTTCAAGTTACAAGTTCTTGCTTGTGATTGTCTACTGTTCATTCTAGAAAACATGAGTCATTGCAGTGTCATAGCTGATTTCCACAAATACCTGCAAGAACTGCTCAAGCAAGTCCTCGTTCTTTCCTCTTTCCCACAAGCACCGCAAGCTTCTGAACAAGACGACCAAGCAGACCATCCTGACCATCCTATAAACAAATTTATCTCAAGCATTCTGCAGTATAGGCATACTTGAAGGATCACGACGAATGGGCTTTGGTTGTTGTGGAGGTATTTTTGGAGCTCGCTGTTCGGGAACTATTAAGGGAATTGTAAGCCTTGAGAATGAAAATCCCACCTAATTTGTAATTCATTGTAAAGTTTGACTGAGAACTTGTGTGTGCAATTATGATAACTTGATTAGAAAATGATGTTCTTTGACCAAAATCTTGGCGGCAGCACAACCTGGAACCTGTCTGATCCATACGATAACCGTATTTGATCTGATGCTGTATTTAACGATATCAGTTAGTTTCAAACCTCTACGAATTCCTCGCAGCTAGGTGAACATTTGAAATAGACACTTGTAAATTCGAACACTATCTTACTTCCTTGTGCCTGAAATACATCGAGTAATTGAATGGAGTGAAACCTCAATGAGCAGACCACTCTGATTCTCCAGAATGACTGCAAACTGCCTTGATAACGTAATGTTTTCCAACTGCTTGTAGCTACAAGCTCTGACCCAAACTCTTAAGAAAGCTGTGAGCTAGACAATGATGGTTCTTTACCTACCTGAATATTCCAAGTTTTCACAAAATTTTCCGCTGAAACCACTCGGGCATAAACATCTAGTACAAGCATTTGGATGTGGATAACCATTGTTCTGACATGGAAGAGATTGTTGGCAAACATCTGAACAGAGTCTCTGTCGGTGAGAAAACTTTGAGTGGATCAACTTGAACAATATGCTGCGTTAATAACTTTAACGTCTAAGAAAGACAATGATACTCTGCTCCCTATAGTGTTCCTAAAACTTCTATCAGTTGGTTCTATCGAAGTCAGTCCGCTTTGACGGACAAACGCCTTAATCGGAAGTTTGTTTTCTGTGCCTAATCGAATTATCTCACAAAGACTGGGTAATGCATAGCGGAACCATAATCATAGGGAACACCGTAGTCTGATGTGATTGTAGTGTTCAAACGCTCAAATTGAGCTTGTGCACCACTCATCATATTCTGCGGAAATATCCTGAAGTTAAGATTTTAATGGAAAATGGATGAGCTTTGAACTTCACAAAGTTATTCCTGTCGGGTCGTGATTGTTCATGCCATAAGCCAAGAGAATGTGCAATTTCGTGTGAAATAACTCCTTCCTAGAAATAATGTTTTATTCCTAGCTTCCCATTATCTTATCACTCCATCACACCCAAATCCAATTGATACTTCTTGAGATCCGCCCAGTTTGCCGACAGAAGAATAACATCTAAGAATAGTGAAGATTACAACTGCCTTCTAATCATCGCTAACCCTTGACCCTTGGTGAATATCAAATAATCTCTTGAAGGTCCGTTTTCAATGAAACTCAAGCAAGTTGATGAAGTGAAGACGGAAATGGCTGATCGAATCGAAGTTTTCCATTCTTCTTCAGAAAGAAAGTTTCGTATTGGAATTGCACCTTTTCATACCATCATTCTCTTGAAAGCGAAAAGAAATACTTCGCGTCCATCGTTTGGAGAGATCGCTGACTATCTGAAACGTTTTCTTCTTACATGGTTGGATGGGGGAAGGTAACTTTTCTTTTCTTTCTATTAGTTTCCTTTGTGATCGTTCTCGCTTGTGATAATGTTAAAACAACATCGTTCTCATAAAAAATTCCAGCTGTTCGCTGATTTGCTGATAATTCTGACCTTCCTGTCACAGTGGGTAATTTGAAATTACTAAAATCCTGGAAAAGGAACAAGAATTTCAATTCAAGAGTATGCTATACATATTGAAGTCCTGTCTTCTTTTTATAAAAATCTTTGAGAACTTTTATAACATTCTCATAGTTCTCTCCAGATTTAGAAAAGTGCTCGGATTTCTTATTTATACTTTGAATGACCTTAAATGTTATTTCATTAACTGAGGTTCAAAAATGAAATTCACTTTCTGCATCTCAGGTGTGTAAGGACTTGGCATGGGTTGAGGTGGAGGGGCAGGGGGAGGAGAAATTGGAGCTGGAGGTGGTGGAGGTGGTGGTAATGAGGGAGGAGGTAAAAAATCTTCGGGTGGTGGAAAGTGAAATCCTCGCCATGGTGGGGGATGATGCCAATGGCCAAACGGATGATGATGCCGATGATGATGTGGACGATGGTGCCACGGTGGCGGAGGGAATTCTTTAGTTCGAAGTTATTAAAGGAGGAGGGAGGGAAATACCTGAGAAACTGTCGAACTGAGATAGTGATAGTGGTAAAGCTATGAATATGAGAAAGAGGAGAAACATAATTGAGGAAGTAAACAGATCAGTGAAACGGTTGCTGAAGTGAAAGGGGAAGATTCAGAAGTCATCAAATGACCTTCTTTGCAAAATAGGAATTGATTGAACCAGTTCTATTGATGCATGTTCACCAACTGCTAAAGAGGATTTTTTTGGGTAAAAACATTTTTAAAAATTTCAATTAAAGGTTCTAATCGCACTGTAGCTCTGTAAGCTGTTCAATCGTTACAAACAATGGAATACATTTTTTATTTTGAAAGACACAGCAAACATTACTTTGAAAAGTCTTTAAGGAAATATCTATCCATTCAATACTATTTTCCTTTTTCTTGTTAAATACAATACATATTATTTCAGGATTTTTAATATCCTGGGGCTGTTCGGGGTGGTGGGCAGTGGTCACAACCTCCACTTGGTCCGGGAAGACCATCTGGACCTGGTGGACCACCTGAACCTGGTTTGCCTGGTAGTCCTGAAGATCCTTGGTCTCCTGCATCACCTGGAGAACCATCAGCTCCTGGAGATCCTGGGATTCCGGGTTGACCTGAAGCGAAGTCATTGAATTTTACAACCTTCATCGCCTATTATGACTAGCTTCTTCAAATGAACACATTGATCTGGTTCATAAGTACTCAAGCAATAACTGAGAAGCTTCGGGACCGGTTATGTACCGGAGAAAAGTTCGATTTCGTTATGAACTTACCATCAAGTCCTGAAGGTCCTGGTGGGCCAGCTGGACCTGGTTGTCCATCTGGACCTGGAACTTCTTTGACCGTTCCCGGTTGTCCTGGTGGGCCAGAGCGTCCAGGCTCTCCTGGTTCTCCTGGTGGACCCATTGGTCCTGGTGGTCCTCCGGCTGCATTGTTACCAGGGTTTCCTTGGTCTCCTGGTGCTCCTGGGTTTCCATTTGGTCCCTTGGGACCTGGAAGACCTGCAGGTCCTGCTGGTCCATCAGGGCAGTCGAAGCACCAATCCTTGATTATCATTAAACGGACGCAGTGATGCTAGCAACTTACGACAAGTTGTGGTGGTGGTGGTGGTGGTGCATCAGGACCGTCTCGACCATCTTCTCCTGGGGAACCATTGTCTCCGTCATTGCCATCTAATCCTGGTAGACCAGGAGGTCCAGGTGGGCTAACACCGCAACCGCAGCATCCGCCACCAAACGAACTTTCGACGGCTAACGAAGGATTATTGTATCTAAAGACACTAATAAAGATTTCAATTGGGTAAAAGTTTGTGTGGTTACCCATAGCCAGCTTGACGTGCATGTCGAGATGTTGAAACAGATTTACCAAAAACATTTGCTAAAACCTATAGAGGATATTGGTGAAGATGAATGACGATGCTTTCGATTTCACCTGAGTTCTTGAAACTTCTCTCCAGATACTACCAGACCTGGACTTGCAGAAGTCAACCTCACTAAAGAAAAAGAAAATCAAAACTGAAGACAGAACTTACTTTTGCATAATAGATTGCATATGTTGCATATAATTGTAAAGCATGGGAACCGAAACAACGCAAAGGACAGTAGCAATGGTAGCCATCGACACTCCCATGAATGCTACTCTTAATACACAAGCTGTTCATAATGTTTCTGAACTCTTACTTACTTTCTGAGGCTTTGAGCCTCTTTTTCCATATCTACGAGTGACTGTTTTTCACTCATCCTGAAATTGTTTTTTCAGAACAGCAAAAGAGATAATTGAAATTAGAGAAAAGAGAACGAAAGGTTGATTCGAATGAAGTTCAAATTCTTCTTTACTCTTATAAAAGATTGTGAGGACAGAGAGGCGGAGTTGTACATAATTGCTGGAGTATGAAAGAAGAAAGACCGAAATAAACTGGGAAGAAAGTCTTGGTAAGCACGAGGGGGCCATGTGTTGCACGATGGTGCACGACTGTCATAATCATAACATAATGGCATAGACGATAACATAAGGAAGGGGAACGATTAAAGGGCTTTAAGTAGGAAGAGAGGGAGGTACCTGATTATAAGACTGAAGCCTCATATAAGCTTAAAAGCTTATAAACCAGATAGGATGAACTACTGCTTCTTACCGTCTCAAGTGACTTTATGTCCTTGTACGTGAGTGGAATAGTGTACATATCTACACTATAAAAAGAAAAGATGTTGGAGAGAATGGAATGCTACAGGGCTTGAATGAGTAAGGAAAAGAACGAAAGCATTCTTTTTTTTTTGAATAAGCCCTCCCTCTAATCCCACTTACCGTAATCGTCTAGCTTTTGAGTGAAATCATAAGTGATGGTTAGGGAGAATCGCCTGTTGGACGGAGCTGACCAGACGACCTGTTTCATCAGATTTTCAAGTCAAATATCTATTTGAATAGAAGGTAAACTAGTAAGAAAAGTGAAGATGTTCCCTACAACATACCATAAAGGCTATATAAATCAGTCAAACGAAACCAGATAATGGATAAGGTAACAAAGAAAGCTTTAATGATTGCAAACAGCCATTCTCCAAAGAAATATGTTGCAGTAAATACAACATTCAAAAATGAAAACGAAATGGCGACCTGTTAGATTAGAATACCACATCCTTTTTTTTCTTGAACTACAATCAAAATTCATGTTTCTTTCGCTAAACATTTCTCAAGAAACCAGTCTCATATGGGAACTTAGGACATTCCAACTGAACTATCATGAGATGATTTGAAATCAAGATTTATTGTTTCATGGATCTGTTGATACCCTTTTACCCATCAACACGTGGGGATATAGCTCAGTGGTAGAGCGCTCCCTTAGCATGGGAGAGGGCTGGGGTTCAATTCCCCATATCTCCAAAATATTTTTTTCCAAGAAGACTGATAAGATAAGAATCAAGTGCTAAAACAATGATAAGTATCACGATAACGAGAAGAAGCGGAATCAATTCGAAACTGAGGTTTTTCAGTTTTTAAGGAAGTCTAAGATGCATGCTGATTCCGTAGGAATGGATGATTAGAATGATTGAATGGGATAGCAGGAATTTGTCCTTATATAGACCAATTCATGACTGTATATTGGTTTTTTGAATCGAGCAAACTAGATGCAATTAATAAGCCGTTCAAGCTGCCATTTCAAGAAGGTCCTGGGAAAACGAAAAACCTGATATGGTTTACATGCCATCCAAAGTAAGAGATGAATTGTAAGGCTTTTATTATGTTTTGAAATGTTATAATTAGGGTTTTTAGAAGAAGCCATGTGAAAAGCTTATAAGTTGAAAGGACGTTAAAGGTCATTTGAACATCATCGAACAGAAAAACCGGAAATCATGAATTTCACTTAGTTTTCCCCCAACTTAAGAGCATTCCCTCAATTCTATGTAACTTCTTCTACAAATTAGTTAATTGAAATGAATTTCTTGAAGTACATCCGAAAAATAGCTGACTTAAGCCATTTGAGACCGAAAACCGGACATGAAGTGGTTATTTGATGAATCTGGAAGAAATACAAAATCACCTCGACCGGCTGTTTGACCGAGTCGTTCGTATGGTTTTCATACTTTCGGAATAAACTAATTTCTTATCCAGAAAACATGTAAAAGGGTTGGCGTACAAGACAAGTTCCAAACTTCGAATTTCCATAAAGGGCCTTAGGACTGCCCAGTTGATGGGTTTTGATTTGAAAAAACGGAGGGAATTCTGTTTGACAGAGAAAACTTGAGACTTACGGGAATGAAGTGAAAAGGTATTGTACGATCAGTAAGAAACAGGCACAAAGCATTTCAAACGTAATTTTGAAAACTTTCTGAACAAGATTTGAACAGATGCGAATAGAATTAATAAAAGCTAGGAGATGGAAGAAGTGGGAGGTGAACAGTCCTCTCCCAATGTTCACAAGTGGTCAGAAGTAGGTGAGATGAGACAAATATCCTGATTGAGGATTTGATTTTAAGATAACTATCAAGCATCTTATGGTTTGTTAAGTGATTCATTCTGACAAATACTTGAAAGGTAAAAAACATTTGCGTCCTCATAGCTCTCAGGAAGGAACATGGAAACCTTCAATTTACATGATGAGGCAAACTGTCTTAGAAGGTCATTCAACTTTCTCTTTTCCATCATAAACCGGGTCATATGTAAATGATAACTACCCCTTCATTAATTTCTTTCAAATAAACTAATTGCTTGGGAAATTTATAATTCATATGAGAACACGAAGACTTCTTTGCAATTTGGTTAACATATTGCTTTGGGAGGGAATGAGCGGATGTCCATCGCGTGTCTTCATGAAAGCTTCCTATCTTCATCGATTAAGGTAACTGAGGAGAGGGCTTCTTCATCAAGCATTTCTTATTAATTCTTCTACCATGCTGGTTCAACCGGATTCGCCGGGTTCCGTCAACTTTCGTCTTATAGTTCAGGCTGTTCTTGTAAGAATCTTAATCTCATCTATAGTTTTATGTATTCGTTCAGTTTATAAAACGATTGAAAAACAAAAAGAAGAAAAGAAGTAACAGTCTAACAGCCAGCGATCATAATATTTCTCAAATCTTCCGAAATGATGTGATGGATAGTGACGAATCCACTAAATCAGGTGTCAGGTAAAGCCATTCAACTCCTCCTCATCTTCTCTTCTCGTTGAAGGAGATTGATGGAATGGTCGTTCGAAGATACAAGTACTTTCTACTATGTTTGGACATTTATTATCTTCTGTGGATGTTTATATAATCTCATTATGATTATCATAATGGTGTTTGATGAAGTTCATTCGGTTGATCCCACCATAGCTTACTAGCCTCTTCAGGTCTTTCTCAACTTCCATAATCCTTGGCTCATTTTCAACCTTGTTTTTGACTTGTTTTTCCTCCTAGATATCTTTATTCTGACAAGAAGGGGTTCCGTCAACACTTCCCTGTTATCCATATGATTTGTTCCTTTACAGAAATAATCGAAGATGGGGTGAGAATAAGTAACAACAAAGACGTGTTTCTTCATCGAATTCGACAGTGAGAGCTATTGTCAATGAAGAAGAACTGAACAGACCATTTCAGGAAGACTTTTGTTCTGGATATCATCTGTGTCCTACCTTTCGATCTTCTGTTGTTTTTGAAATCAGACTTGTCAGTAACCCGTCTGAATCGTCTCTTGAAGGTCTAGCTGTGATGATAATTCAGAATACTTTACCTGTTCAGTGCTATCGTATCAGCGAGTTCAATGCTTTGACTGAAATTCGCACAAACTTTCCAAATTTTATGAGAGTGTTAAAGCTCATCATAACATGTTTTATCATCTTCCATTGGAATGGATGTGTATACTTCTTCCTTGGAATCATTTATGACTTTGAGAGTCAGTGCTTTTCTATGTGTTTTCTATTCAACTATTTCTAATTGAAGAGGCAAATATCGATAATTGGATCTTCTCCTATGACAAAATCCCCAATCCACTCTTTCTTCAGTGCGATATCTTCGATTCTTCTCATTCAAACTATTGTAATGTTAGCCTTCTTAAACCATTGGGGATAATTTCTGAGAAGTCTCTTGATTCTGAGATAGAACTTTCCAATTCGTTCTGGGGACCAAAGTAACAAGTTTCCTCTATTAATAAGATACATTCTGATTTAGAATAAAGGAAGTTGAGTTCAGTAATTTCACAAAGCAGTATGGATTAAGCTTTTATTGGTCAGCTTTGACTCTTGTCACGCTAGGAGAACAAGTAAAAGATGTGTTGGTTCATAACATCTGAATGTGTTTAAGCCCTGGCCGAACACTACCTTTCAAAACTCTTTTGAGATTGGAGACACTTTGCTGGGCCTAGTCATATTCGCCGTCATTGTCGGAGACATTGGTAAAGAAAGCATATAGTAGTTTCCTGATTCTTTCAAGGTAATATGGTTTACAACATGAATTTGAAACGATCACAGTTTGAAGAGGATTTGGATGGATGCAAGAGGTTTATGGTCTACAGGTAACTAAGCATTTAGAATTTAGAAAATATGTTTTGCCAAAGAAAGGTTCATACGATTCTCCAACGGAAGGCTGTCGATTACTTTTCGTACATGTGGACACATGGAGGAGCTCAAGTCGATGAATCTGTGCGTTGAATTTGAAAGCATTTGAAATACTACCTTACTTTGCAGGAGATCGCTGAGTTTCTACCTCCTCGCTTATACGGTCAATTAGCAGTTCATATCCATATGGAAACCCTGCAGCGTGTGAAACTGTTTGAGGTATGCATTAGCTGTACTTGTTGCAGGAGGGCTTACTGACTGGGCTTACAGAACTGTAACGTGAACCTCTTATATGAGCTCATTCTTCGATTAGAAAGACGAGTGTACAGCCCAAAGGATTACATTTGCAATAAAGGTGAAGTCGGAACAGAAATGTACATAGTGAACAAAGGTGCGGTTGAAGTTGTATCCGAGAACGGTCAACAGGTTTAATATACTATCCTGAAAGCATGATACTTGCTTGTACAGGTCTTTGTTCAATTAGCTGAGGGAACTGTTTTTGGAGAATTGTCTATTCTGAATATTCCGGGAAACAAGAATGGAAACCGTAGAACAGCTAATGTTCGCTCTGTTGGTTATTCTGATCTCTACGTTCTATCGAAAAACGCCTTGTGGGAATCTCTACGGCAATACCCAGATGCCATGGAATCATTGATGAAGAAAGGTTGTTCAATACCGTGACCCTATTGATATCAGAATGTAGGTAAGGAGCTCTTGGCCAAAGACAACTTGTTGGATGAGAACGTTGAGGAAGAGGAAGAAGTTGATATGGAAGCTGATGTAGAACTTCAATTAGAACAACTATCTGCAATAATCAATAAGATTGAGAAGTCTTTGGATCTTTCTGAAGAAAGCTTTCGAGTGAGTTTCCAACAAGCGGTCAGCTTTTCACAACTTGATCACAGACGTTTGGAACAGAAGCAAAGCAAAAGCTTTTTGGTTTGGAAGAAGAAATGTTTCGAAGCCTTCGTTGATAAAGAAAAATAAAAATTTATTCATTTATGTACAGAATATTGATTGGAAATGATATACAGATCACTGAAGATTCGAACCGTATTTGGAATAAAGAGAGCTTATCCTGAGATAAACAACTGATTGTTAAGAAGTTCTTTCCATCTTAACAATCTATAAATTAATTTTGTTTGAGTGAATGAAAGATTGCAAATTCAAGTGAATCAATCCGAATGTCGGTCTTGTTGTAGCGGATGGATGCAAACATCTGAGAATCAGTTGATGATAGAGGATAGAAGCACAGAGGGAAGGACATGGTAATGAACTCTGTAATTTAGATGTTTAGGCATGTTTCTAATACAGTTATCTCACCTCTATTTTTCCAGTACCGCATATGTTCTGAAGATTTGCGACGACTTTGTCGTCTGGCAAATCACTGTATGGTCGAAGTTGACATTTATTGAAAATCTCCCACATGGTGATTCCAAATGACCAAACGTCAGAAGCTGTGGAAAACTTTCCCTGAAGAATTATGAAATGAAGCTGAAGGACGGAAGTATACGAACCATAAATAGAGCTTCTGGTGACATCCAACGAACTGGAAGTACGAAGTTGCCTCCTCCTACTTTATAATACTCAGATGAGTATAGAGAACGAGCCATTCCGAAGTCAGCAATCTTAACATTGCCTTCATCATCAACAAGACAATTACGAGCCGCAACATCCCTGTAAACGTAAACGTTTCGTATATTAAAGTTTCTGTATATGCGAACCTATGGACAAAGTTACAAGATTCCAAATAAGCTAAACCTGCAGCTAACTGAGTACATACGGAAAGACAATTGGCAGAGCTGAAAGATGTATATTGAAATGTCTTCGGAAGAAAAGGTAAAACTCACGTAATTTGGGGCAAAGTACTGAAATATGATTTCAAATCTCCTCTAGGCATATATTCCATAACACAAAGAATTGGTTTGTTAATAGTGGAAACTGCTATAACCTCTACCACGTTTGGGTGTTTCAACGCTCCTGAAAATAAGAATTATCACTAAGCGTTTTTACGTGAAACACGTGAAAATTTTCATTTCTATTTCTCAGGCAGCAATACCCGGTCGTGTTTTTCTCGAGCAGCTTTTATATTTCCCTAGGGAATAGAATATAACTAACCTAGAACACGGATTTCTCTTTGGAAAGCCATTTCGTCTTCCTCAGACGTACTGTGCAAACGTTTGACAGCCACCAGTCTGTTCTCCAGACGGCACAAATGTACTTCACCAAATTCTCCTTGTCCAACTTTATCAACGAACTCCAATTTATTCCTATCGATCTCTGGTAGAGTTGTTGTATAAACCTCTCCATAGTCAGAATACTTTACGAGAGAAGATAAAGGATTGCTGAAACATGCTTGATGAGGAAGTATCTTACACTCGCAGCCTTACCGTTTCTTATAATCCATTGGTAAAGTTTCATCAGATGTGTAGAATGACGATAGAAGAGGGTTGTAGATATTATCAGAGCTATAAGTAAGAGTGATGTTTTCAATCAGTTTCATTTCTTTCTTACCACATCTCTGGCTCGGCATACTCAGATTCGATGGAATCAAGAATAGGATACTTTTCAAGTAAGGTAGGCATACTCTCTCTTGTCATTTCATACCCGGACAGCGTTGTAGTCATTGTCTAAGAATGAAGATGAGTTATATTTTTTTGTGTAATTGAACTTACTCTAGTCCCGTTATAACTAATGAGGGTGTCCATTTTACGGCGGTTGTAAAGAGTTGGGGCCGGAGATGAAGCTTTAACTCTACGATCTCTACGTTTCATAGCGAAGAATCCACAAGCTAAGATAATCATGGAGAAGACGATCAGAGAGAGCACTGCAAGAGATAACTGAGTTATTGTATAACTGGCAAGAAACTTACAGTAAGGATGGAAGTTGAACATTTCGCTCTGTTCATTCTCAGCTACATGGTGAAGGACAAAGTCTTCATGAGATTCTTCCTCGGGTATTTCAAAGATTATTCGATTCGTCTCGAATTTAACTTCTGATATCAATAACCAAGTGGCTTCCTCTTGGAAGTACAATTTGATCTTAAGAAGGATATCAATGAATTGAATGAATTGAGTGCAAGTTTACCTCTACAGCTTTGGCTATTCTATCAGGGATTGGAATTCTGATCCATCGGGAGTTTTCAAACTTATTATCTTTTTTGTATTGAAAGTGAACAGCTCTTCTGGAGAAGTTATGTCCATCCAGTGAGAAAGAGATGAAAGCTGATGAGAAAGCTGGTGCCAGCTGATTGAATTGATTGTTCGTATGTATAAGAATCGATGAAATATTCTGTCTTCCAGAGAACGTGAAGAAAAGTGGAATGAAGTCTGAAAAGATGATGGTAAGCCATGTGTGTTGAAGGATAACTAACCAATCTCAGCATCTTTATGCCAACCAATCCATTTGTCAGGATGATGTTCAAAATCGTCGTGACCAATAAATCCATCAAATAACTTTCCTAAGCCACCCTTCTGCATTTTTTTATCAAAACGTCCATCATAGGTGTTGTCTAATAACATTAAACCATCAGAGAAGGATCCAATGGGAATTGAATAGCTCTCTACGATATCTTCAAAATGAATGTTTATAGTTTCTTTGTTTTCTATTCAACTTTACCTCTATATGGACATCCATAAACCTCAAACCTCAAACAGACGGTTCGAGTTGAATTGGATACTGGGATTATTCGTATTTTACGAGCTATAATGGTCCCATTCAGAATTCTTAAAACTCCTGTACGAGTATCTGTGTTTCCCGGAATGATCTGAAAACAATTGAAATTTATCTTTCGGAAGAATTTTATTGTAAATCTTTCTGGCCCAAAACAATTTATTGGAAAAGGCAGAACACCGTTTGACGTCTACTAATCCGACGTAAGTATGGTCCTTTTATGGTTCGTTTATTGCGTCATCTGACGGACCGTAACAGAATCTTTCTAATGACTTCTCATCCTTTTTTTTTATTCCCTTCTGTCACCGTTAATCCTCTGACACAGAATTTATTTGGACAGCAAATGCCAATATATTGGTTTAACACGGGAGAGACAGAGCTTCCCTTGACCACTGCGGATTAAGCATGCCCAGTGACCCGCAGAGGAATAAAGAGAGTGAGAGATAGATGGGAACGAGAAAGGTTTTTCCAAAAATTAACTGTAATCTTAGGATTTCCCATACTAATTAGACGTCAGAAGCCGTCTGTAAATGGAATTAGAGAGCAGATGAAAGTAGGTTTAAGCCTTTTCGGAGAGAGCTCTTGCCGTCTTCGAGAAAATTATTGAAAAAATGAGAATTAATTTCCCTTGGCTTTAAACAATTATTTGTGAGAGAAATTTGAACTGTAAGAGGGAACATCTGGTGTTATTTCCCTCGTCTCGTCATATCATGCAGCAGTTATGGACATGTCCTTCAAAATTCTCTGAATAGATAAGAGAGCATCTTGTCATTTGTGACAAACTCACATCCAAAATCACAATTTCACAGTTATTCCTCTGTACTCAGCTGGAAGGACGTGAATGAAGGGTTTGAAGAGCAGATGACATACAAGGCAAGTGCTATAGTTCTTCTTATTTTTTATTATCCAGACAGCTGACAGAGAGAAAGCAAAAAGTGAAGAGGATAGAGAAATCGGTGAAGAACAAAAAAAAGAAACATTTTTGAGTATTTTGAGTGGTCAAGGACTTGCTCGACCGGCTGTCTTTTCCTAAAGAAGCTCAGCAACAGATGTGTCTATGAGACCTTCAATCATACTCCTCATCTCAATATTACGTATGAGTTTCTTTGTAATTGTTTGACCTATGAGCATCACAAAGCCACCTCTCTCACTAATCTCAGCTTCTTTTATCTAATGGAAGACGTGCCCTTTATGCATCTGTTACACATTATTTCATAGAAAACCTTTTCCAATTTACTTCTTTTGTTCCAACAGTCGTTTTTTCATTTCATGGGAGTGTCGGTATGAGTTTGCATCAAAGACATTCGATGAGCCATTCATAACCCTTCAAACGGGAGGAGAAAAAAGATGAAAACTCACATGATTTCCATTATTTCCTCTATATAATGCCCAGTTCTCTAATGTATTTCTGAAATACTCGATGGAATAAGCTTTGGCATATTCCATTCCTCTGCCATTATCGTATCGTCCTTCTGTTTCAATGGCTGATATGACTGAAGAAGCATATGATCAATTACTATATGTATAAACAAGACTTACTCATATCTTGGTTGAAATTGATTTCAATCCATTCTTTCGTTGTTGAATTGATTTGATTCAAAGGACACCAAGCTCCACTTCCCGTATGTAAACGCAAACTGTAAAGGGAACACTTAAGATGTCATTAACAGAAAAATGTTTTTTGCTATAAAGCTTTGACTTCCGATAAAGCCTTCAATTAAGACAAGTAAGAGAGGAGGTCAACATATGAAAGCTTTTGACCTCTCGACCAGAATACCCTTATTTGCTTTTTTTTGCCCTTAAGGCAGACTTTGCGCAATCTGTTGATTGTCAACAACAAGACATGCATCCTTATAAATCCTCAAAACAGCTAATTGTATATGACATGGTTAAGAAGAAGGAAAAGAAGATAGAGAGATTTCAACTATATGCATAGATAGTATAAGATCTGTGACCATATGGTCTTCTATATCACTTGGAATCTATTCCAATTATGGTATTGTCTTCACATCATCTAATGAAGTGGAACAAATTGCTCCTTCATTACAAGAATTCCAATACTAATTAACTAACCGAGAATGTTGTGGTCCTGTACTTTCTGTATCAAATGATGATGAAGCAGTGATCTGTGTATCTAATATGGCTCCTGAACTCATTCCTAATGGTCGGTTGCATCCTCCTGCAATGAAAATTAGCATAAATCAACGTGAGATACGTGTGCGCGATGAGTCGGTATTTCATTTTAAGCTTGATGGACGGATAGAGCGGTTGTTTCTCTTGTGCTTAACATGGCAAATAAGGTAAAACATATCCATTTGCACTTGACTGCGGAAAATCTTTTTTTGGAAGATAGCTAAGCCTATTGACATTCATGATCATCAAATTACAGATTAAACAGTTAAATTCTATTCAATTATATGATATAGTTAAAGGAAAGAATACATTCATGTGACCTTTATTATGCAGCTGAGGTCATAAAATGTATGAAAGACATTAAAATCTCATTTATAATTAATGTTAAAAGCATTTGAAATCCTTAAAAGCTTCATCACCTATACTATATGTGTATAGTTAAGCTCATGATTGACTTCTGAATTTCAAATTACATTATGTTCAATCAATTCCTTCTCTCCCTCCCAATTTATCTTCCAATTTACAATCAAATACGGTCGTCAAGTTATTTGACGTTTCGCTTCATTACTTTTATATAGTAAAGAAGCACTTAGTAGTTTCTTTCAGATGTTGCCGAGGTTTATGCTTCTGATGTAAGCTTCTCATCTCTCTCACTCCCTCACTTTGAGCCTGTGGCAACCTTATTTGTTCATAAGTTATTGTGGAATTTAAATGAAGATGGAATCGATCATTGTCATTCTCTCATATATTCAGCTCAAAACATTCCAAAAGCTCGCCAACGGCTCTTCTATTTGATTTTCGCATAAATCCTATTGTTTGATTGATCAATCAGAATATTCTCCACAAACTATGTGGAACAGAAGTTTGCTGAGAAGTCAATTTGGCAACGCAATTTCCGTTAATTGAACACTTTCATCCGAGCCGCCAGTTGATGGCGTCATTAAGTGCCAAATAAGGAGATATGATAAATGGCTTAAGATACAATTTGCATGCAACAGAAGTCAACCGCCAACTCATTGTTTGCTCAAAAGATTTAGAAAACAGAGAAAGTAGTTGATGATCATTTGAAATTCAATCGTTGTCTACAACGTAGGTGAAAGATGGAAGAACAATCGTCCATCACAGAAATCACAACAATATGTCAAAAAATCCTAATAAAAACAAGTACAACTAAGATTTATAGATGGGCGATGATGAGATTTATGGGATCTTACGTAAGCTCTAGTTCTCCCTCTTTCTATGGTTGTTCTCGTTTTTTTGTGGAATGGAGAGTGGAGGTGCGAGGTATGAGCTAAGATGAGACAACTTTACGATCGGCCGACTGTTTGAAGTGTTTCTATTGAGCTTCATCTTCTCCTCATCAAAATAAATTTTGTAATATTGCCTGTTGACAGATGAATGATAAATGAGGACGGAAGTTGCACTGTTTTATTCATCTTTTTTTAATAAAACTAATGAAGAAGAAAGCCCATCTTACGACCCCGGAAAGACTTGAGTCGGCTCGGTCTTTGACCGTGTCCGGAACAGTTGCCTTCCGTTTTTCACATATCATTTTGCAGCTATCTAAGTTGACAGCCAGTAAACTCACAAAAGAACTGAGTGTGAACTTTGAGAAAACATCTGATGTTCACACCTTCATCTCCTTCAGTCTCCATAAAAAGGCAATAAAGAAGAATATGGAGATAAGGAATGAGATATATGAGGTCATACGCAACAATTCAGAAGTTTGCATCTGCTGTTACGTCTGTTGAAAAAGTTTTTTGCGGACTATTTTGGGATATGTTCGAAATGTTTCTATCATCAAGTTGTTATTCTTAGTCCTGAGGGCATTATGCGCGGCATTTATCAAAGAGTCCCAAAAGGATTTCTCCTTTTAACAGCTTATATGCTAATAAAGAGAAGCTGTTCATTACAAACAACACATATAGTAATTCGTCGGATCTGACCGAGTCAGTTCATTTGAGCGAAAATAATGCGAAACTTCTTATCATATTCTCATCAAATAATCAAAAAGAAGATAAAAAGGAACTCACGTAAGTCCAATGATGAGACGAAACTCAGCAGGAGGAAAAGGATGTTTGTGATGAGAAAGGACATTATTAGTTTTCAGTTCACCAATAGACTCATTAATCTTCCTGCAAATGATTATTATTTATACATATAGTTAATATAGTAATGAGAGGACGAATAGGTAACGAAATACAATTATCATGTCAATGAATGAATACTGAGAGTTGCAGATTTGATTGCAAAAACACAAATAATTGCCCACCCAGCCTGCTTCTGGCCACTGCACCGCCTCCCACAACTGAGACTTTCTTTTTTTCTCTAATATCTCTCTATATCTCTTGTCTAGGGGGTGTGTCTATGGCATGTGTTGTGAAGAAGGAAGTAGGTGGGAGTCTGATCCCAATAGCAGAAAAGGAGGTCCTTCTCTCTCTCTCCCTCCTTCTCTCTCCTTCTCTCTATCCTCTCTCAGGCTCCATCCTTTGTGTGAATCTTTGAGTCTTTATTGCCACAAATACACAGAAAGATCTCCATATTGAAGAGAAGTTATGTGATGGATGACAGTGGAAGCTCAGCTAGTCATGTTAATTGGTAAACCACTTGACTGCCTGAGGGCATGATGGGTAAAATTCTTTTCTCTCTTCATTGCTCTTTATTTTCAATTCTTTTTCTGACAACTCTGCGGTCTGTTATGGCTTCTCTTCTTTCGTCGCGTTTCCTGAAGTCAAAGCCTTTTAAAGCAATTGAAAAATGAGACATAAAGAGACATACAGAGAGAAAGAGATTGACTAGGGAGAGTTTGCAACTTCATTTGCAGGAACTTTTTGGATCGTAAAAAATATTGTAGAATTAGAAAGTTTAATTGGAAAATAAGTTTTTGAAAGGAGAAGCCTGGGTGGATTAAAACGACTGACTGAAGCTTATTCAAAGCCTAATTCAATATGCTAAACATGTAAAAGACATTCTATATAAGCGAATGATATAAATTAAATTGAATAAGAAGCTGTTGAAAGTTGAAAATCACATAGATTCATTGAAACATACGTTATTCATATGATTATCGAAATGTGCACAAAATTCAGAACGGGTGTTGGAGATTTGAAATTTATGACCTGGAGTGGACATCAATTGGATCACAAAATCTTGGGAGAAGAGTGAGAAACAGACAATCAAATAATTTTTTGTCTGTAAGAAAGAATGAAAATGGAGCAGAATGGATAATAAAGGAAAAAAAGGGATGGGTAATGAAGGGAATCTGCAACGGAAGTACTTTGGTATAAGATGTAAGCTGATCTTAAAAGAGTTTATTCAGGAACTGTCATAGAGAGCTCAGAGGAAAAGCATGAGAAGCTCTCAGAAAAGAAGATATGAAGCAAATCTATCAGCAGCCATTGAAAAGCTTTGAATAATGTGCTATGGAATCCATCGCTAACCCATATTTGGTGAAAGAAATGCCAACAATAATGCATCGAAAGAAATCTCAAATGAATAATCGTATAGAAAATAGTTTTGTCCGAAGAATACTTAATGAATTCACTTCCAAATAAGAAAAATCATTTTTTCTCATCTAATTATATGTATAGTAAACAAAACCCTATAAGCCTTGTACTCTTACACACAAATTATCAAGCCAGTTCAATCGGAATGTGTCAGCACAGATGGGAAATGCCGTGTAAATGGACAAGCCCGGATATTAGATTAGACACATTTGGGACTTTTATAGAGAATTCTGCCAAAGATTTCCTCCTTCTTGACTCATTTGCATCATACTTACACGTGAACATTACGTGAGTAACATTTCAAAGTTCATTTTAAATCTTAAAAAGACGAAGAGCGGTTGCATTTCACTTCTCTCTTCTACTCTCCTAACACTTCATATACACTCTCCTTTATTCCATTCTTTGTTAATCTATCTCATTTTCTTCTGTCTTTCTCTCTCCCTCTCTCTGTTCTCAACTATTCGTGTCAGATTATTGGTGGGAAGGAAAAGCTGGAGCATCTAATGAATAAGCTTAAGAAACATGTGAAATGACCAGAAGAAGTGTGTCAAACGATTCTGATGACGACAGATCGTTCCTAATATAAACCATATTGAAAGGACTAATTTGAAGAGAACCTAACGAAGAAAATGAAACGATTAGTGCTCATTTCGATAATTGGATAGTATTAAAAGAGAATAATAACTATACGAAGAGAGAGGAGAAAGGAAGAGAGAGTTTGATGGAATCCTGTTGCTTTTGAGGGAAAACAGAGGATATTATAGATATGAATGCGTTTCACATAGGAATTGAGAAGGAGAATGTGAGTAACTAGGTATGAAAGTAGAAAAAAACAGGTGTAAGATGAGTCATTTCAGTAGGAGAAAGACAAGGATTTGAGGGACAAAAACTTTTTTTAGGGTTGAAAAGAATGAATTCTGATGAAAAGAGAGATCTCAGTTCACAGCCGAAGTAAAAACAGCAGCTCAGATCGAAGAATATAAGAAGTTGGGACAACATTTTTTGAGAATTAGGGAGGAGGTGAAAGGTTGGCAGAAAGTCAAAACAATGGAACATCAGAATAAGGAACAAATATCTAGATAATAGACGACCTTCATAGCGGTAAGAAGATATGAGAGAAAACAGTAAATTATGAGAGAGAGAGAGAGAAGAGGGGATTTGGAAGAGCTGAGAGGGTGTGGACAAACGATGAAATAAGGACGATGACTTAGTGGCGTCAGTCAACCGTTAGCTCATTTTTGCTTAAAATAAAAAGAAATTCTGTAAGGTCAAACGTATTGGAAGTAATAAGATGACTGGTGAGAGGAATCGATAAAAAGATGGTTCGAAAAACGATCCTTCTTCTATCACAAAACGGCATCAGACACTTTTCTAAAAACGTATTTGAGCTTCAGAGAGATGGCGGATTGGCGATAAGAATTCGAAGAAAATTGGAAGAATCGGGGAGTCATCGTTCAATTAAAAAAATCATTAAAAGAGCTTTCAGATGAGAGATGGAAAAAAAAGTTGGGAGAAAGGTGAAGAAGGTCTGAGGAGCGTCATGATCGTTGTCGCATCAGTAGATCAGGAGCGATAGAGAAGAAGAACAGGGCGGTACTTGAGGCTCAGCAGTTTCTTCTCTCTGTCGATATTCTGATGATCCGTCCTTAGCTCCGCCTCCTGCTGTTCGGCATTCGGCACGAGGACTTAGATGAAAACTCATCTCCAACACTCCCTCTTAAGGATCAACAGGTGTAACCGAAATGAGAAACTGGTCCGGATTTGGAACGTTCAGATTTCCGTAAAGATAAACTATAACCTAAATCAAATCCAGCTAGTAAAGGGCTGAGAGGGATTGTTTGTAATGGGCAAGAAGTTATTGCATTCAAATGGCATTTTTTGCAAGCGAAGAAGGAAGGAAAAGCATGTTCTTCCTCTAAATTAACATATTACTATTGGTTGAAGACGATGAGAGGTTTTCCACTTAAAAAATGAGAAAAAGAAATGTGTTAGAAGCTGACATCTGGATATCTGACGCATTACATGTGTTTAAACAAAGGAAATTTTAATAAAAACATATTTAAGTGATTTCAAAGGTAAATTTTTGTGAGAGAATGAAGAGTTATGATGAATGACAAAATCTCATTTGTACTGGCATCTGGTCACAGAAGGCCAGGCACGAGCGGAAGGATGAAAGACTAAAGACAGATATTAAAAGGAAGACCTTTGGAGGTTCGATACATGAAATCACCTCTTCTGTTATTCTATTATTCAACAATCAAGAATGATGAATAGCAGTATAATAAGCAAGTATAGAGAGATAGAAGGACGAAGTGAGAGAGAGGGAGCTATGAGAGGGGTAATTTAAAGGTGAACGAACCAACCGCTCACATGGGATGAATAGCTAGAAATGAAAACATCAAAGGAAATCTGAGTTGGACGTGAAACAAAAAATAAAAAGACAAAAGGCAACCAAATGTTTTTTTTGGTGAGAAGGATTCGTCTCACAGATTACAACTTTAGGGAGAAGAGAAAATAAAATTATGAATTCCATGCAAATTTGGTCATAAATCAAAGCATGTGCTGGCTCAGGATAAGTTACAGAAGCAGCTGTCGGCGACTGATCAAAAATTCTCTTTGAATCATAATTATTCGCCATAAACAGAGAACTGTTTGTAAATTCAGATGAAGGCAGTCATCTCTCCGACTTGCAAAAATCAATGAGAAATCTTTTTTGAAAGTTGGAAAAAACAAAGGACACTGCCCATAAATGAGTTATTGTGACCGGAACAATGTCGTACTTGTACCAAAGAAAAAGACGTCGTTCGTCCAGAATTGTCTGAAGAAGGCGTTAATTGGTGTTTTCAAAAAAGCATGGATGGCCCTGGAAGTTGGATAGAAAGTGAATTTCCTCAAATAAACTGTATGCAAACAGTCGGACTGCCGACAAGTGAACGGAAGGCTTTTATATGGAATATAGTTAGATTGCTTTCATTTACACCTGCTACCCCTAATTATCTCACCAAGGGGGAGGCTTATGTGTGTATCTTCTGCCCATATGAGGTCAGCAAAGCTCAAATTCCTATCATTATATTTCTTGACCCAATACAACTAATAAGTATAAAAGAATAAGAATTTTGATGAAAAGCCATGAATATCCTCTTCCTTCAACATATGCTCATTGACAAATGGAAATGTTTTTTTCCTCAAAAATCTTATACGCATATGTTATGTTTATAATAAATTAAGTTTTACCATAAAACAGGTGTTAAAGGTGAGAGGAGGAGAGATTATCTTTAGATTAGATGGGCTTGTTATCCTCACAGAACATGATGATGAACAACATTGTGCCAAGGCAGTCATTTGCAGAGACCTTGACATTTTTTTTTCCATTTAATTCATTCATATAAAACACATAATAAACCTATATCTCATTAACTATATGTATAGTTACAGCTAATAAAACCAGTCACAACTTGACATTATCCTCAACATCATAAATTTTTTTTTGTAATTTTCACAGCTTCAGCCATCTATCTGAACGAATGAGTATCAGGTGGCTGGTGTAAAGTAGTAAAATTACTATAAATTAGTTTGTTATTGTTACAAAATATTAATGTGACATGGAAGGACTATAACAACCATCCCCCATTTGAGATCTATGAAAGCCAATGACAATAGGTGGACGACAGCATAACGGACAGTAGCAATCGATGTGCAATAACCTTGTTTAAATTATGAAATTCTGGTGGAGCACGTATCGAATGTCAAGTATGAAGAAAAAATGACAGAAAGGATGAGTTTCGATACAGGAAATAACCTGTGTTACATCTCTTTCAGCACCTGTACGAGTGGAGTATCAAATTACACGGAAATATTACACTTTAATCCAATCGCATTCTTCGATTGTCTTCCTTACAGTTTGTCATCTGTATGCAAATGAGGGTTCTTCTTTAGGGAGAAGAAGAAATCTCTCTTTAAATGTATTTGCCTGTCTGCTCTCTTTATACAGCTCAATCTTCTATTAAGCTGGTTACAACTTGGGTCACTGACTACTGCACACATACACACACACACACACACACACACACGCATCATACATCCTAATCAAGAATGTCAATAATCTCTTTTGAATGAAAAAACACTGAAAAAATGTAATTATCCACGTGTCATTCAAATATTTGAACATATATGGTGGATTTCATTATGTGCTAATTCTCATATCATGGCAATACTGAAGCTTCCGAGAAAACGTTTCCAAATTGTTTTCTACGGTAAAATAAATGTAAATCAGAGTGTGTTTGATCCATTGCATTTCCAGTTTCTCTTATCGCTTTGTTTATTTCCCTTTTCATATTACTGGATTTTCTTACGCATTACCGAAAAATGAAAGATGTCTGGAGAGTCTTGGCTTCCTCAGATGACTTTGCTGTTAGTTTTTCCATTTTTCACACAAAACAATACTTTTCTCAAGAGCTATGAAGATTTATTCGATGATGACGTCATGGAGGACATAGATGATAGTGAACTTGTGAGTTTTTACAATCAGATTCCATCTATCTATCAGAGTTTTAAGCAACGCCTCGGTTTGTCTTCACAAGAAATAAGAGCGATGAGATCTGAACTTCGAACACATTAATATATTTGAAATAAATTTTATTCGAGCTGTAGTAGGATGAACAAGTGAACCAAGCAATGAAATGTTATACAACCACTTCTCCACTAATGTATACCCACCAACATTATCCGTGTAGATAATAGCACTTCCCATTTTACCTTATTAAGCTGGGAGACAGAGTGTGCTAAGAAACATTCATTAAGCATGGTAAATTAGTTAAGGAAAAGAACCTCGTGATATTTCGTAACCAGTCGGAGATGTTCCAAGATCAGAACCTAACTGGTCTTTTGATTGACCCAAACCGAACAACGGTAAGCTCCAATTGTTCTAATCACTGAAATAATTTCCCAAGTATATACGTGATCTTATGTCAATCCTGAATTCATTTGGTTCCATGTTCTGAAAGAGTTTCTAAGTCTAAGTATATACATAATCTCCCATGGAATACTCTTCATCCTGAATGCAACATTAACACTGTTAATGATTAACAGTTAGACCAGCTTGACCCAATGCCAATCATAGATTTATCCGCAGCGCTCTAATCATAACTGACATACGTGATCTTACGTAGGTTACTGTAGTTGCCCAAAACTTTCTACTGACACCTTAATTGTTTTCGAAATTAGTTTAATTATGCAAATTCCTTTCTTTTATTTGTTT
>CALQYR020007239.1:45909-91776 GCA_943334845.2 Auanema sp. JU1783
CATTAGGCTTTTTTCTCCCATCAATCGGAGACGCAGGACATCAACTGTTTGCAGGCATCGTCAGTTCCCTAGAAAGAGTTTTTTAAGAAATTAACAAAATTCTATTATAAATAAAACTAACTTTTTCTTTCAAAATGCTGTCCAATGTTTTGGAAAGTTGAAAAGCCGTTTTAAAAGCCTCCTGGCATGGGTCCAGGCTTCGCTCACATAGGATTTTCGGAAAACCTTTGTTTATTTTTTCCAACGGCTCTGAAAAAATCTGAAAATATGAAATGATTAGAAATGAGTCGAGATAATTGCGAATTTCGTTTGATGTTATTCATACCTTAAACCTTCACAGAAGGCATCACAACTGGAACACGTTCTTTTACCATCGGACAATTATTCTCCTCTAGAAGTTCTGAAACGTTTAAAAAAATTTTGATTAAAAAAAAACAAATGAACCAACTTTTCCAGACATAGCTGAAGACCATGAGAGCACATAAGAGATCGAGGAATATTCTGGTTCTCTCTAGGGAACATTGCTTCTGTTATTTCAATTATGACTGTTTCCAAAAAGTCTATCATAGACATACAATCATTCTGCGTTTGTTTTTTCAAGCGGCATAACTTTGTAAGTAGGATTCGTAACGTCTGCATCATGAATCGTATCGCTTCGATCGGCCTAAAAAATGTTATTTAACAATCTAATTATCTGAAAATATAACGAACCTTTCCATTCCAATACATCGCTAAATGTTCCGAGTAACTGGAGTCCTGATGAAATTGTTTCCCTGTAGATCCCTTGATTTTTGTTGCAGAGAAATGCAGGGATAAACTTGTTCAGTTTCTCCAACGGCTCTCTGATTAGCTGAAGAAAAAATAGTGTTAAATTTGATATAGTGTTGTTCTTACCCGGAACACTCCTTCGAAGAATTCCTGGCAACTCGCGCAGGACCATTTCCCCTTGCCTAGTACTTTCCCAGTAGCGGTGCTAAAAAAATTAAATTATCTCTTTCTTTTACATTAAAAAAAAAACTTACGTGTCTGGGCAAACCCCGAGAGCGTGGCAACATAAGACACGTCGGCTGGAGTTTTCATATTCACCGGGGAATATTACGTGCCTTATGTTCTCTACTATTTTTTCAGCCACTATCAACCCATCATGACAGGATCGGGGAGTTTGCGGATTGCTTCTACAAACTTTGGTCATGGCTATTTTATAGCTTTTCATAAGCAATTCGACTCCCTGAAATTGAGATGGTTTTGGAAATAACTAATTATTATAACTAAAGATATTGATTAGATTACTTAAGAAATGCAAAACACTTATTTCACCAAAGTCATGTAGTATCTCTGGACACTTTGAACATCCGGGATATTCAACAGAGGACGAGCTTGCAAGAACGAGCAGAAGAGGCCATAAACGTTGTCTGAACATCTGAACGGATATAGATGATAAGAAAAGCCGTGATGAACTTGTTCAGCTTCTCCAACAGCTTCTCCAAAGGCTCGATGAACTGAAGAAAAAAAAGTGTTCAATTTTGTAGGATCTTGTTCTTATCTGGAATACGACATCAAAGAATTCCTGGCAACTGGCACACGACCACTTACCTTCAACTAGCTTTCTTCCAGTAACAGTTTTGAAAAAAAAATTATCCTGGAGAATTTGTCAATGGCAGTCGCCAAGCCTTATGCTCTCATGGATTGGGAATATGTTCGGACAGGTAAAATTTTTTTCAACCAAATTCATCTTACTATGAGGAGGCAGAGATAATTTTTTCTTTTCAGAACTGTTTCTGGAAAGCTGCTGGCTAAAGGAAGATGGTCGTGCGCAACCTGCCAAGAGTTCCTTGACATTCTTTTCAAGGTAAGAATAACCTACAAAATTTAACTTTTTTTTTCAGTCAATCAGAGAGCCTTTGGAGAAGATAAATAAGTTCATCTCTGCTTTTTTCTGTGACGCAAGTCACGAGAACTGTAGAGAGGCTTTCTCCTCGGCTCTCCAGTTAACTGTAACATTTAGCGATGTATTGGAAAGGAAGGTTTGTTATATTTTTAAATAAATAGACTGTTTTATAACAACTTTCAGGTAACGACGGAATACGTATGCAGATTAATGAACTGCGTTGCTGATTAGGATTATTAGGCTCTCCAGCTAACTGTAACATTTAGCGATGTATTGGAAAGGAAGGTTTGTTATATTTTCTAATGGATATCTTTAGTTATAGAAATAAGTTCTGTATAAACTCATCTCAATTTTAGGGAAGCGTTGTGATGATGACGAGCTTAAGAATTCCAATCATAAATATATGTCGACATAATGACAAAACTGCAAGATCCTGCCAACAAGCCTTTGAAGTTGCGACAGAAATAGTACAAAGGAGGTCAACTCCGCAAAGGCTTTCACATGTTCTTATGGCCTCGGGCTTCCCGACGAAAGTCAGGAGAACTGCAGGGAGGCTTTCTCTTCGGCTCTCCAGTTAACTGGGACGCTCAACGACATTCTGGAGAAGAAGGTTTGTTATATTTTAACATATGTATATTTTATTTAACTGTTAAATAACAACTTTCAGGCCACGACGGGAAACGCGTAGAAACGCTTTGTTGAACTGGTTGCTGCGAAGTCTGCATTGAGTCATTGAAAGTCAGTTGCGTTAGACTGATAACTCATAATTTTGATAATCATATATGTCGGGCATGACTAACCGTTTCAGTAGTTTCTTGCTTCCTCTTTACAATCTAAAGTTATCTTTCTGTTTAAAATCGATGACTAACCTGTTCTTGAGATATTGTTTGTCATCGTTATCACCGATTTCTCTTATCATTTCTATGAATTTATCGTTTTTACTCGAAGCACTCGTTCAAAAAATAAAAATAATTTTCATTTATAACGAGTTCATCGTTTCCGATTACTCCAGTCTTATCAAAATACTCCACCATGAGCTCTCTACCATGCCTATTCGTTTCTTCAATGAAAACAAATTAATTTTTTTTCAGGTAACAAGATGGACTACGTTGCATACTCCAAGATAATAGCTCAATACATCTATGAAGCTAACAGCGAGGTGAAAAGAAAAATTGCGGCAAAGTTCAAACAACGTTCGATTGATGATGTTGCGGTTTTGAACACTATGTTAGGTAAGGATTAGAACACCGAAAAACGATCTTTAGTAGACGGTCCATACATTCGCAATCTGGATTGTAATCAGTGTATCCTAGACCAAGGAACATCGAAGTGTATCGATCACAAATATGAAACAGAGCCAAATGCTTCTATTATTAGAACTAACAGCAGCAACATAAGAATGAATAAAGAGATTTTGAGATTTTCAGAAAGATGCTCAGAATCATCGAACTGGAATTTGAAACAAGATCTTGAAAAACACAAAATTCCCGCAAGACTGCAGAAAGTGGCACAGTTAGTACAGTGCACCCATAAGCATGCCTGGAACGGAGAGCAGGCAAGCAGAGGGTATTTCTCTTTCTTCCAATGTATCGAAGAGGAGAACGACTGGAACAGTACTGGACAGAAGATAGCTATAGCTGGAGCTGGAGTTTTTGGTGGTATATTCCTTTTAGGAATACCGACAATCATTACCGGAAAAATTGTTTATGACATATCATCTCATGCGAGTGAAGTGGAGAAGCAGCTATCGTGGCTTGTTAACGAGATTGAAGCTCTGTATGATCAAACCCATTCTTTGATGCTTGCAAACATTGTATGAATACAGTTGTTCTCTCGTGTTTTTGAACAGAAGAATGTTTCGAAGAATATATTCAATCTTATTAGATGCATTTCATATAACTTAATCTATGGTTACGAGTTGTTATGAGCCATTTCTCTTGTTCAGTGCAGAACGTAATGACATGTAACTTCCGTGACAGGATTCTTCTTGCCCTTGTAGTACCATTTCTTAATTCATTTCATTTACCTCATTCGAACATTGCTCAACTTACCCCATTTCTACAGTTGATGGTATCTTGCTTGTCGTTGTTGTCTGAGAATTCATTTTCAGCCAATCTAATCTAATGACTCAAGATTACTATGCTTATAAATCAGTCAAAATACAAACCCCTAAAGAGAACTCGGTGACTTTCTCACAGGTGACATCAAGAACTTCACATTTGTCGACAGTTTTCTTTCTGAATTGTAGAGAATATTAGTCAGAAGTTATTCATGTATACATTTGAATGAGAAATGAACATTGTTAGCTCAGAAGTTTTTCAAAAATTCTCGAAGTTTTCTATTTTCATTGTAACGCACATAAACACTCACGTGAACAGAACTTCTCCGGCAGAAGGAATGGAGAAGTGGTCCGGCAGCTTACAACCAGTGCAGCTATCTGAAAATCAAAAAATTGAATAAGAGAGACTTTCCTTTTCAGACTACCATCAGCATATGCCAGACAGCATATAGCGATCAGTGCAATCAGGATTCTCATACTGAAACAAACAAACATGAATTGACATGATTCGAATATGATATGGGATAGAAGATTGAACTCAAAGAAGTGTTGTTTTCATACTGCTAGATCAGCTTTAAATATGATGTTGATGACCTTAAGCAACCTGTGAAACATTGACTCCGCCCAAAAAAAGAAAAAAAAGGAAATTCGGCAACAACATCTTGAATGAAGGTGTGAGTGGAGGCATTCGTACGATCAAGGTTTTGTATTTTCTCATTCCTCATAGAACTTCCCATCCGAAGAGTGTCTGGATAGTTAAAAAACGAAGTTCAAATCGAATGAAACTATACTCACCTGCTGCTAATCATATTCAAAAACCTCTTTTTGCGCACTTTGTTCAATTGATTTCATATCATCTTTCATCTCGTTTTTCAATCTGTTTGTTTCCATATCATTTACACCTACGTCTATTAGGGAGAAACATCAGAAATTCGTAAATGATCAAAATAAAAACAATCTTGGAATCTCTAGAAGACTTCCTTGTTCCATGACCTTCCATCTCCCCTCTATCAATCTTGTCTTCCACTTCTTCAATGTAGTTTATGAGAAGGTTGGGTAAAAGAAAACACATATACTCAATAAAAACAGTTTATTCGATCATCACATGATAGATTATGCACAATGGCGAGATATCTTTAAAAGCATCGTAAATTGCATCGTAAGAGGCATTATACGCGAAGAAGAGAAACGTACCTAGTCGCATGCACGCTTTTTACCGGGAACTCTGTGCAGAGCTTCGTGCCATCGTTCGGACATGCCGATAGACGTAATGACGTAATTGGATTACTCGATACTTGGATAAGTCAGTATGATCGTCTCACTGAAGAAAGAAACGTTAGGAAACTTTTGTATTAAATTGTACGCAAAAGTAAGAGATAACGATGAAACGAGCATAACTGGAGAGACAAATAGAGAAAACGGATAAACGTGTGATATGGAGCAACAGTTCTCGAATGATTTCAATGGATATTGATTGAATGAGACTTGTTAAGCACTGATATTCTGTATGTGTGTATATCGAATGAAGTTATTATGAGCTAAATCGAAGATTTCTATGAAACTGTCTTGAAAAGATGTTCTGAGAGAGAGAGAGCAAGATGAAATGCATTCTTCATCAGCACATTTCTCTGTCAGAAGTGTTTGTTGTCGGATTAGAGAATAGTTTCAAAATGATAGTGACAATAGTTTTTTTTGTTTTTGTTGTTGTCTCTAACTCTTGTGAGATATAGAAAGAGAACGATTGCCATGTAAGGAATCGATAAGAGATCTTAACTTGATGACGGAAAAGGTTTGTTAGTGTCTTCGAATAACTATTTAACTATTATTAAGATCTTCATAAGAATTGTTGCTCGGAAGTAATAGTAATGATGAACAAACTGATTAATAATAATATAAAATATAATTAAAAATAATAATATTATAGCAATAATAATAATTACATTTGAAAACTATCATAAATAACCATAGAATCTTGTTCATAAACAAACAAAAATGCACAAATCACAAAATTTTACAGCTTAGTGAAGAAGAAGAACACTAATATAGACATCTGAATGCTATATCCCTCGTCTATTGGCTCATAGAATGTAGAGAGAGAGAGAGATGAGGAGAGAGAGAGAGAAGAAACTGTGTGATGATGATGATACAGATGGAGAATGGAAGAGAGAGAGAGAGAGAGTTCTATGAGCTGGATGAAGAATGTGGTACTACTCTAGATACTTCACATAATCATATAAATAAAGAAACTTACACACTTAGAGGCTCTATAATGCCTTCGAATAGAATTAAACGAATTATGAGCTGATTCAAGTTGACCGATAGAAATATTTAAGAAACATCTCTGATGCTATATTATTAGAAATTTGAAACTCTAGAATGAAATTCACACAAATGGCAAGATATGACGACTTTCAGCAATTATAAAATAGAAAATGAGAATAGGAAGAGAGAAGAGTAAGAGAGGAGAGAGAGAATGAGGAAGAGGAGAGTGTATGAGTGAGAGATAGGTAATAGACATAGAGAGAGAGAGAGTGTGTAAAAGAGAAAAAGAGAGAGAGAGAGGAAGGTATAAAATAAAAAATGAATAAAGAGATTTAAATAATAACAAGAAAGAAGATGATTGCCCGTTGACCAAATATGAAACTATCAAAATACAATCAAAACAGATTTCCAACCGAGCGCTGGCTAGTTTCAAAATTTTTGCGATGAAATTGAAACGTTTTCGAAAGTTGAATAAATTAAACATGATATGCATGATACAGAAAATGTTTCCCCGAAAAACGATGCACCTTGGTGAGAACCAGAAGAAGCAAGAAATAGCGAAAAAACCAAAAACAATAAAAAAAATTAAATAAAACCCGTTAACAACAGAACATGTTATTATGAATGTCGGATTGGACGTCCTCCAAAACCGTTCCGTCTTTGACCACCTCGGAAACGGTTATTAGGTGAGCCTCGATTGAAACCCTGAGGACCCATCGGTGGTGGACCGTTAGGGATTGGGTACGGCCCGCGACCCATCATAGGACTTGGCGGCATGCCACCATGGAGAGGTGGGCGATGCGGATGACTAGGACCACGTGTGAGCATTCTTCCTCTAAAAGGTGGCCTTCCTGAAATGGAGTTGAGGTGTTGGACGTGCTGTCCGTTCACAGGAGTAGTGGGTTGATTCACAGGTTTCATTGGACCGTTCGATTCTTGAGACCATGACTGATTGGCGAAATCGGATAAAACAGAGTTATTGAAGGAGGCTTGACGATTATCAGCATTGTTGGACCGTGGTGGATCAGGCGGTTTCATTCCTATGCCAAGAGCAGACAAGAGAGCATTCGTAACTGTTTGTGAGCTGATTTCATGACCATTCTTTTCCTTGCCACCGTTCGAATTGGAATTGAAAGAAGCATTTGCCCCAGTAGATGTAGGTGTTCTCAAGAGCACGTTTCCTCCTTGGACTGGTGTACAGTTTTGAGATATAGGGTTATTCTTGTATGGTGTTCCTCCGTTTGCTGGAGGCTTAGAAACGTCTATTGAAGAATTATGTTGATGCGAATCATTCGGATGTAACGGAGTGATCTTGACATCCAACTTCGGTAACGGGTTGTGGACAGGGGGAGGTTTTGTTGCTGTATTCACTATTGAAGGCGAAGGAGGAGGAGGGGGCATCGTAATCTTGGTTACCAAAATTGTTGGAGGCGTTGCTGGCATAGTTGATGTCATTGTTAATGGCGGAGGAGGAATCATAGGAGGAGGTGGAACAGACATTGATGGTCCAGTAGGTGGTGGAGGAAATAAAGGCATCGGAGGAGGAATCATCGGTGGTGGTTGCATAAAAGGATGTCCTAGTATCTCTCTCGGTGGAGGTTGCATCGGAGGTGGTAGGGGGGGAGCGGTTATTACGGACACAGGGACAGACACCGTAGGCTGCACCGGTCTTGGCAAAGAAACAGGCGTTGACATCTTTTTTTCGTTCTCTTTTTTCTGAAATATAAGTTTAGGAGAAGCGAAAAGCAAATTTAACATACGACAGGCCAAACAGGCACCGTATTTTCTGTAGAAGTGAAGGTAGGAGGTTTTGGAGGTGGTTCAATGATAGGAGGTGGTGGCGGGGGTGCAACTATCGGAGACTCAAAAAGAAAACATGTTTCTGTTTTGAACCGTGAACTTACGTATGGCCTTTCTGGACTTAATGACTCGTCCGATACAAGTTCCATCTGCACAGAAGCGTTATCTCTGTTACGTCTGAATGTCCAAACAATACAAAATCAAACAATCAACAAAACCTAGGTATCTCCGCATGAGTAGATGACTGTTCTTCCTTGGCTTCCTTCTTAACTCTCACAGATGTCAGTAGAGCATCCTTGATCTTCTCCAATAGTGCTGCCTGAAGAATATAGATGATGGGACACCATATAAACAATCCTACCTTTTCCATAGAACCTAACGCTTCGCTCAACTCAGATCCGAAGTAAGCTTCTAGTTGGTTTACATTGGAGCCAGTGATGGCAGCAACGTTCGCCAAGATAGCGGTCTTATCCTCGTTTGCTGGAGGAGAACATGGAGGTGTCCGTGGGCCTGGAGAGCCAGGCGGAGTTTTAGGTCCTTTCCGAACATTACTAGGCAGATCATCTTGCGGCGGTGTTTGCGGGCCAATCCTATCATACTGAAAACAATCATTGATATAAGATGTGAAGAAAGAAACTGACAGCGTATGAAGGGAAAACAGCAATATCCGATTTTATATATCCTAAATTGGGATAAGCTTGTAGCCTTCCATCCATCATCTTATGACCCAGCAATTGATACATTATGCACTCTCTTTTCACAAACTGAAAATGGATGATTAACATTAGAGGTGAACATGAGATCAATTTACGTTTGTGACCATGGTGTTATCCACAGGCATGTTCTCTAACGCATCTCGTGTTAACCTAGGGATTTCAGGACGAGGATCAACCTCTCTTGCTATAGCCTCCTGTTCAGCAGCAGCGGCTGCAGCCAATTCCTTCTTCCGTTGAACTTCCCTAAGAAAGAAACTAGAAACGTTGATAAAGAACGAACGTACTTCTCCATTTCCTCCATAATAGAATCTAAGGGGGCTATTTGATGCCTCAAGGAACCTGTGGCCTCAGATTTCAACATTTTCTTTTTTCGCTTTACTTCAGGTTCAGAAGGGGAGGAGCTGAAACAAAAAACGTTAAGTGAGAAGATACAATACAAACTAACTCTCTCTTCCCCTTACTGGAAGAAGGCTTGGCGCGATCAGACATGTTTCAAACAAACTGCAAGTAAAGAATGAAGGTGATTGATTGAAAGGTAGAAAACTTACAAAAATAGCCAAACAATAAGATTTCTGGAGACACTTGGATCAAACAATAAATCTCGTCTCACTTAGAATATAAAACAAAGTCATCCTGAAATAGGAAAAGCGCGAGATTAGATAACACATTGAATGGGCAAAAGATAAGCAACGGACAGATGACCGTATATGCTGTAGTGAAAAGTACAAAACACATATATATATCTCCATATTGTTTTCATGAGTAAGAGCATATTGACATTCTTTGAAAAGGCAGCATGGGAAAAAAAGTGTGCTGATCAAAGCAGTAGTAATAATAAGACAACATAAAATGTTTGAAGGTTGAAGAAAGTGGGGAAGGGGTGGGGTAATGAAAGTTGTTGAAAAAGCAGTAAAACTGATGTGATACGTCCTCCTGCTGTCGTCTTTGATGAACAAAGTTCTACATAAAAGGACAGCAGGATAGGATGTTATGTACAACTTTCACTCGAAACGTATATATATATGTATATATATAAATATAAATTATAAAGTAAGGATGATGGTGACTGATATATATAATTCCGGGATGAAAGATGACTCGCCAAGAAAGATCTGATGGAAAATAGAACAGAAAAAAAATGTACAAACGATGATGGCACAGAACGCATTATTCAGGAAAAGTCAGAAGTGCCACGATTCGTGAGATGAGATATCAACACTGGAGGCAATTAGAACAGTCATTAAAGCACCTATATAGCATATAAAGTCTTTGAGAACCTAGTAAGTTGAGCTTTTCTCTAAAAAAAAAAAAAGAAGAGGTAATTCAATGATTTGACACATAAGGCATTCAAAAGTGAACTTGTTTCACGACATTCGTACAATACTATTGTCCTTGGCTACCTGAAATTCTAATTGAAGCTCCGAAATACTAAAATTGCTTACCAGTAGAACGTCTTGCTGGCTTCTCATTCATAGCGACGCCACGAGCACGACATTCCTTCTCTCGAACGTCGTTCTCAACTTTCATTGCCTGAGAAAACGTATTACGAAGATGTTCATATGACTCTTTACTTACAGCATCAACTATTCGTTGAACTTCCCTCTCTAATTCTTCACTATTTTCATCAGTTTTTCCTTTTCTACCAGGACCTGGGCGAGGACGAGGTCTTCTTCTAGTAGTTCCATTATGAGTAGTAGTTTCAGTAGTATCAGTTTCAAGTTCGAGTCGTGGGCAAGGAATACCAGCCTAGGTTGAAAGAAACATTAAGTGATATTTATGAATCAAACATACTTCCATTGCGCACTGTTGTATGAACCAAGTATATTTATCTTTCTCGCCTTCAGGACATTCATCAACCACTGAAAAAGAAAACATGAGAATGGATGACATGACGCTACTATCTTACTGGCTAGTTTATCTAACAAAAGTTCTCCGAAAGAAACGCTAGTTCTTGTTTTGCCTTCTAAACAGGCAACTTCGGCTTCACGACTAGAGACATTCTGGGTTAGCTCCTTATGTTGGGCAACTATTCGTTTTGAACTGAAACGCAGTCGTATTACATAGAAACGAAAACACAGAGAACGCACTGATGTAAGAGTTCACTCGGTGTTTCAACATGAGCCATTCCTAATTCTTTTAAGCGAGATCGTAACATCGAGACTCCCATGGTTAACATGTTTTCCAAGTGAGATTCTTTCTCTCTTACTTTGTCCATCAGTTCATGTTGGCGCATCTAAAGTTGAAAGAATGGAAATGAGAGAGAACTTATTCAGATTCCGAACCGATTGAATTTGAATAGCTTCAGTGAGTAATCGTTTATATTCATCAGTGTTCATTTGTTGCATGTAATCGACATAAAGTCTTCTCAGTTCAACTAAACGATTGATTTCGAAGGTTCACAGAAGAAGAAACTCACTGAGCATCTCATCGAGTGGGTGTTCAGGATCAAGAACTACTGCTCCTGCTGGAAGAGATGGACCGGGTGTGACATCAGGCAAAGCTGGAGAGTCAGGAGGAACACTCAAATTGACTTTGATCAGGCCAGCTATAAAAGAACCTTTAGAATTCATAGAAAATGTCTTAATTACCTTCATTTTCTACTTTGACTGGCTTTTGATTAACAATTTGGGCGTGCATGACTTCCATTCCTACTTGAGCATCTTCAGATAACCGACTCTTGGGATGTTGTACAGCTTTCGGTTCGGCAGCAGCGATCTTCTTGAAGACTTTGACTTTTGTCGGAACTTTTTTGGAAGGAATTTTCACAGGTTTGACCATTCCTAATTGTTTTTTGGGCTTTTTAGCACCAGGAGGGACATATTCCCGATCGGCTTCATTCCATCGTGGACTAGATGTTGGACTGACTTTACGTTTTTTACGATCCAAATCATTGACGTATTCCTTCCATTTGTGTCTCGTTGTTGGTCCGAATCTAAACAAAACTGTCTGGCCTTTTGATGAAAAGAAACATACGCGCTATCATCATCAAAGTCATTGTCGGCATCAGTATTGATCTTTTGGTCAATCTGAAAACAACTTTTTCAGTTTCAACGAAAACTCTTCATTCGCACCACCATCTGACTTCCTTCCCTACTACTATGACTAGATTTACTCGACATGGATGTACGACGACTGTGCTCATTAGAATGTGAGTTAGACTTTGCTCTTTCATAAAAATAGGCTTCGAGCTGTAATAGACACACATCCATGAACGTTCATCGCTTCTACTAAGCCTTACCTTAGCTCGATTAACTGTGTGTAAGAAGTATGGAACGTGTTTGTCTGTCCAAGAAGTTGGGCATTGAACAGTCTCGAGCTCCCTGACGTCCAGCAGGGCTTCGACATCTATTATTCAAAAACCTATTTCACATCCAAAACGCGGACGCTTACCACTTAACAACCTATCGTTGATTTCTTTTGTGCCAGTAGCATAAGCTTTCGTTGAAATGATACGTGTACCGTCTTTCATCTCAGCTAATAACTCTCTTTTGATTCTCTGTTCTAAGTCAGGATTAAAAGCATAATTGTTAATAAATACGATTGTCGCTTCCTGAAAGGAGCACATGAGCTAAGAGAATGAATTCACAAACTAACTTTAGTGATCAGGTCGCGATACTCGGCATCCAAGAAATCACCAGTGATTAAATCAAATTGACGAGACTTCTTCTTGTACCATCCCATCCATCTGAACAAAGAGAAGTTCCTCATCGCTCAAAGAATAAAGAAAAAACCTTTTGTATTCGCTCTTCATTTTCTGCGCATATCCTGCTGGAACTGTCGCTTTCTCGATTCCAACAGCTTTACGAACCTATAGTAAGACGCAGTTGAAACTCGTACGATATGTCATCTCTCTTACTCTTGTGCCTCCAGCTACATATAAAACCAAATGACCTACACCTGAACCCAAATCCACAAAAACATCCGATTCTTTGAACTTAAGTTGTTCAATAATCTTCTGCATTTGTTCGTAGCGTGTTTCACCATAAACCTAAAGACATGTTTCAGAAAATCACGCGACTATAGCTTCTCTTACCTCTGAACTAAACGGGGCGTAGTGACTGTTTAAACTTTTGACGCTCGAAACAGCACTAAAAACATTTTACATAGAAAAATGATACTGATAATAGCACGAAACCTGTTGAAAACGGTACTACAAATATTGATGAGTAGAGGAACATCTACAACGTCTTGACTCCAAGAAGGCGCTTCAGGATTTGTAGCTCCCTTCCACTAGAAGACAATTTGTATGAGAGAAGGAAGGCTATAGGTATCATTACCAGTTTAGACATTGTAGCTGCAGCTGTGTTGAAAGTATCTAATATATCTTTGACTTCTTCCAAATTCTCTCTATTAACTTTCTCCAAACGTTGTTGTGAGGAGACAAAAGCCATTTTTACATTGGAAAATTTATCCATACATTGGCTGAAAAGGACAACGAGCTTCAGAAGATCCAAGTGCAACTCACTGAATGATATCGAATATGACATTAACGGTGTCATGATTAGAACTGTTGTGTTTCCAAGTGAAATACAAAGCTTCTCCACCGACAACACTTGTCTTAAAAAGCAGAATATGTAACAGACACAAAAGGACAAACTGAATAATTTAAAAAGAGTAACATCAACTGACCAATTTCAATTTCTCTTCACTCGCAGCTGCAGTTGATGGATTCGCAGGAGTTCGAGTTGTATCTGCTGGTTCCATACCTGTAACACAAAAAGTTGAACATGTGTTCGACAAGCTTCATTTATTTTGAAATCAAAGAGAAGCTTTGCAAGATATTTGAAAATAAAATCTTACGTTCACCAGTGAACAGACTTAAATGAAAATGAAAAGGTAACAAAACAAATAATTAAAAAAAGCAATTTGGTTTTTGTGTTGAGATTGGGGGAGCAGAAGCTGAATCATCAAAATAAAAAGAAAACAAGTGTGTGTAGATGATGTATATATATGGAGACAGGAGAATGGTATTCAACTGTTGCATGTAGCACCTCGTGAAATCCTTAGAATTCAGATTCGACCACAAACTAAGAATTAATCAATGAAATTGTAATAAGCTTCAGAAAATGTTGTGTTTCTTATAGGAGAACATAGAATATCAAATTTAATCAGCCCTAGTGACATAAAGCTGAAACAAATCGTTTAAGTAATTTATTCTTAATATTATGAAGAAATATAGCCGAATTTAACCTGCTGTTGCTGGCATCAATCCAATCGCACGCGACGCGACCGCTCGCGGCGGTAAGTAGAGCAGATGAGATGCTGCTTGACTTATAAAGCTTATGCATTTCAATGGGAATCACGGGAAACGTTTTGAAGAGTGAGAAAGCTATTCTATTCACATGGTTTGGTAGAACAGATAGTTTGTTATGTATCGATTATTTATAATTAGTTGGGTAGTTTATTAAAATTTCAGTTATTCTTTAAGCGTGACAGGTCTTGTGATGTTGGCCTTGCTAGGTCAAGCCGGGTCAACTACTAGAATTGAACAACCCGGACAATTGGATTAGCAGCGTATTAGACAGTTCCTTATAACAACATTATTATTAATAAAAAGAAACATATAATTACTTAAAAACAAGACGATCGATGAAAGAGATGAGCCGAATCTCAGTTTGAACTTTAAACGAGTTATTGACATTCTCCAAACATGGTTATGACGTTTTGTTTTTTTTTGGAGGTGACATGCAGCTCGAAAGTTCTCATAAACTGTTGGGAACAACGAGTGTCCTCCTAATAAGGTAATCTACTCCGGCGCTTCCAGCGAAAACCTTGAAAATTAGGTTTTTTCGTTCGTCTCTTCCATTTCTTATTCTTTCGCATGTCATTCGCTCTACCTAAAACTGCCATTGCTAATTGGAATAGCACAGCTGTCAATCATCTATAGTTCTGGCTCAGATGGGGAATGAAAGAGATAGAGTATGAGGACATTTCTCCAATTTCGTTCGTTCGCCTTTAGTGTCCATTGAGTCCCACTCTCGTCTCCTGTTTTATCTGAAAACCTCTCTTCTTACTCTCAATTTTCTCCGTCTTACTTTTCTTATACTTTCAATCTTCTCTTCTTCTGATTCCATTCCACATCCTTCAAGATTTCGAATTCAAGTTGCTACCTCTGAGCACTGAACTGCCCTTCCTCTCTCTTTACTTTGGGAGAAAGCAAATAGTTTCTGAGCATTCATCATTCTCTCTACTTCCATAACTTCCTTTTTATCAAGAATAAACTGTTTTGTCTTAAGCTCCTAGCTTGATTAACTTCTCTTTCACTCTTAGAGGACAGAGAAGCGAAGAAAGACGGAGAACGATGTTGAGACGACTCTTGTGGTTTTCATGGAAAAAGAAATAATTCATATGTAAACTGAGCTTATTATCAAAGTCTCAGATGAAGGAATGTCACTTGATGGGTCAAGAGTCTATCCTAACCAGAAAGCTGAAGAGAAATATGTAACTCCAATGCATCGAATGATGCGCGCATGTTACAACTTGATCTCTCACCGGTAAATCGTACTGTTGAAATGCGAAAGAGGAAGAGGACAAAATTCAGAATCTTCTTTGTTTTCTTCAATTGCTTCCTTTTCCATCAGCTATTTGTTGACAGCTCATTGCTCTCTTGTTGCCTTTGGGCATTTTGATCCATATTGAATGTCCACTCAGAAGCAATTACTAAGAAAGGCAAGAAAAAAACAGTTTTCTTCGTCTTCAAATTGTGTTATTCAAATGAATTCTCGCCCGCCCGTTATTCTGCTCCCTTTTACACTTTTTTTGTCCCTCCAACTTATTAAAATATGAGAAAAATACAATTTTTAGCACATTTTCATCAATTGCTTCGTACTTCTGAGATGGGAAAAAGAAAAAAACGAAAACTTTGGTTTCCAAATATGTCTTTCTTCATGTCATTCCATATTATTTCTACACAATAATACGTTAATAAGCAGAATCTTTAAGAAAACATTTCCTTCTCAGCCCTCTGTTCTCTTTCACTCTCTCCCCCCCCCCCCCCCCCCCTTCTTCTCATTCCTCAACGAAACTCAAAGACGTTTTTCCAAGTTGCAAAGGAACACCCGATGAGAGTACGTTTTCAGACGATTTCTTCCCTTTTAATTTCATAAAATTTGCTTTGTCGAATGGAAACTTTAGTTTTTATGCGTAAGCGAGTGCTCACATCTAGTTAACGACCTCCTGCTGGTTATCTCCCCCACCACCCTTTTCCCTTCTCCTCCCTTTTCGCAGCACTCTTCTGGTGCACTTGTCGAATATTTCATTTGACTTGCCTTTGGTACAAAAAAAAAAGTTTTCTTTTCAAATATTCATGATACTCTTTGCAGTTTTGTTCGTTTCAGCTAAACTCTTAGACCGTTAGTAACAATAAATATTCTCGTATGCACATTGATTAAAGCTGAAGTTTTCATTAAAACCGCCTGTTTTTGCATGTCTATCTTCCAGTCCTATGTTCCATTTGCAGCTGAAGGAAAAAAAACTTATCTCAGCTATAAAATATTTTGTTTATTTATTCTAATTTCCTGGGCACACTGCATTGACGGAAGACGACGACAAAAAAAATACTTTTGTCTTCTTCCCTGCTTTCATTCTTCGCTTTCATTCCCTGTTGAGCGGTCGTTCCGAACGGTTGTGTTGAGAAGCGAGAGAGAAATAAATAATTATTAAAGAATATTGGTTTACTGTTTATTATTCATCATATTTTTCTCTTGGATATGAGGTGGAACATGAACAGGGAGTGTTTGTGTGTGTGTGTGTGTGTGTGTGTGTGTGTGTGAGTGCGTTAGACTGTGAAAGAGAGAGAGAGGGAGAGAAAAAGGGAGGTAAAGACAGTTGAAGCAAAGAACAAAAAAACCTTCTAAGAACATTCGGATGTTATGTAGTCGTTTAAGTCAACCAATTACAGCTTAAATTATTATTTAAACGTCAACTTATGACACTATGGAAGGCCATGTTATGGCCAGAGACTCACTCAATGACGCAAGTTAAGTTCCAGAACGAAATGGCCAAGGAAAGCCTTAGTCTTGACGATAATGAACGTTCATATTGGTGTTTTTGGGGGAGACAGCTCTTTCTCACAAATAATGTTTAACTATGTTGTCGGAAAACAATCGTTTTTTTATTTTTAACACAAAAATAAAGGGCAACAAGAGAATGAGAGCAAAAGCAGACAGAAAGATATTCAAGACAGAGAGGAGGAGATAGAGTGAGAGTCGGTCTGATGTACTAGCCAACTGAAAAAAAAACTCCAAAAAAAGGAGAGAAAGAAAAACATTTTTTGATTACTTGTTGATGCTTTGCTATGATTATCATAATCTCTAAACTGAATGTAACAGTGAAACATTCTTTTGTTTGCAAACGTTGCTAATCATCATAGCTCAAGCAATGAAGAGAGGAGGAGGACGATGTGGAGAGCTTAGAAAGGATTTCCATGAGATCACGCAATTTCAGTCATCTATCCATCTCTATTCTGAAGTTTTTCGTTTGCATTGATCAGAATAAATTTTGTTTTGTTGTCCTCCCCTCAAATTCGTTAGGAAACATTCCTGAAGAAGTCATAAATCACTCCTATATAAACTTGTTTGATCATCAGCAATAATGGAATTTTGTCTTTTTCGAAGATAAAAGCTTCCACCATCTTCTTTATTCATTTATATTTCTGAAAAAAAGAAATCAGTTCTTCCGCTTTAAATGCTTAATCGACTTCAATTCAGCAGCTCTTCATCAGCTAACCTCGAATATCGGATGTTGAGGAATGCCAACCAGCCAACCAACACATGAGCATCAAGTGTTCTTCTCTTTTTTTATCTGCCATTATCAATTTTGTTTCGTTCTTGTTTCGCTAATTAACCGTTTGAGTGTTCTCATCTCATACTTGCTACTTCAGATGTTAGTCTCCTTACCCAATGATGTCATGATCTCAGAACAATATGATCTTCAGCATGTGAGTTTCAACAACCTTTTGAAAATACTGAAAATTACTTGAATGGCGTGCTGGGAATGCACTTGGACACCAAAACTTTCTTCTTTGTCTTTTTCCGAACAATCAATGACTATTTAAGGATTATAACGATATCGTGCAACCATCCACTCATAGCCATAACACGACGGGAGAAGAAATTGAAGTTTGAAAATCTATTTTTAATATCATAATAAAACATTATGACAGATAGTTTTGGATTCGAAAATCGCTTCATATATAAGAATTATTGGAAATAGGTCCCGAGGCATTTTTATCGATCACATCCATAGAGATATAGAAGTCTGTTAGAGTTCATCTCTTCCACTCATTTAAATTAAATTCTATAGAATGATTGTCGTCTTCAATCGGGTGATCAAATAAAGTACTGTAATGATAAGAACTTTGCTGGCTTAACAACGGAACAGGTAATTTGCATTCAAAAATATCTTCGGAACTCTGACAGAGTTCAACAGGAGCGAGAAGAGTGAGTGAGAGAGCAAGAAAATAAACAAAACTTTGTTGTAAACTTAAACCTGTCCGCAGGTATTGTGATGACGTCGCGTTATCTCAAGCTTTATTGCGAGAGATCAAATTTGTTTTCATATTCACACGTATTCACTCTTAGTGACATTACTGCATTTCAATAATCGTCTTAAGACCAATTACTGATCTATAATTTGCATATGACTCTATTTTCGAAAATACAAAACTAACTGATTGAATTTTTGTTGGCTATTTTGCAAACAAGGAAATTTTCCGCTCCCTTTGGTATGTCCATTGAAGCTGGAAGCAACCGTTATGTAAATTCTGCAGACGTAAAATGATTTCAACGCGTTCAAATCTTGACGTGAAAGTTTACGTGAGCTTTTCACTCCACGTGGCAATCTAATTTATACTATCATCTGTGCTCATTTGAATTGCATTCATATTGTTTCTTTCAGGCTGCATCTGTTCTTCGATATTCTCTCAACAATTTTTGCTCATTACGTCTCGTAATTCATCGACATGAAAAAGCTGCCGAACTTATGGTCTACAGACGAAGCCTTGTCTCTGTTGCCCAGGAGCAGGAGGAACAATGGCGAATTGTAAATTTTAAACGAATTTCCCTCTCTTTAATGTTCATGAATGTATCAGCCAAAAAAGACTGGCATGAATTAGTGAAAGAGAAAGAGAGTGAGACTGAGGAAGTAGCTGAAAACGGACAACAGAATGAGGAAAGAGAATGAGATGCGTGTGGTGAAAGAAGTTATGCGGAGAGAGGTGAAGGAGAAGTTCAGTGAAGGAAGAGCAAAACAAAAATAGTCAATCCCCTCATATTTTGTAATTATGTTGTCATGAGGATAAAAAAAATTTAAAACAATATTATCACTTCATTTCATTTTGCAGGCTAACAGCACTCACCGCCAGCACCCCACCGCCTCCATGACCATGTCTAAATCACTGCCAGCTTTCAATAGGTTCACATTCTTTTTTCTTTTTTTCGTTTTGCATTTCCGCTTCCCTTTCTTGTTGCCTTGCTTGTTTAAAGGCCGTAAAGAAAAAATTACAAACAAAAGTATTTCCTTGTGAATGCTCTCTGAGCGCCGTTGTTATGTGGTCAGCTAATGTCGTTTTATTACGATTATCTTATTAAATTGAGCGACGAAGGATTTCTCTCTCTCCATTTTTTCAAATCGAATTATCTATAACAATTATTTTTTTCAGTTGGAGTAATTGTCGAAAGCGTGTGTATCATGTCGCTCCATCAACTACAACGGCTTTGTTGAAAACTTTCGAAATGGTTTGTCTTTTGCGTTTTACTTCTTTCATAGCTCTCATCTCTAGGAAGAAGACAGTGAACCTTTGACAGACCCCTCCACTAAATCACGCAAGAGCTTCAACTTATCCAAGTATTTTTCAAAGTTTCGAGTATCGAATAGGAAATATTCAAACAGATCGATCCATGCATTCGATACTTCGGAAATTCGAGAGAAAGTTACATGTCCTATCTGTAATAAAGAGACTCGTCTGGTATTCAATCTTTTCATCTCAAGAGAGTCACATTCTCCCTACTTTAGAAATTTCTTCACATATGGACTCATAATTGGATGAATTCTGCTCGTCGCCTACTGCCATATTCGAAATCTGAAAGTGCACTCAATACCACACAGTACACTCTCTTATAATGCTCTACACATTCTGAATAAATTATTTTTTTATTTTTTTTGACAATTATTGAATTTAAGCACGAGCAGACATGGAATTTAGAGATTTCATCCTTTTCTTTTCTTCACCTTCGTCTCCTATCGTTTGTTTTTCGTTTTAGGACATAAGCAGTATAAAGCATCCTTCCCGTGCTTTCCCGGTGCACCAATCTTCAAAGGAAAATTGATTCAGCTCTCATCGAAAATCAAAAATTACCCGTCCTGGCAGACCTTTGCGACCACGACCTCCTGGATTGCCAGGACGACCCCTGAATCCCCGAGGACCAGGCCTACCTGGCAAACCAGGTGGGCCATCCAAGCCATTTTTTCCAGGTGAGCCTATGAACAGCATTCTTTTAAATACTTGAATGTTAATTTTGCATACCTTGTTCCCCTATTACACCAGGAGGTCCACGAGGCACGGGATAAATCTGTCGTAATGCCGATTCGCCTGGTTCACCATCCAATCCCGGCAGACCAGGATATCCTTAAGAAAACTTAAACCCCGCCCAAGTTGAAAAAGAACTACCTGGTGTTCCAGGATCTCCAGGTGGTCCTGGTGGGCCAGGAACACCGAAGCTTCCCACATAACTATCATATACCCCTTCTTCTCCGCTAGGACCAGCTGGTCCGGGTGGACCTAATATCATTTTCAAATATAATACTGATATCATCAAACCTGGTGGTCCTGGAGGACCTATTGGACATTGAATACATTCTATTCCGAGTGCGATGTGTAAACCAGGCATACCACCATCACCGTTTCTTCCATTTTCTCCTGTCTCTAAAGAGCGATAAAGTAAATATGAGGTAATTTGATTAAACCTCCAACAAGACCAGGACGGCCTGGAGGTCCACGAGGTCCACGAGGGCAGTTCTGGTTAGGAACAAGTTTTGGTCGCTGATTTGTTCTTGTTACTCGTCCAGCAGACGAATCAGCCTGATTAGCTGTTGGTATTGGAGTAGTAGGATTAGAAGTTGCGGTTTCTGCGGAATATGGGACGGGAGTAGTAAACTCCCTGGAATTCGTATACGATGATACTTGTTCACTGTTATCGTTGTGAGGTCGATTGTATCGATTGTTAGATGAGTTGAGAATTCTGGGGTTAATGTAAGCAGCCCGAGCTAAAGGTCTGAATCGAGCAGGATCGAACCTATGTCTTAAATAGGAAGCATCATCAACTTAATAACTGTCGAACTAACGCATAGGGACTGTATCGTTTTATTCTGAAGTTAGTCTCAGCATCTACTCGGACAATGTGTTTCCATGCTTCTGTCGAATAGTACTGAATGTGACGAAATAGTGACTATCATACAAGATGACCTATGTACTCACCTTAAATTCATATAAGTCGGTATCGATTGATTTTTGTAAAAATTGAATATCCATAACAATCCCAATAATAATTAAAATACTTGAAACGATAATAGTACACGTGATGAGAGCATATAAGCAAATGACGAAATCGAGTTTGGTGAACTTCCTCCTCCGACATTCATCTTTCCGGGTGCATTTATCACTAGTTGAAACTTTCATCTGTTTATGAAAGGAGAAGAGTGTGAACGAAATATGTGAAAGTTTGAATCGTAGAGTAAACAAGTTGGAAAAGCTGAGTTACAAGTTCAAGGAGCTGAAGATAACAGATATATTATATGGAATGAGAATGAAGGTTACCTCTCATGAAATCATAAATCTACACTGTGGAATACGTTGAGGAGCGAAGAAATTTATTGCTTTACCCACTCCTTATATAGTTAATGCCAGCCGGTTTGTCAGCTTCAATACACTAAGAGAATATAAGTAACATAACAGGATAACTGCCTACTGAATTAGATAACATTTTCCTCATTTTTTTCATGGAAAGCTAAACCTGTTTAACGATGAAGTCGCGAGGAAGAGGATGTCGTGCATGACGTCGAAAGGGAAGTTGAGTTCATTCAACGGATAACCTCCTCAATCTAACTGATCTTTCCATTTGTTTAACAGTCATCACCCTAATGACACAACCATTTTCTGGTTGTCCTCGCAAATCCGAAATTTCTCATGAAAATCCCGATGAGATCCTTTTTCGCGTTTTTGTAACTTTTTGATCCCAAAATTTGAATACGCCGTACGCATTTGACGTTCGTGCAAGGATCATTGCCACATGCAGGTTTCATTCTTAACGCAATACCCAACCTTCACGGTTGGATTTCTGAAATTATGGAAAATACGCAATCAGGCTCTATTGAATTAGAAGAAGTTGACAACGGTTCTCCCTTGGTCTCTGAGGAGATCTGTGAGGATAAAGAGAATATTAACGATGAAGAGAAGACAGTCGAAGAACAATCAAGAGGAAAATCAAAAAAGGTATTTTCGCTTTTCCCAAAATTCATGGATTCTATTTTTGTAGAGACAACAAACCAAGTACCGCTATTGCCTTGTGTGTAGGCGAAGATGTCCTTCCTACTACGCCCAGATATTCACTACGATACCATCAAAGAGGTTTTTCTTTTTTGTTAGAAGTTTCTGATAGTTCATTAGGGAACAATGGCTTGAATTGTTGAGCTCGAAGTGTGAGCAAACGAGAGAGGCACTACAGCACAAACTCAAAGACATCCATACAAAGAACACGTAAGACAGACGACTGAGCCACTTAGAGAACTAAATTGAATTAAATTCCAGATATATCTGTTACGATCACTTTCATCCATCCCAATTCCTCCAATGTTACATTAGTCGCTCCCGAATCCTGAGTAGGCACGCGAAACCAGAGCCATATGTAATCAACCGTTTACCATGCGAGATACCTTTTCCAATTTCAGGTTGAAAAAGAGTTTATTACTAATCGTCATGCTGTTAAATCCCTCAAACAACTTGAAGAACCGAGTTCAATTGAAACAAAGCCGAAAACAGTCAAGAGAAAAACTGCTGCCAAACCTAACAAGACGGTTTCATACAAAACTTCACTTTTCCAAGAAATTCTCTCTCTGCCCACCGAGCATCTGACTTCCACTGAGTGGGTGAAGTTGCAAATCAACCTAGAGCTGCTTCGTAGGATCCGTAAGAAATCCGAAATTTATGAATTTTTCTCAAATAAACAACCGAGGTATTCACTATTGATAGATGTTCCATGCTAATAAATTTCTGTTAACTCTTGCATTGCATTCCTTTCCGATGTTTCGGTTGACGCATGATTGCGTACTTCTTTCATACCGCGAATATTAAACTTTTGAATTAATTTCTTCAGCTTTATGGATTCCTAACCCAATTTAACATATATTTAATATACAAGGTATGACAACAGTCAACAATTTCCCGGATTTGAGCATATCTCCCATTCGTGGAAGCAGTGATGAAATCAATGGCACCTTGCAAGTAACACATGAAATCATTGACCTTGTGAGTTTTCATTCCTCGAACCATTATAGAAGAAAGCCTTCAGACAAGAAGTCCTGACCATACATGGCCAATCACAATAGAAGAATCTCACAGTCCTAGCCATATCTCACTATCACGAATTGATGAAGACCCTGTCCTTATCCGGGAAACAGATGATTTCAGCCGTTCATACTCGAGGGTCTTTGAACAGAGATCTTTGAATCTTATGAGCTTCCGCCACTCAACAGTGTCTATTTCATCTGGTTCTGAATCTTCTGAAGACGAAGAAAATGATGAAAATGACGATGTTCAGATTGAAACTGTAAGCTTGCAAGTATTTCAGCGATTAATCTGATCTTTATAAAGCCCAGTGAAATTAACAAATCTTCTGAAGAAGCCTTCAAGAAACTGGAGAGAGCTATTGAGCCTCTGCTTGATGATAGTGATAGTGATGGTGATTGTGAAGAAGATTTCATAGAATCCGACGTTTATGACTTTTTGGGAGGTATGTGGCTTTTCATAGAATGCATCAGTCTGGTGTTCAGGAATCAAAGTGTTCGTTGATGTGCCTTGTGAGGAACAATCCTCAGACCTTAAAGGTCAGCTAAGAAAAATGGGAGCTGTAGTCTCTCGGCAAATCACTTCAACGACAAGCCACATTGTATTTGCGGATGGTGGTTCTAAAACGGTTTTTACATCAGTTATTCAAATTTTTCAATTTTTCTTCAGACTCTGGACATCGCATTATCTATGGAGAAGAAACCTATTCTGGTTGATCCTCACTGGGTTTTTGAGTAGAGTTTCTTCTTTGTTCAGTTTATCTTTTTTCTCACAGATGTTTCAAACAGGAGAAGTATGTTAGTGAAAACATGTATTCCTTATATGGAGGACGATATCTCATTGAGAGCTTGCGCCGGGTATCAACTGCACTCTCATTTCAAATGGTTTGACTCTCTACTTTATATACGAATCCGCTTTCAATTTTAGGGAGACAATCCAGATGTTTCCAGCGTCAGTAGCCGAAACATAAACTTGAGTAGGAGCATTCAAGCAGAGTCTCATGAAACTGATGAGAGCTATTTGTCGAACTCCATCAGTCATGTCGATCGTTCATCAACAGTCCAGTCCAGAGCTGACACAACTGCTGTAAGAATCCTTCAAAATTGCAGTGAAAAATATTTTTAGAGCATGGAAATGACATTTGACAAACCGATGACCGCAACCCAACTGCTCGTCAAAATCAAAAAACTGACGAGTAAATTGGATAAACTCACATGTAAGCTCTATTTTTCATCTTCTCAGACTTGCTTCTCGCTCTTCAGCAAATACTAATGATCGCTCGTTTCGAAAGAAATCTGAATGTCCTCCACCCTCTAAACCCATTGGGGATTCTCTTCTTCAAAGTTGTGTTGAGTCTCTTGCCTCTAAAAGAGTAGTTCACAGAAGAAGAACTCATGCAGGGTTCGTAGTTAGTCATCGCGAACCTCTATCCATAGCTCACTTGCATCAGGAAGCTAATAAAAGTTTGAATTTTTTTGTTTTCTCACTCATTTTCATTTCAGATGAATCAGATGCTGTGACTGGCCGATTGCCTAAGATAACAGAGCGTGGTACTTCTCCTGACAAAGAAGTGAGGGAAGAAGTATGTCGGGTTGTAGGTGTAAATGATATGCGTAAAACAGTTCCAGCAGATCTCAGGGAGATTCGTGAGGTATCTTTGTTTATGTTCTTTCGCTAGTATACATATTTGTCCAGACTTTGATGAGAAATGCATCCTACAGAAGGCGAGGATCTAACAAGTCCATGAAACTATCACGAATGTTCGGGAATATGAAAATAGATAACCGGAAGAACATAAATGATAGTCAATCTTCGAGTGTTCCTTCACTAGAGCGTAAGCATAAGATGTTCTTTTCGTTTGATGTTCCTTTATATAGCTCCTCGAGGTCGACGAATAGTGAAAACGGCATCAAAAGTTATAAACAATCTTCAATGTATCCCGAGTTCCGATGAGTTTGTTGGTCGAAAAGAGAGTCGAGTCAAGAACAAGGAGAAGCTCGGAATAGTTTTCACTTCCTTCCGTAAATAGTGAGTGAGTGCTAATGATATGACTTCAATAACTGTTTAAGTGATGAGGCCTTATTGAAACAGGATGCTAGGGTCATGGGATTAAGAATACAAACAGAAATAACACAAAGTGATTTGGGTTTTCTTTATTTTCGAAATAATTTTGCTTGTAGATACAAGGTGTGTTATCAGCGCCACAGGGAGTAGGACTCTGACGACGCTGAGAGGAGTTGTTAACTTGGTTCCCATTGTTCATTCAGAATGGGTTTGTTCTAATATGGATCCTCATAGAAATTTCCTTATAGCTCAAGGCATGTTTGGAGAAAGACTCGTTGGTGCCTTTCGACAACTATGAATATGATAATTGGAATGACCTTATTGAAGTAAGAAATACTCTGATCCAAAAACGAACACGTTTTTTTCAATATTGAAGGAACGAGCCTCGAATCCGCTTTCGTTCGAATCTCTAGGATATGTTTTGGTGACGAAGGACTGTAGCCCGCCTTGTGAAGAACTCACTTACCTGATAAGGAAGAGTGGCGGAAAGGTGAGATCAGAAAATCGGTGAAACAATTTTATTGTTTTTTAGATAACTCACTCTATTTTGGAATGTCACATGGTAGTGACCTCTCCGCAAGCTGAGTTTGAGTTCAGCTGGGGAGACTCTCCTCCTCCTGTTATTGTGAACGAAAAATATGTATTGGGTGCGTTAGAGATGAATTTTCGGAAGATTGATTTTACTGACTTTCCAGATTGTATAACGCAGAATCGTGTGTTGGATTGTGAAAACTACATCTCGCACAGAATAGAATCTGTGAGTGACGAAGACTAATCAGGGTTTTGCACTTGTCTTATCAAAAACAGGAGGAGCCCTATCCTATCGACGCTTTTTTCCTGAGTTACTATCTATGCAAGTGCTGGTCAATCTGAAAACTCTCGTTGTTAACTATATAATTATTTTCATTAGAACACTTTTAAAAGCTTTTTTATTCAAAATATATTTCGTATTTTACCATTACGGTACTGCGACTGCTCGTCAAATTGCGTATCGAGCACAGTGAGAAACTCTACAATTGGCTTGTGAATGCTATATATAGCTTTGTATATTTTAATATTATAATCATTTGAGATCATCTTTGAGAATGCATATCAACCCATTAATCCTATTATATTAACGTTTTAGCTGATCCGATGCTCCAAGAGCAAGTCAGCAAATCCTTAAGCATTTCCAATCAATATTACATTGGCTTTCCTACCAACATACGCACTCATTTGTCTTATTGTCACACTCTTTTCCACACATTTTTTTCCCATTTTTCTATTATACAGTAAAATGAATGTTGATGACCAAACATGTAAGCTATTGATTATTGGTGGATGTACAGCGAAGAGAGAATCAGGATGTTTATCAAATTTTGAGGAGCTGAGTGTCAGTAGTCATAATCTTCCTGCGAGCAATATTTTATTTCTAGATTTCCGTTAAGGGAGATCGGTTTGTCATAGTAAATGAAGGTTTAGGAAATCTCTTGAAATCAAGACGAAGCCCATCAGTATTCAAATGCTTCAATGGCATAACTGTGTTTGGTGGTCACTTCCTGTCTTCCCATTGCTCTCGAATTTGTACAATTTTTAGGTTGCTCCGATGAAGGCATCCATGTAAATTGTGTCGAAGTTCTGAAAGAGAATAATAATGTTTGGCAGAGTAGTTGTTTTCCTACTCGTCTCACGAATCATAGTTGTGCTGCTTTCGTGAGCTTGGACGTACGTGTGCTCTGTGCTTTGACATTGTTTCTGTCGACTACACTTAGGTACAAACTGGTCTCATCATAGGCGGATATGACGGCTTCGATTGTTTGAATGACTATCAAATAATCAATTTGAACACTTTCGAGCTTTTGGTATTGCTTTCTTACATGTTTGTGAACTGGAAAAGTTTCCAGAAAAGAGGACGAATGCCGTTTCGTTTGAAAAACGCAGCGTCAGTGAGAGAGGATGAAAACATATTTTTAATTGGAGGATGGGACGAACGCCGAACTTTGAGAACTGTTTACAGGTAGAGGAGGAACATTGTGTCTTTATCTTTCTATTTTCTGTGCAGTGTTGATGTTAGTAATGCATTTGAAGTGACGTTTTCAATGATTGGATTATTACCCTACGGAGTAGAAGGCCATTCCGCCGTTACCCACAAAAAAGCAATTTATATAGTAGCAATATCTTGGCTCTATTTCATGTTCATATCTTTTTTAATCTCAGATTGGTGGCTATGATGGCTTTTCCGTCCTGAATTCTATTTTACGATATGATGTGTTGAGCAAGGAGACTCAAATTCTGCCAATTGCTCTCAATACGCCTCGCGAGAATCATGTGTCCACTTGTTTATTAGGGAAATATATTGTAACTATAGGTGGATGGTGTGGAAGGTTAGCACTCGTTTACAATAGTCAATATTGCTTTTGCTACCCTCTTTACAGGACTGCTCTAACTAGTATTGAAGTATTTGAGGTGCTTGATCAAGCTCCGTTCTTACGACGGATTGAGTGTAACGTAACCTTAGACGTTCCTCGAAATCGACCAGCTTTAATATCTTTTCATTAACTATTCATACACATGTTATCTCCAATCGTATATATCAATTCGATCAAACTTGTCTCGTTTCTCAGCTTTAAATTGTCTACTTATTCGTTTAAATTAAGTAAAAATGTTTTCGTTTTACAGAAATCACGGATGTTGAAAAAGATTAGTCCGCCGTTATCCAAGCTATGACCTTGGAAGATAATAGAACAGTCCAATCACTAACTCATCTTTTTGTGGAATTAACTTCTTTAGATGGTCTTAACTTTCCCACCTCTTCTTCTAAACGCATAAAGGTAATTAAAAAAAAAATTAGCATACGTGTGTTTACGGCTACCGCCACGCCACGTGGAAACGTATTTCAAATTTTATTTTTTCTCAGCTGTTGCTTGAAAGCGGTTGCTTTTGTATTTAGCATTGGCTCAATGTTTATTGTTTTCTTTTAGTTCACATGCATTGCATCGTCGACACGATATTTAGTATTGGGCACTACAACAGGCACAATATATGTTTTTTCTCGATATAGACAAAAAAGATCTGGAGTTACTGGATCTGCACTTCCACCCGTTGATATTTTTCTAATAAAAGATGGACCAGTCAATACCGTAGCTTTCATTCTTCAATAGTTCCAGCAAAGTATCTTTTTCAGATCGTGGTCAGTTCTAATGAACAGTATATCGGCATAGGAAGTGATAGTGGTCGAGTTTCTGTTATCAACTTGACGGCCAATGAGCAAAAATCCGCCATCATATATTCTGTCCCTGGCGATGCCAGGAAGCCGGACAAAGTTGGGGCATTATGCTGGACGAAAGAGTCAAAAAATCTTATAGCCGGTCATTCTAGTGGGATAGTCAATTTGCATCGCTTCGATGTAAGTCATTTCAATCATAATCAATTCATTCGATTTGTGTTTAGAGTCGTTCCGTTTTCCGTTCTAGTCATGATACCCTTTGCGAACTGACTGCCGAAGTGATACAAATGGATACTAATAGCTCTAATAACTTATTACTTATATCTACAACAGCTGCTAGTCATATTTATGATTTGGAAAATAACACTGTCATACAAGTAAGCGTTTTGAGCATTGAAGCATTTAGCATTGTCATTTCAGGTTGGCAAAAAAACTAGAAACTCAAAAATGGGAGCTTGCTTCTTGCACTCAGCTGATCAGTCTTGCGGAGATTTCGTGGTAGCTGCTAGACCGAATGGTAGAGTGTGGGAGTGTAATACGGTCGGAGTTGTATACAGGTTAGTGTATATTGGCATATATATTTTTTATTGTTGTAATAGAACTCATCAGCTGCGACTTTCTCCTTCTATACCACGATACAGTACAATATCATTCCGATCATCTTTTGAAGGTAGTAATTGATGAAGTGAATGAAGTCAATTTGTCTTCAGGTCAACAAAAAGAAGATGAGAATAGTGTGTTAGAATCTGCAATTAATATGGATGTAAACTTTGGGTTGTTATATAGAATTAGCTGTGATTCGTTAGTTCACAAAAATATTTTTTTTGAGAAACCCCGCTTTGCAGGAAAAGCCTAGCATTAACATGTTGTGGTTCAAAGTTTATTGTTGCAGACCCTGATAGTTCTCATGTTGTACTGATGACTGATATTCACGAAGGTAAATCCATTTACTGATCCAGTCTTATTGAGTTACTTTGTAGACATTCTTGATGTTTCTGTTTTTGGCTCTGATGTTTTCGTTCTTCTCTCTGGTTCCACATTCTTAAAGAAGTTCAGCTTATTGTCTTTAACCAAAGCAGCTGAAAAGCTCAAAGCTAGGAATAGTTTTTCTCAAGTTTGTGCACGTTCCGTTAACTCTTTTCATTCTTCATTGTTAGGCTGCTCAATTGATTATTCATACAATTGAAATGCCAGTGTGGGAAAAATCGTTGATTACTGAGATAATAGAAGGATTGTCCAAATATAATAAAAAGGTAAAAAAAATCTTCAGAAAATCGGCTAACTATTCTCGATTAAGAACGAGAATGATTACAAACAGCTTAGAAACTCTTTACTTCGCGATTTATGCAAAATTGGAGCAGTTTCTGCTTATGATAATCTTCCACACAGTGAGTTCAATTTTCAAGTTGTAGTATCTCTTTTCATTTCTCAGAGAATGAGTGCTATCCTACTTCCTCTCGTTTACCATCGGGTATTTACCGAGTCCATTCATCTAATATACCAGACGACCATTTCGGCTCATTTTTACCTTCCTCAATGAGAGAACGCAGTGTGAGCAGCCCGAACTTCGATCACGGGTATTTTTTATTCATCATGTTGTTTTAAACTGAATCACATTATAGCTCATCAACTGCTTTATTACAAAAGCGAGCATCGATGCCTATTACCAACGATGAAGTGCAGCTATCTAACTCAGAAGCTTCTGAAAACGTTCGTGCTGACATATTGACGAAAGCCAGAGAGATATTGGTACGTCACTTTTTCTTCCTCTCTTGTTCAGTGTACTAAATCCTTTTTCTCCTAACATGGGGGAAAGAAGTAGAGTGTAAAAAATCAGAAAAAAAAACTTTCCCACAAAATTCATGTCATCAAAAACAAATATTCTAGTTGTGGAAAGAAACTAATTCAGTAATTTTCATGTAATTGAATGAAATCTTGTTTACTCTCGCTTATATGCAATAATTGAAGTATATGTTGCAGGAGACTGATGGACAAATTGCTGAAGTTGACTCGTTAAGGGTGTTACTTCAATTGGATCTAGTAACCAATAATGATATCCTACGATTCGTTCCAACGGTTAATTTCCCCCGAGTATTACATTATGAACCATTAATCTCTTTCTAGGTGACAACAGCGAACGTAGCGAGAACACTAGCCGAGCTATCCATATCTCCCCGTGTTGATTTGCCACGTGTCACTGTTGATCGCAAAGTGAGCGTGGGTAGAATTAAAAGATCCGGACCGACGATTGTCAAACCAATCAGACCTAACCAAGTAAGGCTTTTCCCACTGCGCATATCCATTTCATTTCCGACTTATCGATTTAAAAACAAAGCCCCCGAGGCAGGCATTGATAATGATAATATTGATTCAATGTTGTGTAAACTAAAATTTGCAGATTAAAAAGACTGGATTTTCTCGGAAATCAGCGATTCAAAATGTTGCAGTGGAGTCGGTGAGTCATTTAAATTTATTTCTTTTCATCGAAGTTCTGGCTCAGTTTGCGGCATCTCCCCACATAGAACCTAATTCTAATTGTGTTATCTCAAAAAAGGAAGTGGTCATGAATATCGATATAACTAACGACCATGAAAACAATGAAGTGGAGATAATGGAAGGAGATTGGCTTCATAATCGCTTGCAACATTTAAAAAACGTCGAAGGTAGCTATGACGTTTTGTTTACTTCATCCAACTGCAATATATTAGAACAAGCTGTCGCTCTTTCTCCTGAGCCTGCCCTGGTAGAACATGCTTCTAGTCGTGAAGTTATGATCGACAATACGAATGGATGTTTACGTTGCTCCGAATGTGGGATTCATAAGTAAGTTTCTCAAATTTAAGTGTTTTTCGAATCAGTTGTTGTTAGGTCATGGATTGCTGTGTCTTTACTTTCATCTGTTTGTAAGAGAGTCAGAATGGAAGAAGATTTGTTTGAAAATGGTGCTGTACCTTTCAATTTTGAGCAATGGAAGATTGTGTTCAAGAAACATCTCTCTAAAACATCAGCTACCATTTGTCCGAAATGTGAAGTTTGTATTGAAACTTCCAAGAAAATTCCAGGTATGCCAGTTAATCAAAACCTTTTCATCAAATAACGTTTGTAGCGAGTGAACATTTGTTGATGTCCTCAAATAGACCTAAAATATCCGGTGAAACTTTGAAAGAAAGGATACTGGGTGGAGATGAAAGCCGACTCATGAAAATCTTATGTCCCGGAAGCGTAAGTAGAAAGGATACTGGGTCTAGTGCAGCTTCTAGTAAACAAGGTAGACTCGTCCTCGTGTTTATGATAGATGTTCTGTTGTTTTAGAAACAACTATCGTAGCTAATGGTCCAAGCTCTGTCGAAGAGATTGATCTATTGGACACTAAAGAGTATCCTCTGTTCGACTGGGTTTCGATAATTGATATGAGAGCAGTAAGAGAAATACAAATAGTTTTGTTCTCAATATTTCATTCTTGCAGTTGATTTCCATGTGCTGTGCTGTGATAGGGACCAGTGAATTTCTAAAGCTTGCTCGTCAACTCCCTCAGTTGAAATCTGCGATGAACCCTAGTTGTTGGAGTTCGTTGGTAACGCTTATCGTTCGGGAAAATGTCACACGACATCGTTTGGTTAAACAAACTGTATGTTGTCACATTTATTCTCTCAGTTTTCACGTCGAACTCTTTAGACTATATCTGACGTGATAACAAGACTAGGTTTGGATGGTATTCTAACAGTGGATAGTTCCCCTGTGACGTCCCCTCGTAGGAGTCTAATGCATAATGCACCTGCTCCCATATACAGTTGGATTGTCCATCCCAAGAAGTGCGTTATCATGAATTGTCTGTTTTCAATTAATCTGATTTTCAGAATGTGTCTAATCTGCACGTTACCTCTTCAGCTCGAAAACTATGCTTTGGAGTACACTGTTAGCTCTTTTAGTTGTGGTAAGTGTTGATAAAGGGATTGTCGTTTATTCATGCTGTTCAGGTCATTTGTATCATACTCAATGCTTGTCAGGGAAACGGTTTTGTATTGCTTGCCATGTAAAAGCTCGAAAAGCTGCTGCTCAATCTAGAACTGTTAGACTTTAGCTTCATACGTTCCCAGTTCTCTCACAAGATCTCTCTTTTTCTGCCTTTCACAATGCTCATCTAGTTCAAGAATGCTTTAGTTTCTGCGATATACGGTTAAGTCTCAATTGTTAGTTTTTGCTTTGTTGTCATACTGGTATGAAATGTTCTTTTAGTCCTTTATCCTTCGGTATTTGTTGTTGCTTGAAAAGAGCTGAAGATATATATATATTTATACATACATGTATCTATAAACTAGTTATATTGTCTTTGTATGTCCATGTAGCGTTTGAAACGTTCATTAGGTTTCGTCCCATACTTATCAACATCAATATCATTGCTCTACTGATCATCATGATCTCTTCTAGATGGTGTTATCCTTTTATGGGTTGCTTGAAGCCGCTCTTCTAATCCTTAATGGAATCGCGGTCCTTCATCGTGACCGTTTCTTGAAAAAGGTTAGTATTGAATAGCAGACGTGTCATCCCATTTCCATTTCAGTACGGCTTAGCTGCCCCCGTACATTCATTCGATAGTCAGCCTACTGTGAAGACACAATTGATAAATTTAATTTTAGCCGTACAAACTGTGATGAGAAGTGAGTCCCAAAAGACAAACAGAGTTTCCAGATATTTAAACTAATAATTCGATTTTTCAGTGCCGTTAATCGCTATAAATCTTGTTGTGATCGCGTTCAAGCTTGTATTGGGTTAGCTCTTGCTCCACATGTTACATTAATTTATTCTCTAAAAACTGCATTGTTGAAATGTTGATTGGGATTGTATGCAAGTAAAATTCAATCTTTTTAGATTTTTAACTTCTCTCCACCAATTATTTCCTGGAAAAATGAAAACACAAACGAATCCTCACAGTCATAAAGACAATCAGCCTTCTCTCACGAGTTCACAATATGTATGATGAAACCATTTGACTCTCTTTTTCTCTCTCTCTCTCTCTCTCTCTCTTGCACTCACTGATTCTTTCTTCTAAAGATCCATGAACGCATAGAAGATGTAGCATGATGCCGTTTCGTAAGTTTCAACCTAATTTGGGATTATCAAATGCTCTATTTGCAGTCCGATGCGACAGGTTGGCCAGTTCGAAAGGTAAGCTGACACAGCACTTTTGCATGAGAAAATAAATGAATCTTAATGAAACAACAGCGTATATGTCTATATGTGTGAATATGCGATTTCGCTTATTTGTTTACTTTTTATGAAAGTTATGCGAATCACTTGATGGCTTTGTATGATTTAAGGCTTAATGAAATGCCCGAATTGCAACCTATCGTAATCCTCGGTGTTATTTTGGTGTCATTTCCATTACAATTACTACTTTCTCCTTCTGCTACGTCAGATATTAAATATCACTTGCAAATGTGAGTCTATGAGTTTGATATGTTGTTATTCTTTTAGATTAACTGATCGTATTCTCGATTTCCTCAAAGACTATGGGTACCAACCACCTGGGGCTGAACAGCGCCAGAAATTATTTGCTCATCATCGATTTTTACCTGAAGAGGCTAATGCCGAAAAAGAGTATTATGCCTGTATTTGTTCCCTTCTAAGTCTTCCTTGAGATTGTTATTTTTCAGCTTCGAAGAAGGTTCGACAGCGAACATCTGATATGAAATTTCGAATTGGAGATGTTGTTTACAATAAAGTGACGATTGTTTTCTTCTGAAAATATCAAACGCTCATTAACCATTTAGCTGCGGAAATATCGTGGGCTGGTAATTGGTTGGGATCTTCGCGCTCATGCTCCGCCTGAGTTTATGGATGCTTTGAAGCAGTCCGAGGTATAAACTGTTTGGACTCATCTCATTGCAGTTCCTCCCCATTTAGGAATGGCAGGATGGGCCTCATTATGCTATATTAATAGATGGAAAAGATCGTTTGCAACCGGAAATGGGATATTCGCCTCAGGTTACTTCCAGGAAAGTTCATCTCATCTGATAGCTTGCAGATGAGTTTGGTCTTGAGTGAAGGCCGCATTCACCATCATTTGATCTCGCGATATGCAGAGCGTTATGACGAAAAGTTGAAAAAGTAATTCACAATCGTACGATCACTCTAATGTCTTAATCGCAGATACGTTCTCCGTCCTCGCTTACGAGACACTTATCCTGATGATTAGATGAACCTACACACGACGGGGCCTTTCATATGCTAATCCAAGAAATCTCAATTGCCATAAAGTTACCTGTGATCCTTTGAAAATTCCAATGCAGCATTCCGAATTCGGAATTGTTTACGAATGAACGAAGAATAAACCATTCATTCAATTTGTTTATTAGATTGATATTTGATATGAGCTGCCGAAGCTCGTAGCCTATTCTCGCGTGCTAACTCAACTTCATCACTCAAACACGGCTGCCGTCAAGGTCTGCGGACGGCCGGAGGCCCTGCATGCCTGGCGCTGGCCTCACATCGGTTAGTTTGCTGCTTGCAATCGTCGGTTGGTAGTTGCCCCATTTCCCGTACTGCTATAGATTTTCTACTCTGCGTCTCTTATTCGTTTAAATGTCCTCGTATTGTTCTTTCTATCTTTTTCTGCTCAACTATTCGCTCCTCCTTCATCTTGTTCCTTACTCTCTTCCCATCTTTCTTTTTTTTTCCTCCTCATTTTTCCTTTTCAACTCATACTCTTCTCTCCTACAAAGCCTCCTCCTAACTAAGGACCATATATAGCTTTTTTATGGCTGTTTTTCCACTTTTTTCTTTAAACTTTTATCACTCAGTTTATCATGTATTCATGCTTGGCTCCCTTTTCTTTTTTCCGTTTTGGAATAAACGATGTTTGGGCTTTTGCTTGCATCCATCTGGCTTCGGAAAACTTCTTCGATATCCCCACCCGCCCTCTCTCTTGTTCCTTCCCTCTCTCTCTATCTTTCTACCTCCCTCTTTCACTCATTGTTCCTCGAAAGACTGATCAAAAAAGTTTCATATACTTCCTTTAATGTTGTCAATGAATCGAACCTTTTTTTCGTACTTTGCGATCTCCCGCTCGATCGATTATTCTTTTAAGGGTATTAACGTTAAAGACATTCGGCTCATCAAGACTATTCCAATGATCTTTTAGTTCGTGTCTTCGTCATTATTTTTATAATTATCATTTCTCTCAAAACATGAAATGTTTTTGCTTTTTTTTCCATTCTCGTTCAGCGCGCTTGCCCCGGAACCTGCGTTTGTTCACAAAGATTCTGACATACGTAAAGCAAAATGCACATAACGTGCTCTATTGCTAATTGTTGTCTGAAACAGAGGCAAATACTCATTAAGCCGTCTGCTAATAAGCCTTAAAAGCATCTTTTTATCCTATTTTCTCATAAAGATTCATCTCTGCCCTTAAGCAAGACAATGGATACTAAGTTAGCTGAATTGATCAATCTTATATCCATAGTCACATATAAGGCCTTCTAAGCTCCACTTTTTCTCATTCTCTATCACTTCTCTCCTTCTGTCCTTCTGCTTCTCTTTCTTCGGATGTTCTTATATTTTCGCAAGAAAGAAAGAGCATTTTCCGACTGCCATTCTGGGAAGAAACCAGGTTCCTATTGAATACTGGCGCGATATGCTAGTGCCTAGTTACCCATCGATCTCGTGCCTCTAGCTGCGCCGTCAATATGTGCGCTCGTCGAGCCGCTCCCGACAACGAGTGAATATGCTGCTGCGATCGAACGAGAGTCCCTCCCTGTTTGTGTGTGTGTTTCGACAGCTTTATCTTTCTCTCTCTCTCTCTACGTCTTGCTCCTTCTTCCTTTTCTTAGGTTTTTTTCTAGGCCTCCAACGTTCAATTAAGGTTCTTCAAGAAGCTTGAAACATAATTTCTTTCTCAAACTTTTTGTTTTCGCATCTTAGAGCGCATATACGCTAGATGTTCCTATATGTGTACATAATAAGAAATTATTTCTCGTCATCTCTCATATATCGTACATCAATCTGGCTTTTCCTATCTATCCATCCGCCGTCAAAGCTGTCGTTTGACGATATGACGATGGTCAATGCATTCTTAGTATGACGACAATGCTGATGTCGGATATTTCCTTCTAGAAACATAGGATAGAAGCCGCAGCTGCTTGTCATGAAAGCTTTTCACATTTTCTAATTTAAAAGTATCTATATATATGTAGTGTGATATTAGCCATTTGTGTTATTAAATGAAATATTCACAAATATCATTTTTCCGCTACGAAATGTATGTCGCAACTATCTTTCTGTCAAAAAAAAGAAAGAATTGATAGAATGAGTGCACCAGACCAGTGTTAGTAGTGTCAATGCCGGTAGCGCGTAGTGCTGCGAACTTTGAAGAAAAAGTTTCTCTGCGAACTAAGTTTTTTTCTCTCCCAATGAGTCATCTGTATAAATATTAGATGTTGTTCTGTTTTTCCTTATGTCGGCAGCCGAAACTCTCCGCATTGAACGTGTAGAGTTCATGGCTTATCGATTCTAATTATTTTTCTAACAAAAAAAAAAAAGATAAAAGTCTTACGGATATTTATTTCTGTCTAATTTTTATCATTTCTTTCGTTTGTTTCTTCGCTCCCGTCGATAATCTTAAATTCAAAAAATGAAAAGAGCGGTCAACATGTAAACGTTTCAAATCAACCGCTTCCTGGTCTGTTTCAAACTAGTAATGATTTTTTTTGCGGGCGCGAGTAGTAGCATTCATCCACCCTCGCGCGTGGAATACGTGATCACGTAAACGTTGAAGCTCTTATCATCTCGTTCTTTGCATCCTTTATTAAGTGTTTTTTACAAAGTCATCATGAATTTCATATAACTCTTTGCAGCTTTTATCAACTTGGTCATACTAGCTGTGACAAGATGCAAACCATAGAGAAAGCATTACATCAGCCTATGCCCTTCACTACTGGAGGGCAGACCATCTCAGACAGGTAACGTCGTCTTCCAATCTTAACATTTGAACTTATTCTTTTGTGTACAAACTTGTGAATAGAAATATTTGTTTATGAATAAGAAGTTAGTATTGAAAAAGAGCGTGCGCGCGTGTGTGTTGCCACACTATGAATGTTCATCTTCCGCTTTATCACCGTCTTATCACATTTATCAAACATTCTTTTCTGTGTAGCAACACGCACAACGTCATATGCGAAAGGCTATGCCATTCAGGTTCCTAATATTTTCAATATATTCCTCTGAAACTCATTCGGATGTTTAGGCTAACTGCAGCTAAACATTCCCTAGCCGGAAGTCAGTTAGGCAAGACAATATGTAAAGCTACTACTGAAGAGCTCATGGCCCCAAAGAAGAAACATTTAGACTGTAAGTTTGTCATCATTTGACTTTAACACGTATTCTCATGCTCAGATCTCTTGCACTGTACAAATGAACCTAATGTATCCATTCCATCTATGGCGAACTTATTGATTGAGAGGTGACTAGTCGTTCAGGTGCTTAACTGTTAGTGTTCAGAACACAACATCCCAGTTGGACAGTTGTATATAAAGCTTTAATCACAATTCACAACATAATGTGTTATGGAAATGAGGTATAACATAGAGCAGCAGAAGATGAGTAGACTAACTTCCGTGGTTTCAGAGATTCTCTCAATACTTGGCATCGTGCAATACCACATTCAATTTAGGCAATTTTTTGGATAAGAACAGTACTGCTGGTTAGTTTTCATCAGAATTATGAAATGCATCTAACAACTTTTAACATTCTCATTGATGAAGCCGTAGTATTAGAATGCTAGCATGTGGCTTATAGCTTTTTGTTTTTCTAACTTTAACATACTCGCTATTGTGGTGGGAAGAAGGATATGCGACGAATGCTCTTTCTCAGAGTGTTTCTCATCATTTTTTATTTTTTTCTACTAATCGTTGTGATTGTGCATGATTGTGTTGTGTGTAGGCATGCGTCGTGACAACAGTAGTTACAACTATCACATAGATCAGAATCAAGGAGGATGGTATCCAGGTATGCGTTTGATTTTAACTTGCATGTCCCTGCATCATTAGAATGCTTAACAATCTCATTAACCTACCCGTTTTCTGAGTATTCATCGTGAGCATGTGAAGATGATGTATAATTCATGAACATTGCAGGATATGATATGTCACAGCATGTCCGCAGATACGGAAAGTATATTGGCGAAAAGATAGCCACATACCGTGTCTGTGCTTTTGATTTCTGTAAAGTTAAGAGAGGCCGTGAAGATGGCCTTCTTCGTACTATGCATACTGATAAGGTATCTTGTCGTCATTAATGATTAGATTAATTATAGTGCTTTCTAGTTATTGAAAACTTTGCCAATTCTCCAAAATCAAATCGATGCTTTACTGGAGTTCCAAGTGAGACAGCAATGACTCCAAATTCATGTTTTTGATTCTTTCTTTTCAGGTTTCATCGAGTGAACTCAACAATGGAGTCATTAACTGTTCCTTCATTCTTCTATTCCGAGACCTCATCCGTCTTTTTGCCTGTTATAATGATGGTAATGACATGTGTCTCTTCAATTCTATTTATATCCTCGCCTCTCTTAGGTATCATAAATCTTCTCGAAAAATACTTCGATATGAATAAGAAACAATGCCGAGAAGCTTTAGATACGTACAAGGGATTCTTGGTTTGTTCTCTTCTTCTTTTCATTTATCAATTCTGCTTTTCCAGACGAGATTAGATAAAGTCTCTGATTTCCTGAGAGTTGCTGAGTCTGTTGGCATTGATAAGGGTGAAATTCCTGATCTCACTAGAGCTCCTGCTAGTCTTCTTGAAGCTTTGGAAGCTCATCTCATTCACCTTGAAGGTGGTCGAGCTCCTGCTGTTCCACAACAAGTAAGCTTGTGTGAAATATGACAGCTCTTATCGTTCATTTTAAGAACATTCAATATCAGAACCAGGTTAATAGCTTCTCTATCGCTGGCGGGTTCCAGGTACTTCACCATCTTTCCAAAAACTGTATAATTCATGTGTTTCTAGCCACAAGCTCCTGTTAATGAAAATGAAAGACAGCGCTATATTGAGCTTGAGAAAGAGCGTCTTCGACAGTTCGAAGAGCAAAAGCGCCAACAAGGAAGTGCTTCGCAATTCAACCCCTTCGCTGCTGATGCTGCAGCAGTGAATGGAGCTGGAGCTCTTCCTGAGAAGAATAATGATCTTCTCGATTTCTTTAACACCCCAGTTCAGGTATATATGAATGGCAGTGCTTAATGGAAATTTTGTTAGTTTCAGCCAGCAACTGTGTCTGCAGCAGACTCTACTAATCCATTCGCTCAATTTACTTCTGTACCATCCGTTGCTCCTGCATATGCGCCTCTAGGAATGAATAGCACAGGTAATTGTTTTGATGATTAGAATGATGATGGTGTGCATGTTTGGTCATGTATACTTAGTGATCACTTGAAGTATTGTGTTAGTGAATGTTGTAGTGTCTTTGCCATATGGACAATCAATGATGCCTGCAGTTGCTCCAACTCCCATTGTTTCGCATAATGGATTCAATGCTGATTTCAACAGAGCTTTCTCTGCTCAAGCACCAAGCAAGCCAGTCAATGGAACAGGTAAGGGTTATAATTTGAAAAATATGATGAGGATGTCTGATGCTTCGAGTGTTTTGTCGTATTACATTGTAAACTGTATTAGTTGTGTTATTACGAGCCTTCTTCAACTTGTTGATGGGACATGTTCTTTACTCTTTTCAGCTTGTTTTCGTTTCTGTGTTGTTGCTTGATCTTGACCGTAGTTGTGTCTGTCTTTGTTTATCTTTTCAACCTTTCTCTATCTTGTTTGTTTTGAGTCATTCAACAACAAGGTGACACAAACCCCTTCTTGGCTGAAGGTGGAGTGCCTTCGGGAGAAGCTCCTCCTGAGCAATGGCAACCAAACTTTGACCAAGTACAACAGCAACAGCAACAGCAACAGCAACAGCAACATGTTCCTGCTGCCAATCCATTCACTGGGGGATACACTCAATCACCCCCAGGTAGTTTTTCAACTTAGATCCTCTCTAATTTGATTTCTATAGAGTATGGAGCTCCCCCAAGTCAGGAGTACGCACCAAGTGTGCCTATCGGTATACCTGGCCAGGCTCAACACTTGGGAATCTATGAACAAACTCCTTTTTGTAAGATCATTGTTTTAGTTACAATAACTGACGGTTTCTCTTTCAGCTCACTTAGACCACAGTTATACTGCTCAGCCAAATGTTCCAAGCCATGTAATGCATGAGAACAGCAGCAGTAACGAACAATCACCAGCCCATCAAGGCCAAGGTTTGAGCTTGAACATGAATCGAATGTAAATTTTACTTTTCCAGGAATTCCACAACATCCTCAACAACAAGGTTGAATTACATTTCCTAAGTGTTGTGTTGTAATGTGTTGTGTTGTGTTACTTGTAGACTCGGGCATCCTCTCTATATTTTTAAACTCTAAATCTCTTCCTAATGAGTATTTTAAGGCTCATTCGATGTTTTCAATACTAACCAAGCCAAAATGGGTGGAGATATAGACTTGGCTCTTTCCAGCTTAGCTGATAATTTATCGATTAGTAGCAACAAAGCTCAACCTAAGTGAGCATCTTCATCTATTGATAGTTTCTTATTGTTTCTCTTTTCAGCCAACCTGTACAATGGAGTGCTACCAGTGCCCCACCAGCTCGCCCACCTCCACCAGCTACTAGTCAGCCAACCCTTCCAGCTTATACTTCCGCTCCTCCTAACGGTCCATATGTACAACAAACTTATGGAAATCCATATGGACCTCCTCAGCCCTATGGAATGCCAAACCAAATGCATTGGGGCATGCAACAACAAGGAGCACGTAAGTGTCTTTACATCACGACCCATGTACTTACTGATATCTGTTTCAGCCATGTATGCAGCACCAGCTCAACAAGCCTATGGTATGCCTACCCAAATGAGTTATGGAGGAGTTCAACCACAAATGAATTACGGAATGGCTGCTCAGCCAGCTCCACAAGCAGCACAAGCAGTAAGTTTCATTGTCTCACAGACTAACATAACAATCAGAGTTGTTGAAAGACTAATGTGAGTATGTTTCAGCCGATGGCACAACCCAAAGATCCCTTCGGTGGATTCTAAAAAGGAAATCGCCGTGTTGAATAAGTAAGAGAACCCGTAGAATTCCAATATCGTTTTAGTTAATTTATTTGCCTGCTTGTATAAGTAATATTCGCATAATTCCTTTTTAGTCTCTAATCTCAGTCAATTTTTGTTTTTTTTTTCAAAACTTTTTTAACTCGAAATAATTTCGCATAAACATATAGATTTTATTTATTCCTAATCCTTTACGTCTGTCTCACTTGCAATGGTTGTCCAGTTTTTGTATTTATTTGGATTTTTAAAGATTTAAGCCACTTTTCATTGTTTCCCTTTCATCCCCTTATCTGGCTTTGTGACATCCGATCAGTGTTCGTCGGTAAATCGGAAGAACAACACAAATATTTCCAAAATCAAATAATATTCAAAGCATGTATTTATGATATAGATTGTGATGTTTTAGTTCCGCAATAAAGTTTTTCTTACATCTCTGCTGTTCCTTCGTGCTTTCCCTTCTTTGTCTCTATCAGGTTCCTATCGATTTTAGTTGTCAGTCCGTCTTCTGCTTTTACTTCTTAATTGCTTTAAGGTAACGACTGTAGTACTAGCAATTATGACTTTGAGACTGTCAGTCATACCTTTTCTCACTAGGAGACACTTCAGTGTTAAAGCCCCTTCACAAGAATTGCTGAAGGTGTTAGAACATTGGAAAGGTGGCAATGTTTCTATCACCGGAGAAGGGCCAGTTAATAGGCTTGTGCTTGACCGTCCAGACAAGTTCAATTGTATTTCGGGTGAAATGGCTTTGCAGCTAGGAAAGGCTGTGAAGGTTTGTAGAGTTGTTGGAATATTTCGCATGATCTGCTCGTTTTCTAGGATTTACCTAACTTCTTGCCTCAATCTAGTATTGTCGTTGTTGAAGGTGTTGGAAAATCATTTTGTAGTGGTGCAGATTTAGGGATGATAGATGAAGTTCGTTTGGAACTCGTATATGCCCTCTAACGGTTGTTTGTAGCTCAGTTCATCTGAAATGGGTTCTCATCTTTATGAATACATGTCATCTGTTCTGACAGGGTTACGTGAATCGCCTCAGATAGTGATAGGAAAGTTACATGGTCATTGCTTAGGAGGTGGAACAGAGATTGCAAATGCTTGTGATATTAGAATCGCACATAAGGATTCTAAGGTACTGTTCTCCATCTTTTCATTCTTCCAAGTACATATCGGGATTCTAGATAGGATTCATTTATTCCAAGATAGGAATCACTCCATCGTGGGGTGGAGCTACCTGGATAGCAGATATCGTTGGGCGTTCTACTGCGTTGAAGTTGATGGCAAAAGCTGAAATAATCAGTAGGAAGCATATATTTCATACCTCTGATTGCCAATTGCATGTTTCAGATGCACAAGAGGCTAAACGTATCGGGTATGTCGATGAAGTTTATGAGAACGAGGAGGAAGCTGAGGTTTACTTCAAGTTACAAACTTTCAATTATCTGTTTGATGTTCAAGGAAATTATAAAAGCATATGTCCACCAGTATCCATACGTCACAAGAGCTCAGAAAGCAATGTTGTCTGCAGTCAAACAAGGGTTCTCAGAAGAAGACAGTTAGCTTATACTTTTCCTACCAATTACTCATTCCAACTTCAGAAGTCATCCGCTCCGTGTGGGGTAATGAGTGCCAGAAGAAAGTCTTCGAATCACTGAAGAAGAAGCAGAACAAATGAAGATGACCATCATCCAGATATTTATTTTTAAAGATTTATATTGTTCATTCTTAATCTTAACTGCAGGACAAGAATGATGATTAGCTCAGTATTAATACGAAAATCAATAAAAACAAGAATATTTCTACGTTTCTTTCCTTGTAACTGGGATCACTGCAACAACTGGGCTCGTAATGTGAGGGAAGTGAAGCTTTCTGAATATGAATTAAAGAACTGAGGAACAACACTAAAGAAATTAGTAGACGGCTAGAGACACGAGCACACAAGCTCTCTCCTTCGAAGTTCAAAACAGCAAATGGAAGATTGCAGACACATTCGAAGCTAAGTCAAACGAGCACACTCTTTCCAGGGAAGGTTCTTTGATGCTATTTTCGGGTATAGATAAGGCTTTCACTTTGTCCTGAGTTCAGCGTCACAGTGCGACAGCAAGTTTCAATATAGAGCCTACTATCTATCAATGTATAAACTACCTGAGGTACCAAATTAACAACACCTTAACACGAACCAAAGGGTCTTTCAGATTCTCCTCAAATTATACGGGTAAATAGACGCAATGAATCGCTTGCCAGTACGAACTGTATGGTGTTTTGAATGAAATCCTTCTGTACGATGAATGAAATCCTTCTGTACGATGAATGCAACCTTTCTGTACGATGAATGCAACCCTTCTGTACGATGAATACAACCTGGTCCTGTGGAAATCATATAATCAATGAGCAGCGACCACGCTCACGCAAATACTTTTTGCGTGAAAAAAAACCCGCAACGGTCGTTCTCCACGTGGACAGAGCTCAAGTTCTATCTGCATTGAAAAAACGATTCATCACGTGGTTTCAATCAGAACTAAATGTCAAAAACTAAGTCGGTGTTTGTGAGTTTTATACCAAAACATGTTGTTTTTATTGCTGATCGATGTACTTTTATTGATTTTTATCTTTTTTCCGGGAGCCACTATGCCATCTATTGTACGTTCAGTGATTTTGCATCAAGTTAAAACTCGTCAGAAAAGGCGTCATAGCTTCATCTGTTGCTTCTTCATGTTACGACTGGATCAATGTGAAACTCACCTCCTCCTATTTCTACCTATTCAATCAGGAACATCGTATTGAACACGCTGAGGTTTTGACAAATTCACATTCTTTTTTTTTCCTTATAGTATGGTTGTAGTTTAGCATTGAAGTCAGAGTTCTTGATAGTTTGTAGTATCCGTTAGGCCCCGCCCTCTTTTTTGGTCATTCTCCCTGCGTAACTGTTCCAGGAGAGGTTGTTTGATCCAATCGCTAAATTTTTTTGCTTTAGTTTAATGATTACTGCATATGCTATCAAATCGAAAGAATTCCTTTGGTTTTGGTTTGAGGTTGTGTTAGTGTGTTGCGCAGGTTTCATTTCTTCTTTTGTTTTCGTGATAGTAGAAGTATTTCGTGAAGTTTATTCCGAGCGGGTTTTGAAAAACAACTTCTCGCTCTGTCGAATCTGTTTCTTTGCTGAGAAATTGGTCATAGTTGAGCATTCTCATTAGTAACATTAGCACGCTTTCCATCAGTTCTTCGTAGTTAACTGTTATGTGAGAGATCCCGTACTCGTCCTTTCGCCCTAAGTTGGAGGAAGAGAATTGAGTTTGTAATCAAACATGATCTTTCGGTTCGATTCGCGAGTCTGGCAGATCTGTTCGAAGTTTTGTTTCCATTTTTTCGAAATTTAGATATTTGTGTTTCTAAATGAAATTAGTTAGTTGGATATTCTTATTGGTAACATTAGCACGTTTTTCATCAGTTCTTCGTAGTTGACTGTTATGTGAGAGATTGTATAATCCCGTACTCGCCCTTTCGCCTTAAGTTGGAGGAAGAAAAATGAGTTTGAAGTCTAATACGGTCTTTCGCTACAAGAGTCGGAGAGCTGTTCGAAGTTTCGTTACCTTTTTCTCCTATTTTTGATATGAAGCTGTCCCTGTGTGAAACCTGGCTGGAACCTTCTTTGATTATCTTTTTCGTGAAATTATGAAGACGTCTATGCAAGACGATCTTTCTAGAAAATCTTTGGATGGTTTGTGAGATATTGGAAAATGAAGACAAAACAATGAAATGATGAGTTATATATAAGATGGACAAGTAATGAGAGATAGAGAGAGATGTTAACTGAGGGTAACAAGAGAACTTCCATAGAAGGAAGAGTAACAAGGGAACTTCCAGGAAAGGAAGTCGGGTGGGGACAGACGAATCTGAATAAAGGAAAAGGCGAAGCTATGCCCAAATTTTTCATAAAAACTTAGTTAAATTTTCAATAAATAATTATTCTTTTATCACAGGCAGTCCTGCGGGCTTCCTCTCAACCTTCGGTTGAGAATCTGCTAATTTACTTCTCAACCTTCGGTTGAGAATCTCATCTAGCCGGTGGGGGAGGGGGGTCGGTTCTCAGTGAGTCTTTCACCGGGATCCGATCTCCTACCCTTCCCGTCCGGTCCGGCTCTTTCCTCTTTCACCAACTGGCCCCTTATCCCTAG
>CALQYR020007239.1:93439-146149 GCA_943334845.2 Auanema sp. JU1783
ATAACGGGGACTCACTAGGAGACTACAGACTGTTAAGAACTCAGTGAAACTCCTTTGCGTAACAGAACAACCGGGTGGAGAAACAATTATAAAAAATCAAAAACATTCGATGAGGAAAACATCCAAGCAAAAGGGATGCGAGCAAACATTCGAAATAATGACAATGGGGCACCCAAGTAATCAATCGATAACCTGTAAGTTTGAAAGACGAGGGGACAGACAGAAAAATGAACGACTAAAGAGGATGTAAGGCTCAGTCAAACTACACAATCGAACTACAAAGTGATATCGACGGCGATAATGAATAGGAAGAGGTGATGACAGCAAAGTTACAGCATTTTCGACTTTGTTGACTTGCAAGATCGGACAGGATGGCGCATTTTAAAGGTGGTATGGTCGTACACGACACACCGTAAAAGCATGAGTTTCTTCTTCTGGAAGTCAGAATACGATTTGATATCACTTGGGAACTATAATATAACATGCAATTAGATTTATTAGTATCATGAATATCTACAGATATACAAATATGATGTGTTAGTAATGAAATCATTTAATACAAATTATGAACAAGAGAACAGGACAAGAAACAGGCTGGAATGGTATGCACTGAGTGTCAGAGACAAGTTAAAGTGCTTCTAAACTATAGCAAAATGGCTGCATCCAGGCAGCGCTCAATACTATCTTGAATATCTCAAGTGAAGAAAGACAGTCAAGTCATATGTTTGAAGTCATCAAGGAAATGTCGAAGAAGCTCATAGAAGTCATAAGAAAAATGAATTTTAAAGCAAAACTTGTATATAGAAATAGGAAATCATCCTATTCTTTAACTATACCAATAGATAGTTATGTTAACCACGTCAACCATGGTACCTGTAAAGCTATTAGTTAGACCGCTAATTCCTTACACTACATCATCATAATGACATTAACGTGAGTATTACGTGGCACGTGATCTAGGCTTGTTGTTCGGCCTCTATCATTTTCTTTCGTGCATTCGCAGAGAGCGGTTGGTTGTAGTTATTGCTCTTTCATCACTCATAGCATATACTCTCTCTGCTTTTCACTTTCAGTTCGATACTATTCATATGAGGCAAACGATCATATAGTTTGCTGAGTACTTACCCTTTCCATTGGAACTATTTTGTATTTCAATCCTATTCTATAAACAAAGCGAGTTTGAAAGAGATTTCGATAATCATTAACATACTTATAGATTCTGATATTTGAATTTGGCGCTGTTCTCATCAGTGTTTGATAGAGCAGTTGATATAAGTTAACAATAGTTCTGAAATGAAATGATTAATTGTGAAAGACAATCGATAGCGTTCAACGTACGCAGCGATGTCTGCTGTCGTTCTTGTAGTGTAATCGAAACCAAGAACTTTGTGAGACAGTATTTCTTCATAGAAGGGTTGAGAGAACTGAGTTGTTTCATCTAATGATATCGGCTTGACTTCCTTTGACTGAAAAAACAGTGTCATGATGAAAGCTGTTTAAAGCGAAATGAGAGATCGGTTATGTAATGCAATCAAACGGAACTGTAGTGCATGAGAAACTTGTATTGGTAGGAGGCGAACTTAATGAAAATAAAAACTTACGGAGCAGTGCTCAAGCTCCATCACGAACTCATTCCAAAACAGAGCTATATTGGAATCAGCCTGCAGATTTTGATCCCATGTTGGAGCTGAACAATCAGGCAGTTGAACTAGATCTAGTTTAGACTCTAATCGATTCAGCAGTACGTTAAGAGTTTCTTTATGATGGCCGTGGTTATAACACTTTCCCTTGGGAGGGAAGAATTTCAGATCATTAAGACATTTGTTCTCCTTATAGACATCTTTTGTCAAATGATACAAATGTTTCACTTTGTGTTCAAGCCGTAGCCTTATGGTCAGAAGAATCTGCAATAGGGGTAAGGTTGAATGCCCTTCAGAGTTGTTAGTTTCATCTTACATTAATATCTATAGGGAAATCGAAACTGCATATGAAGATCTTCAGTAAGAGACTGAAACAAGAACATCAGATAACAACACTCTAGAAGTACTTACTCAACATGTTGATAAGCATGAAAAACAAAATTTAACAGACTATTGAGCTGTTCACTACAGGACACAGGTTTCGGATGGAGATATACCTAAACAGACTAATCCTTTAAGTAGAAGCTTGGATGATACTTACAGTAGCAGTTATGTTGTCAGCATATTTGGCGAAGAAAGTGTTCTCGATCGCTCTCATAAATCTCTTCTTATATCGTGAAGCATCTGAAATGACATAACTGAGATTGGATGAAGATGTCTAAGCGACTCACTTTCAGTCATTTCTTCCATCAACCTTACCCACTGTTCTTTTGACAGCTTAAACTTATGAGCGAAGAATGCATCCAGTGCAACAGGAGATGCATTGAATGCTCGGTATATCAGTAATGCGACTACCTGATTAAGCATTGCAGAAGTTAGAACTGTTCCTTCTGGCTGACATGCTCCAAGAGGCTCAAGTATATTTCCAGCAAGTCCAATTTCTTCTATAATTGTGAGGTATCGTTCCATGTTATTGAATGTTAAGGGTGGATAATCATTCTCCTCAAATGGTTTATAGACTGGTGCAATGATGGTCAGGTTCATTGGCCTACGTACTGGCTGTTTAACAGCTGTCAATGATGAGCTCACGAATGGTCGTAGGAATTGGTCCAATTCCATAATACTCGTCAGTTCATTGTATTCGGTGATGTATGGTAACTCACTGAGATCCCATTGCTTATAACAATTCGGTCCGTGTAATGGAGTTCCTTCCAAGAACAACTGACTCAAGAATTTGGTCATGTTTTTGTTCTTTGTAGATTTGTGCGGTATTACAGAGAACAGATTTTCTCGAGCAGTGATACATGACCGTATCTTGTCAATAGGCGTCACGAACTTCGGGTTCGGTATCCAAGGATCTATCTTATCTCTATCGAAGTGGAACAGTGCTCGATGTATAATCTTCTTGTAAGACGATAAGCACAAATGGTATGCTTGCAGATGTATATAGTCCTTATCAGGATGCTCATAAAATCCAAATAAATCCAATGTCATCGACAAACGCACTGTTTCGAATTCAGCTCTGACTGGTTTCCCAAATTCTGCAATAGATGGATTAAGTAAGTGGTAAGAAGTTTCCTATCGTTAACTTGTTGAAGTAACGCAAAGATGAAATCTTACCTGTAAGGTTGAACATCTCACAGATTACGTGATAGAAATCAATCGGGATACTGAAGTCAAATCTGTATGAGAGGAGTGTTGGAGAGGCGCGGTAGTTGATTAAGGTAGGAGAGCTCCCCATAAGGAATTTCTCTCTTGATTGCTGGTTTTTAGCAGATATAAGAATTGACTTGAGAATGGAATAGGCAAAAGCAATGGCATGGTTATCACATAGCCCGACTGTTAAAGATATTTCCGCTTGGATGAAAGTAACAAACTTCCTTGTGGCGATTCTTAACATGCTATACACATCACTTTGATCATCGATTTGAGATGGCTCAACCATGAATGTGAACACTCGGTTGATATGGGCTGTAGGCCGAATAACTTTCATGAAAACCTCCACGCATTTCAGCTTCTCTAAGTACTCCTGTCTTATGATTGTATGATGTGGTGAGGGAGAATCTTCTGTATGACTGGGAGAAACTATTGGAGTCATTGTAGAAATGGAACTAGAGGGAGAAACACTCCCAAGAATCTCATCAGGAATTTGTTGATCTGCTTGTTCATGATTTGCTGACTGCTCTTCTGATTCAGATGGTCTGATGCCATTCAACGATAGATTTTTGAAAGATTCAACTACCGCACTGCTTCTCTTAATAATTTCAACAGTTGGAATGCTCTTGATATCCAAAGCTTGCCACTCCTCTTCTGAAAATTCTTGAGCAAGATGCAATATCTGATAGATGTCTCTATAGTCGTATTTTCCTAGATACTGCTTGAATTTTTTTCCGGCAACAATATCAAACATCCTGCAGCCTTCCATATATTCGATGACTAGATGCCGACAGTGGCTATGATCAAGCGACATGTAGGCGGGAAGAGCTATAGATGCATGACTATCAGACCGTGAGATGAAAAAAGGAAAGAAACGTTCATCTATATTATTATGGTCAATTATATAGATTGAACAGACATTCCTTCGATTGATGAATGATTCGGCTATGATGGGATTTCCCAGCTCTTTCATAATTGCGCATATATACCTGTAGACAGCTATATATTTTTCCATAGAAGGCATCATGATGGTCAGAGAATTGCTTATCAGTTTCCTCAGACTAATCTTGCCACATCCATCTGGATTTATCTCTAAGTTTCTCGTAATAACATCTTGAATTACAATACTTAGGTTGGTGTGGTCTTGATTGGTGGGCGGACCTTCCTGCAACAGAGAATGCTTTCATTATAAATAAATTGAGAAATTACTTCCAAAAATTGTGACTCAGAGTACATTCCTACAGTGTAAGACGTCTTGTTCGCTATGGGTAGCTTGATCTTATCCTCGTTCATGATGTCTAGGTTACTTCTCACCTGAAAATGTTTAAAAAGAAATAGTTCGAGGTATTGCGTTCATACATTAGTCGGGTTAAAATCTTTGCTTGCACTTGAGGATTGAGGTTGTTGATGTTTCTGGTGAGCTTGCCGTAGTCCTGAAGTTTGATGCAATCCTGATGGTTGCTGACGTTCTGAATGATCTTGATGTTGTTGATGGCAGTTCAGCTGTGGCGAAGATCCTTGAATTCCCACAGAATGCTGTTCTTGTTGAGCTAGCTGTAGTTCTGAAGGTTGCTGACGTTCATGAAGATCTTGTTTTTGCTGAACTTGCTGTCGCGCTGGAGAAAGTTTTTTTTTTGGATCTTCGTGAGAGTTTGGTGCTTGTTGCTGCTGTGGAGTTTGCTCACGCTCTTGAGGTTGTCGCTGTTCTAAGGTTTTCTGTGCTCCTGAAGGATATATCTGCTGTTGACCTTGATGCATATCTGGAGGTAGCTCAAGTTGAAGAATTTGCTGACCTTCTGGAAGTTTCCCTAGTTGCGAAGTTTGCTGATGTTCTGTGAGCTGCTGCATATAAAGAAGGTTCTGTTGTGACTTCTGTTGGATTCGCTCCAGTTGCGGATTTTGCTGCTGCCAGTCGGAAGATAGTTCTTGTTGTAGAAGTAGTTGCTGTTGTCGAAATAGTTGATTTAGCAGAGCTTGCTGATGCTGTGAATGTTCTAGAGGTTGCCGTTGTTGTGGGGTTCTTCGAGGTTGCAGTACATTCTCGGAAGAGGATGGAACAATATCTCTAGTCGATTGAGCAGAGCCGACATCTCCTGGAGAGTTGTCGTATAAAAAGAACGTAATACTGGTTGGGTGTATTCTAGAGTCAGCAGCTAAGCTTTTAGCAATTTCTTCGAGTTCAAGTGGTGACTGAATTTCTACAGTTGGCTCTGCTGTATCATTTATAGAATTGTTTCCAAACGATTGTAGAAAACGCAAAAACTTCGATCTGTAGAAGTTGAACAAGACTTCTTGCTCATCTACACGTAAGAGCGATGTTATATTGTAGAATCTTGGGAAAATTGATTGTGTAAGCGATGAGTTGTCCAACTTCAGAGAGAACGTGGTGAATGTGAATGAATTGCCATTGGGCATCAACTCAAACAAGTTCGTTTCCAAAAGTATCTTTCCGTTGATGAATTTGTGTAGCGTTATGACTTCTCGACGATTCTTCGAAATGGACTGCTGCTTTAGGTTCTTGGAAAGAATTTTCGCTGGCGTGCGGTCGAAAATCATTAAATTGCTCATTACATTGGCTAACACATGCTCTGGTGAATTAGGAGAGTCCTCAAACCTGAACCTCTTTACTGCTTGAAGAGCTTCTAATGTCATTTTAGTGAAGCCATAACCTGTCATTAGAGATGAATATTCTGGTGAAGTAGACGACAATACTTCTGCTGACAGCAAATTGTGATCATTAGGAACATCTTCCAAATAATCCTCGAGAACTTTCCTAACAGCAGAGGAAGAGAAACAGGTTGGCTTCACAACTTTGAATGCATCCTCTAGTAACGACAATTCTGTTTGGAAGTTTAATCTACATGCTAGGGTCATGGGCAGTATGGTTGGACCTAGTATCAAGTTTATATAATTGGTTTCCGAGGAGCTTTCAGTCGGAGCTGGACTCATATAACCTCCTCCAAATTCTTCCCGGAATTTGCTGGATGAACCAGATTCATTCGCGAAACTCCAAGAAGTACTATCTGCCTGGAAGATTAAAGATTGTTTCACTCTTTCTCGTGCAGATGCTATGGAGTCCAATAAACAGAAACCTTGTATATGCTCCACAGGAGCAAAAATTATCAACGGTTTAGCATCATTTGGAATTTCTGCTACAGAAGAAGGTGAGCAAGTTGTAGGAGATGAACTTTCGTTATGCGTGATCGTGACAGAAATTGGATCTACCCATGAGGTTACTTCTGTTGTCGGAGGTATGGCAGGTTGTGTTACGGGCACATGGATAGTGGATAGAGGAGTTAAACTCAGTGTTTCGAACGACATTGAAACTGGGATTCGAGCGTAAGTGAAAGATGGGTTATGTGCCTCCCTATAGTCCCAGTTCCAGTCCCAGAAAGAACCTATATTCGGAGCGCTGGTTCCTGTGAAGTTGTGCAGATTTCCCATACTGCCGTAGGAATAAGCGGAAGATGTTACCGCTGGATAAGCGATCACATCTGTCCTGAAGTTATGTAGTTGATACCTGGTCGAATTGAATGCTTCTGCTGGCGCTACAACGCTCGAAGCGTAAACGAAGTTCTGCATCAGTGTCGGGGACGATGCTATAAGAGGTTGTTCAAAGTTTAGTCTGCTAAAGTCCAGCGTTCCCGTTAACAAAGGATTCTGTTCAGTGACTATATTCCAGGCCGGAATAGCCATCGAAGCGGGCTCTCTATTTTGAATATTTATATATCTCGGACCCGGTTGTTGGTCAGTATTGGGCACTAGGTTTGGATGAGGCGAGGCTGGGTGACTCCTGATGACAATTTCTTCATGCCGTTCTACAGACAAAGGAGGTAGAGCAGGAGAGTATTCTGGATCACCATCACTGTCATATACCAGCTCCTGAAGTACTGTACCTTCAGATGATTTACGTACATTAATGTCATTACTTTCAATTTGAGCAGCAGGTGAATCATTGAATAGAGACGGGCTCTCCACTCGCTCTGGTGTTGATGCTATTGTAATCACATCAATAGGCTCATCGTTCAATGGTTCGCGTTGACCATCCTCACAAACCATCAATTCATCAGCGCCAAAATTACGATTACCCAGCGAGGAATCTGCTTCACCTGTAGCTGAATTACCTAGAATGCAAAGTCTTCATGAAAACTTCATGATACGGAATGGTACCTTCAGGTGATGGTGTGCTGCTAATCGTTACAAAATCCGACTCCGATTCACTAATGGTGTCGATTACATTGCCTGGAAAGGAGAACGAATTGTCAATTGGGCTAGGCGGAACTTACTGCTTGACATCAATGGTTGCTGGTTTTCAGTGTTTCTTGATCCATTCTGCTCGCATGTGGATTCATCTTCTTCCAAAATAGGATACATCCTAGAGCTTCTGGCTTCTTCACTATTTTGTAGAGCATCGTTCAATTCCATATTCATGTCAGTTGTTGAAGATGTCAAGTTTCCATTTTGAAGGTTAGAGTAGATTGGACACGATTCTGCATATTTTTGACTGTCTCTGGTTGTGCGAAAACGGCGTCTTGAGGATGAACTTGGTGATAGGTAGGATTCTTCCCGACCTGTGTAGAGAGCTCTTAACCGTGCCAAAGCCTTAGACACAGGTTTTTCGTATGTTGGGGACTTAGCGATCCATTTCATTCCTGAACTAGCTGACTGGCATTGATCCATTAAAAGCATCCCATTTTGCGACACCGAACTATCAGCCACGTTTGGTGGTGGTAACCCACTAGAGCATTGTGACCCTGTTAGAAAGTTTCTCGCCCGAGCTGTATCTATCGCCAGCTTTGGTTTGTATCGTGGAATTGGCTTTATATGCTCTGAAGCGATGTTTATGAATCCACATGAACGTTTCGCAAGTCTAGGTTTCGAGGACTTACGAATCCAACTTGACTTTGATTGTGCTAAGGATTGAAATGCAGAAGTATAAACTCTTGAAAAATTAAGTGGATATGGTTGTGGAGTTGGAGCTGGTCTACTGAAAGTGGCTGGTTGCTTCCAGGATCGCATCGTAATCTTCTTTGTCTTAGTGTTTCTCTTCATGGCACTCGGAGCACTTTTGTCTAAACCAGACTGAATCGGAGACTTCGTAGCTTCCATCTCCGAATAAGTTCGTCTGCGGTTAATACCTTCCGATTTTGTGGTAATTTGAGCTTCAGACATTGCTCTCCGGCGAACAGGTTTCTTCTTCGAAGCTTTAGCTGTAAGTACTGGTGAATCTTCTGGTTGGTTTGAAACTTTAGAAGAGTATAATGCTCGAAAACGGCATAAAGCTTTACTAGCCGGTGATCCACGATAACCAGGGGACATTTTGACAAAACTTTCCATAGAAGACACCCTTGGGAAAGAAGGTGGGGTGTATATTTTAGGCTTAGAGCATGTGGAACTTCTGGTACGGTATGGAGTTCTAGAGCCACGCGAAGAAGTAGCACGTCGAAGAGATTTATGTAGCAGCCTTGCTTTCATCGTAACCCTCTCGCAGTCATTAAACTGAACTAAAAACTTTGTGTACACTGGATTGAACAGGTATACACGAAGAATAGAGTTCATGAAAAAGGTAGACAGTTCATAATAATCCCCGAAAAGACCAACCAGGTCTTTCGTGAAAATATGTTTAAGGAGCTTCTTGATGGACTTCTGTATGACGCCCGTCATCTTCATTTCATCCGTGAGAATGATTTTGACAGATGCTCGGAATAATTCATCTTCAATCAACTCAGTATAGACTGAAATCTCTATTTCTTTCTTCACTTTGCCTGAAAAGAGTTTCGTCCGTATCGTCGTCAAACATGAACCTACGTGTTGCTGTAGTTACGTTGAGTAGAAACACTCTTTTATCATATATGGCTTCACTTGATGAAAGTTCCTCATTCTCCTGAGCGCAAGCCATCCGTTCATACTCTCTATATATCATGAGCAATGTGTCTGTTAATAGTATCAATAGTTAAGTACATATATACAGTTCAAATACCGTTACGATCAGAAGCTGCCGTGGATGTTTCATTAGATGTTGAAGGATTTTCAGGGCTCAAAAATTGGATGCGGAGCATGGACAGATCGTTTTCTTTTATTACCGTCTCAACATGGAGTTCACATAGCATATCCGCTTGATCTTTACACTTCTGACATTCCAGTACATCTTTGCCTCGTATTCGACTGAAATTAGAGAAACGATAAGGCGAATGCATCATTAGATTTGGCTTACCTATAAGGAGCAACTTCAAATATAATCTCACCACGGCGGGGACGACAATACAAAGAAGACGATTGTGCGAGTTGAAATGGTTTGACAGTACCATTAGAGATGATTCGAAGTGAAGTCGTTGGCGAATGATAGACGGACGACAACCCGCTCACTTGCTGCAACAGTGGTGACGGTGGTGTTGATGGGAAAACTTCGTATCTATACGGTGTTGAATACGATGGTCTATAATTCTCGTAAGATGGTTCTTCTAAGATTCCTACAGACAAGTCGGAATAGGCTTGGAAAGTATCACCTAACCCTTGATGTATTCCAACTTGAGAAGCGTTCGAAGTTGAAGGCAAGCTCTGCTGCATGTGAACCTCTGATATGATCTCAACATCATGGGAAGAACTAGACAGCCTGTCATACTCGGCAGGTGTCTTATTCGTGTTGAAACGAAAAATGCGATAAGCATCAGACTGATGTGAATCACTTTTTAAAGTTATTGTTTGTGGGTGTTTACTACTACTTTCAATAGGAATAGTGGACCCCTTGGCTACGCTTTCGGTTCCCAGATTCGAAATGTGTTCTAGCTGAGGTGCCTCTCCCAGTTCAACAATGCAACTAGAAGATATAGATGGGACTGATTGAGAAACTGCTCTCAGTACCGGCATAGGTGAGAAAGAAGTAGATGGAACCTGGCCGTCATGTACTAATTGATTGGGTTCTAAACTGAACAGTGGCCTCTCTTCTCCAGCTAAAAGTTTTTCGAACCAATTACTTTGATCACTGTCATCACGTGGCGATGAAAAACGATTACAGCTATATGATTGGAGTTGGTTCGGCGTCCCATCATAACATAATTGGGAGTAACGATTATACTTCTCCGCATAAAAACGAACAACTTCGCCTATAGCTCTCAGATCGTTCACTCGGTTCGCATCGATGTAAGTGACATCTGTGAAAGGCCAATCAGTATATGTATCACTGAGAATTGATTCATCTGTGATAGTGACTATCTCTTTCAGCACGCAGAAATGAGCCAAGTTGAAGATTTTCAAAATGAAATGGCAGAAGCGTCTCATGAAATTGGTTGAAGATAAGTAGTTGAGAGTGAAAGCCTGATCAGTGGTATAGATGACATTATCCGGGAACTGTCTCTGCAGAATAGCATAAAGCAACCGATCCTCAGAAGTCGCAACGCCGATCTCATATTTGTGAGATATACGATAACCTCCTTCTTCATCTTCCAGAGGCCTTGCATCGCACCAGTTCCAGTCAGCGAAATCATTTAGGTTTGCTTTCGCTATAGAAGAATGAGCTTCGACATAGCGGTTTTTCCAAATCTCCACGAATTCAAACTTGCTGGTTCGCACAAGAACACGCCGTTTCCTGGAATGAACAATAGAATGTGCTGAGGATTATAGAGCCTACCTTGGATGAGATGTGGACGGTTTACCGTAGAAGTCTGGGTAAAGAAGACGGTAGCAGTTCTGATAAATTGTTTCTCCTTGTGCGAAAGCATTACTAGCCAAGAAGTGAAAGATAGATACATATACAATGTATGACTGGTTTTCACTGTCGATATAAACATAGTTCTTATGTCTATCAATTTCAGTAGTGAACAACAGCTCCAATGGTACAGCAGTAGAGAATCCCTCTCCTTGTAATTTGGAATGCTTCGATTGAAAGGACCCCTCGTCTAAAGATGAATCCATTTTACGTTTTCCAAGTAACGAAGACGCCCATTCAACAGTTTGTTGGGAGTTCTCGAGGGGAATCGAGCGGGATCTCAATGTGCGTAGTAACTCTTCAGTTAAGCTATGGTCAAACTCATCAACTGATGTTAGTGTGTCTACGAATGCTAGTGGGTACGTACAAGCCACACTTTCAATCAATTTGTACAAAGTTTCCCATGCAATCACATCATCATCTAAAAACAGTCATTTTAATTTCTAACAGAAAACAAAACGTACTTTCTTCAGTCTCTTGTAAATAGACATTTCTCAGGTTTTGATCATTCGGTATGAGATGCATCTGGTCAGTTGAAAGGGTATCTAGTGTTTGAGAAGGAGAAAGTGAAAGATACAGAGAGCACTTTTCAGTCATAGGTAGAGGACTCAAGCTTTCGAATTGAAGAGTCGTTGAAATACAGCTGTGCGAAACTCGTTGAGCTTCACATTGTAATTCTGACGGATCTACTGTAACATTATCGGCTCCCGGACAAGGTGTATCGCGACTGTGAACGTCTATCACGAATGGTTCTGATGAGATCAAAGAGTTCGTAGAAGGTTCGACTTGGAGGCAAGTTGTCACTTCCTCAAATGAGCCGAAATCGGCCGTTAACGGTGGGAGTTCTTGATCTGGTCTGTTGGGTTTTTCGTAAGGCTCAGCAGATGTATCACGTGAGCTTATAACTTGTGCTCCATTCTTTCCGAGAAGAGAATCGACATTTGTTTTCATTTTTTCCTGCTTTTCAGCATTAAGGTTTTTGGCAAGAACCGTAGGCTCGGCAGGTACATCTCTTGAACTGAATGAATGCTTCTGGGCTGGTTGTTGAATAGCTGAGGAAAATATCTCATCTGAAGCTTGATCTGCCTCTTTCTGACGACTGCTACGGAACATTGTTTTCCTATGAAGATAAGTACCTGATTTCAAGCATCTTTCCATTAACGCTCTGGATAAGAGATAGCGCTCAACAACTTTCTTTCTTAATTTCTTCCGAATTCGTCTTCGCCTAGTAATCTCCTTGTCTTTTGCGTCTTTCTGGCGCTTTTTCTTCCGATGCTTATGGCCTTCTTTACGTTTGTAGTTATCGCTCTTCACTTCCTGACGTATACGTCTCATAATCACAACTCGTTCATGGTAATCGGTTGCACGATTCAGCTCCTTTTCGAACTCTCTTAATTTCTTCTTGAAGTTGTCACATTTTATAACCGATGTAACGGTCAAGATATCCCTGAGATCAGGAGCGCAGAAGTGGCGATCTGTTACTCTCGTGAGATGCAATAAATCACGCATGATAGAGAGCCCGTCTGAAAAGTTTGCTTCATTATGAACGTTCAAATATGTACACTTACATTTGCATAATCTGCTACTGAACTCTTTGTTGACACGTTCGGTACCTCCTCCAAGAAGCTCAGCAATCGTTGTATTTTTTGCCAATTCTGAAAGACAGCCAGCTTTGATTCATTCAGGTCCCGAAATTCGAGTAAGTTTTCAGTTACTCGGAAATAACTTAATTGGAAATTGAGAAATGCTTACCGTCAATTGCTTGAGTACATTCAGCTCTACTTCTTCGTCTATGACAATATTTATTGTTGCAAATTCTAAAACTTGGCTCCAAGTTATTGGAGGGATTTCTCTCCATGCCACACGTATGTTCCGTGTCCGGGTATGGGTTGTAATCATAACAGTGAGGCCATGGGTCGGTCTCGGAATCATTTTCAGAAGAGTCATCGCTTACATAGTCCTCTCTAGCATCATAGGTGGAATCGATGGAACTATCATCTTCATCCTCATTTTCATTGTAGTTGAGTTTACGACAACTGCGGGTAGACCTTCTTCTCTTATTAGAATTAGAATTGGAGCGAGTTATTCTAGAGCTGCTCTTCTTGGCACTTTTGCTCTGCCCTGGAACGGATTGCTCGAATTCAGAATCGGAGCTGTTCTCTGGAACAATTTTCTCCGTCTTAGCAGCATTCTTTCTTGCTTCATCCTCCTTGATGGCGATAGAATGGTCTTTCATAAACCAGACATCGTACTGTTCGTAGCACCTATAGAAAATACTGAAACAAGAGAAAATGAACGATCATTTCGAAAAAAGAAGACGGTACTTATTATAATGACGGAATGTAAGGTATGAGGATTCCATATAATCGACAAAGTGCACCGTAGTACTATTGTCAGAAGCTTTTGATTGGAGCAGCGTGAACGTACTCGCAATGTCAGCATATTGTGTAGTAGACAGATATCCAGACTTAGTTTTCACACAAAATTTCTATAAATATATTATAGTTTATATGATTATTTTAACTTCAAACCTCTAGAATGCAGGATAAGATATCTGCCCGGTTGGAAGTGAGAACTTCGTCAAAAAGACGACTCTGCTTTCTAGTCTGAATAAGAGATTGAATTCTACTATCAAACAAAGGAACAGTTCATAATCGAAAAGTTTCACTCACCCAGAAGTCTTTCAGGTCACAAGGACGGCCTCTTACTTTTTTGACAGTGAGATCATTGAACTCAAATCCAGATCGTGCAGCATGCTTCAAATATCAATTCGTAATATATAAATAGGAAGGTAAGCTTACTTTCACCAAAGCATCACAAAGTGTCTGATCTTCAAGTTTAAACAACAGTTGGAAGTATCTAATCGCTCCACTATTCAGAGCTTTTGTCCAGAAATCATACTGTACTTTAGGTCGAATCTACACAAAAGCTTGTTCGTGAGGTTAGAGCTTCACCAAAAAACCTCCGGAGTATATTCAATCCAAACGGTTTTATGTTGGTTCTGCAACTCAATGTATCGTCCAGAAATTTTGTACATAAGACTGCCTTCGTCAGAGAAAGCAACATCGAGAATGTCGTTTATCTGGAATTAACTACATCGATGCAGAACTGATGTTGAGAACATCGCTTCTTCCAGAATTATCAGCGCTTTTTGAATATCAATCACTCTTTCTCCCATTGCCTACGTAACATAACTGCGATTGTGGGAAAGGGCGTGGCTTACTTCCATATTGGGACTTTTCAAGCAAAATACTTTCGCCTTTATAATCATTTTTGTTTTGCAAATACTATTCAGTCCAGGGAATATTTGCAAAATGAAACACCTTTGCGAAAGAAAGCATTTGAACTTTCATAAATTAATAACAAATGAAGGAAACTAACCTTATCCGGATCAAACTCCTCTCTGAGATATGACGTGCACTAAACAGAAAAAAGCAGTTTAGTATTTTCAGTTTATCTTTGATATTAACCTTGGGATCAAAAGCCTCTTCGTTTTCGTCATCAGAGTCTTCAAAGAAGGCTCCTTCAAAGTCATATATAGGGATCTTATGAGTATGCATATACATGGATGAAAGCAGTGCATTCTTGCGAGTTTCATAATCACCTAATAATGCTGATCGCCAATATACTCGTACAAATCGGATAGCTTGCTGAAACGGTAACATGAGCTATAGTTGTCTTCGATTTTCATAATGCAATACAAAACAGAACAAAAAGTATTTTTCATGATAAAACTTGAACTCACCACTCTCTCAACTCTCTCCCAGGAAGCAGGATATCCTAACCAATCCACACTATAATAGACATATTTTTTGAATATTGTCACGTCGAAGATCCCAACCACCTGGAAAGTATGAAAATAAAATTTGTTCAAGCATCGTTTGTAGATTACTGGGTATGTATCAGTTTTGCAATCCTCTTCAGCTAAGCGTGGCCTCCTCCTCATGGTGACAGTGGTTTGTGTCAACCTTAAAAGACATTTGATTATAAAACATACACAGACAAAGTAAGCAGAGTAAGAAAGAGAATGAGCAAGTTGACCTCATGCTCATCTTGAAAACATAATTTGTGAATTGAGCTTCTTCATCTTCTGTTTCGTTTTCTTCTGCTCGTTTTTTCTTATCCCTCGTTCAAGCAACAGCTTAGTCTTCTTTTACCGTTTCGTAAACACATAGTCAGCCTGTATGCAGGAAATGACTGACGTGAAGCTTTGAAGGCTCGACTATGATGGTGTACTATACACCAACATCCTACTCGTTTATATGACTGAGAATAGCCATGCTAGTGGATATGAGAAAAACAGATGGGCTTATATAAGCCTCAGGTTCTATAGACAGAGAAAAGAAAAAAGAAAAAACACAAAGGGAATGATATGTAATAGCCATTTCAAAGACATCTATCTATTATTAGTCGCAAAGTATAGGGATAAGTTTTGTCCAAAGATTATCGAAAAGCATTGCGACTGATTTGATATGATTAAGATCATATTGAGTTTATACAATTTGAATTTCACAACTCAATATGTCACTCAATTAATTTAAACATGAATGTGCTTCATCCTGTATGCTGTTCTGACCTTTAAAATGAATAACTTGCGAAACATAAGAGAGAGTATACGGTTAGAAGAGGGCACCACGGTTTGCAAAAAAAAAATAATTTTGATTTCTCCACTCACTTGCTCATCCGTCTTACTCTTCCACCCTTTTTCATTCATTCTTTGATTCATACGAATATGAGGGATAGAAGCTTCACATTAAAATATCAACATTCAGAATCGAAAGAAGACTGATGCAATGACGCTTACCAGGAATCAGAGAATACTTGTGATAAGACAATTTGAGCGAAAGGAATACGACTTACAAAGAGCGAGCTAGTAGCATAGATTGATGCGGAAGCTTAGAAAAAGGTGGTAAAAAACGCATAGTTTACAAATTATAATTAGCATGCGATAAGCTATAGGTGTGAAAAAGAAAATGAGAGGGCAGAGAGTAAGAGAAATCAGTAAGCTGTATATATTAGAGGTGTGCATGTGTAGTTGGGAAAAGAGCACAATAGCATGCCAGATCAGAATGGAATGGAAAGGGATAAGAGATGTAGTCTGGCAGTATATTGACGTAATAGGTGTTCACAAATGATGAATAAAAAAACTGCTCAACGACAACATATTCTAACTAGGAAGAGAATAAAGCTATAAAGAGTCGAAATGATCATGAGCTTTTGAAATGAAGCAGATAGAAGTACGAGAAGAAAGTCAAGAATGAAGATGAATCTGTTCTCAGGGTAATAATAGCTCATAAGGAATAATAAAATGTAAAGAAGCAGAACTTACAGGGACACACGGACTTTCAAATTCATGGCTACTACTCAGTTTGTATAATCATTCCCATTTGCACGTCTTCTCACTGAAATATTAAGAATATAGAAATTATTTTTTGCTTCTCAATATTGGGGCAATTTGATGAGCGAAAAGAAGGAATTTGTCTGTTCTTTGACCCAGTGGCAGCTTGCTACAAGTTTCACAAGAAGTTAGGAGATGTTCTTTCTCATTCATAAGATCATGAACATTCCCTACGAAAAAAAAAATCGAAGAAGGAGACAAGCAAAATTTGAATGAACATATGCGAAGGTTATTTATCCGCCACAATAGAAAGTTAGTCATTGCTGAAAGTTTCTTATGTGACTCTTTAAACTCCTCTCTGTCTGTTTCCCCTCATGAGCAAAATGGTCATCATAAAGAGAAAGAGAGAAAGAGAGAGAGAAAAGTGTAAATTTGAATCATCTTTTCAAAAATTTGAGTCACTCTCACTAGTTGGTTTCAAATTAAAAAAGAATTATGAACACAAGCTCTGCCTTCTTAATGAAACTTACATTTACTATTGATATTCGTTCAAATATTTCAGTCTTGACTCAGTAGCGCGTAACTTCTGGAAAAATCAAACATTTCTAAATTTTAATTGAGAATAGAGCGTTCACAACCGCTCTTCACGAGTCAGAGCTTCAAAATAAATTTTTTCGTTTCACGTAAACGTAACGTGAAACGTACAAAAGCGTACGTGACTTCACGTACGAAAATATGTAAAGTGCATTACGAGTACAAGATTGAGATTTTACGTAAGAAGTGTATAAGATAGCTGCAAGGGATATCAAAAATGACATTTCGTCAGTGCTTTGGTCAATTTCCTCTAATCTCTATCATTCAACTTCTTAATTCTATAGCGTCAGAGCTCACGTCAGATGTCATTGAATGAATGAAACAAATATTTTTGTTTATTATCAAAAATGGCATCTCATCAGTGTTTCGGTCAAGTCTGTTCCTTTAACATTTACAAAACACCTCACCCGTCTCCTCAGATGGCTTTCTCTTTCCCGATGCTCTCGTCTTCATGAATGACGAAGCGAGAGAAAGAGAGAGGGAGAGGCAACCTTTGTTATGAAATAACAGAAAGAAGGATTTAACCTTTTGATATCCGTCTTTCATCTTTATAATAAGCAAAAAAATGTCTTTTGGCTCAAAAAATGAAGGGGCAATTGGAAAGGTGTATTTGCATAAAAAATGAGGAAATGAACTGAGATAAAGACCATTGAAAAGGCAAGAGCCAGCTAATCTGAATTAAAAATAAAATTAGATCTCATTACCCGGAAAGGATATGAATTGTTCCGCTGTTGCCGTAGAAACATGAAGACCTCGCTTCAAATCTCACTTCATCTCTCATGACACCAGAGTAACTTTTAATAATTGTTGATTGTACAAGTAAACAATGCTAAGAAGGCAATTAGATGAAATTGAAAGCATGGGATATGCTAGTGATGCTCATTATGAGGCTTAGGGATTTCATGAACTCATATAACTAACTTCGCTCTCTCACTTATACTCACTGACTCTCCTCACTAACTAACATCACGCTAATTATGCGTTTTCCCCGACTCCTCTTTCATTCACACACGTGTTAGTATTCAAAGCAAAATGTGTATAAGAGTTTAAAAGTATTTCCAAGCTGTTGTTGTGAATGCTAGAGACCGATGCAGGCTGATGAACAGCACCACTAGCGACAGCGAATCCTTTTTTAGATTGGCCATTTTCCGACTTTTTTTTTAGCGTCGTTGGCATTTCTATTTTTTCCCAGCTTCTCTCCCCTCTCGTTCTCTTCTCTTCCATTCTCGCCGTTCGACCGTTAGCCCTTTGGCTGTACTTGCCTAAGATATTCTAGTGTTATCTCGTTTCTTTCTTTCTCTCCCTCTTTCTCTCTTCTTCCTCTTTCATCCAGCTCATGGTTTTTTTGTCCGAAACGAATTCTTCTAATGGGTGAATAGTAGGAAGTCGAATGAAAAACTGTGAAAGCTGAGAGAGAATGAGAGAAGCAGAAAGAAATAAAACCTTCATTCGAATATTCCTTTTACTGCCTAAGGTCACATCATCGCCAATTTCCCAACAAAAAAAAACAGATAAAATATGGAATTTTCAGTCAAAAAGGGAAAAGCGTATAATTCATTTCAATTCGAAGCATAAGGAGCATTTCACAGGAAGAACCATAGTTCCGACAAAAAATCTGAACTTTTCGAATGATAGAGAGAGGAGGATAACAATCAGAGAAAGAGAGAGATTGATTTGAAAACTAAAAATCAAATGAAATATTCAACCATCTCTCTCATTCTCTTCCTCTCGTACGTGCAAGCCATGCTGTAGCTACTGTCAGTTCATCTTTCGCTCTATTCTTCGGAGAAAAAAAAACAGAAGTCTTATCTCTGATGAATGATGCGCTAGCCAAAAGCTATAAAGAAGAAAAAACCTTTATAGGCTCAATTCTAGTGGAGGGATGAACAGCTTGAAAGTTAGAGGCCAAGGGAGGTTCAAATATTAGTTAACATGACTAGATACGAAAATAGAAAAACACTTTCATTCTTTCTGACCTGTACACTTCAGCCGACGAATATGAAAAGGGCGGTCGCTGCTGTCCGAATTATGAAGAATAATTGTAAACTTTCTGCTGAAAAAATATTGTTAGAGAGAGAGTCATCAAGAGGGAGGATGGTAGAGAAAGAGAGAAAAAATAATATAGAAAGTTGTGAAAAGAACTACAGTAGAACGTTTACATATGATTAAGCGGCATTAATAAGTATGACAGAAGGGGACACATAGCATTTGAGAAGCATTCGAAGAAAACTTTTGAGGTAAAAAAATATTTTCCTTGACTTCTGGAGACTTAGAAAATCCTTGTTTTAGTAATAAGTATCAAAAGAAGAGATCACTGGAAACGATTACGAAGGAGAGGGTGGGAAGGTGGCCGTGATAAGAAGGGAAAAAGCTTGCGATCGGAGGGAAAACACAAAAATAAAAGCAGTTCTCTTGTTTCTTGAGATTAGAGACTTTCATATTTAGCAGTGCAACCAGATATACAAGGTTTGTTTCTTTTACTATTCTGGCTCACCGGAACCTTTCCACTCGCAAGCCTTCTCTCTCTCTCTCTACCGCATTGTAATCGAACATGGACAACAACACCTGATATCATCGCATTGAATATGATTCTGACTTTTTCCTAAAATGGAAAATGGAATAAGGTAACTGAGCAATACTACTTTCTCTCTTCAAATCATTTTTCTATGAAAAAGGTAAAAGCAGAGATGAAATTACTCATTTCTAATTCTACAAGAAAATCTGAACAGCAAAGGAAGTAGAGAGAGAGTGAGGTGATCAGGCCGTCTAGTCAACCTTCGCAAATCCGAAAGGGTATCCATAAGACGAGAGACATAAAAATAAAATGGTGCAGAGAAGAGCGGAATGAAATCAGAGCTTCTCAAATGGCAAGCTTAATACAAAACTGATGCCTTTTGCTTCCAACCTAGGCTAAGCTTAACAAGGATACAGTTTGCAGATGAAAGGATTAGGTAGAGGTTTCAAGCAGACAAGGTGGTTACGGCGAGTTCAAAGCGAAAAAACGTTTTCATTTGCTAAATAGCAATTGCTTAAAAAGAAAATGGCTTCTGGAAAGCCGATATTCTAATGAGATCACACAAACATCTGGCATATGTTCGCTTATGGCCAACACCAATTTCCAAAAGAAATTAAAAAATAAGGAGGCGGAGCTTAAACGTCACTGATCCTTTTTTTGCGGAGTAACTTCTGGAGGAGGAGCCTAATCCTCAAAAATCAAGGATATAGCTTGATAGAGAGGCAGAGATAGATGGGAAGCGAAAACCATCAATGGAATATAGAAAATGGAATAATTAGAAAGGAGCGGAGGGTGAGAACGAATTTGAGGTAGAATGAGAGGAAGAGGTGAGTTGAGCGAAATATTTTTGTTAGGGAGGAGTCAAAAACAGAAACAACACAAGAAGATGCCGATAGTTAGGTTGAATCAATGAGTGTTCGATAAAGAGAGTAAAAAAAGAGAAAATGTAGAGTATGTGTGAACATCAGAGAATCACAGGACGGTAAGATTCATTCTCAGACGATTAGACGAAAAATTATAAAAACGAATAGAACACGTATGGCGTAAGAGTGGAAGTGAACTGCAGTCTAGTCAGCAGAGTCCATGTAATGCTTGGGAAGCAGCCAACTGTTCGTCTATTCATGTGTTCAGTTTAGAAATCTCGATAAGTTCCACACTGTACGAATGCTGATAAGCAAGGAATTGATAGAACACTCTTCCATTTGCGTCAATCTATTCATGAAAATAAAAAGAAAAATCAAATCATTTTCTGAAAAAGTTGTTGTAAAAGTTTCGCATGGATCGACTAAACTTCAGAAAGGTTCTGCGAAAAACACAAAAAAAAGTGGAAAAGACTGAGAGAAGAGAGAGAGAGAAGGGAAAAAGCGAGACAAACACAGATGAGTAGAGAGGTAATGGTGAACTGAGAGAAATCCTTGCTAATCACATATGGAACGGCAGAGGTGAGAAGCAGATCTGTACCAATTCGATGCTAGAAACAGCTAATTCGTAGGTGAAAAACGCTCAATTCTAGTCTAAGATCATCCTCCAAGTTTATGGGAAAAAAAGAAAACGGGAAAGCCCATCTGGGGGTTTCGGAAGCTTGAGAAGTCAAAGATGCATGTACATACAAGGTAATTGGACGGTTATTTTCCAAATTTTTTTGGGATACGGCTGAAGACGGAAAAGGAGCTCAACTTCAATAAGATAGAAAAGAAAAGGAAGTTCGTTTCATAACGGAAATGTATAAAGAGATCCCTAGTAGGATATCACCTAACTGACCATACATGCTGAGGATTATTCCAGATAATGATTTCAAGCCTTAACGAAGAGAAAGCTGATGAACAGAGAGATAGAGAGGTGGAGGAGGCATAGGCTTAACAGAGACAAGATCATACATAGGAAAGGTACTACAAGTTGAGAAAGAAGAGAGAGAGAAATAAAAAAATACAAAAAAGAATCATTTAATTTGTAACCGAAGTCGTTTAAGTTCCCAAAACGTGAGTCGTTAGCTGAAAAATAATTCCACCTGAAAATGGGCGGAGCGTTAACAAACCTACCAGATTCTTGAACAAACCTACCTGAAACATACCATCTTGAGCATTTGAGCCAAAAGAGAAATAACTTCATCACTTTATGTGATAATTGTTTATGATAATTGCATTTATGCAATTTTGGAAGTCTTGGAAGTTTAAAAAATTGAATATCCTTACCGCTTGACCAACTCCTTTCTTATCTTTTCTTGATCTCTTCTTGCTTTCTTAACAATCAAGTACAAATTTATTCACCAAAAACCATTTTAAAGAAGTTTCTTATCGCTTCGAGACCAAAATGCTTCCTGAGGATTTCCCAAGTCTGCAATTTTCTGTGGAATCAAACAGCACATCTCTCGAAAGTTTTCAGTTTCTTCACCACCTCTTCCAATGTCTAAATCCATCTATAAATGGATGTTCTACAGTTCTGATTCGGCTGGGAAATCGACTGTTCTGTGTGTTTATGCACGATACTTTGTAACATGGAACGCACGTTCTACTCCAAGTAGGAAGTGCGATAAAAATTTTAGATGTGACGGCCGAGGAAGAACCTAAAGCTGAGAGTGGATGGGAAGCTACCGCCGTTGATATAAACGAAAAGTTGGACTTCATCCTTATTCGCAGAAAGGGGACCATAATGCAGATAATTCATTGTTGTTTGTACTTTTGCTACGCTATGTATTCCTAGAGAGCGCCACGATTGGTCAGGAGAGAAGAATCTGCGACATTCCTTCTCGCATGGTTCAATTTACAGAATAATAAAGTATTTCTACCTGAATTTTGTTTTTAATTATTGTTTTTAAACATCACAATGAATTTTCATTATAATGATTTGTATGTAGTTGTATCTACCGTATACCTGAAATGAAAACAGATTGGAAGAGTTGAGAACAGAGAGTTTATGCAAAGTACTAAACATACAGGGCTTTGAACATTGGAAAAGTATGAAATAACATTATTTACAATTGAAAGAAAATAGAAAAATCAAAGAAGGATGTAAGTTAACAGACAATATACTCTACATATCTAATTATTCATTTCTCGTTCTTAAATACAGCAATAGACAACGAGGCGAGAATGAACCAAGTAGTAATGTGCATGATGATTGGACACAAATGCATGGAACAGGAGAGAGGGGAGAGGACGAATGGGAGAAGTGAAGTAGGAGGAGAGCAAGAGAATGGGCAAGCAGAATTCTCCTTTTCTCCTTCTTTTTCAATATTAACATTCAAACCAATAACTATGGAACATCAAAAAGATATAAACTGTATGATATATGCATTTGGAAAATCAATTTTCATAGAAAAAAAAAAGAAAAAAACAACAAAAAAAAGATTTGAAAAAGTTTGGATGGAAAGTAGCGAACACAGTCTATGTAGTTGTCGACACAACACATGAATGATGGAAAGATCAAAGAGATTCTCAGACATGAATTTGTTAGAGACTACTATGAACAGCTTAGAAATAATATGAGAGGTTCTGCAAGATCTGGAAATGGTGGTGGAGGGGGAGGGTAGGAGGAGCTAAACGGCCAACCGGGAAAAAGGGAATGGCAAGGATTAATTGGCCTAATCAACGTAAACAACGATGTCACATACTGTGAACTATACATGGGCATTTAAAAAGAAATCGAGTCGACTTTTACCGGTAAAAGTCGATTCCAATCCAGTCTGAGCTCATGTATAGTGTGAACATCAAAACGACAAAATAAACTCTTAAACTACTACGTACATTTCTTTTACTCTTTTCATTTATCTTACAGTTAACTAGATTGGGATTTAATCTCTATTGTTAGAAGTATCGTCAGGATTTGGGAAAAAATTGGGGGGTAAAGAACCACCTGAGAAATATGAGCTCATTGTGGCTACATCTAACATGGGGCCCATAAAATTTGATAAAGAAATCATTTGGTTGTCACCATGCGGTAAGTTCGCAGAGGTGAAACTGAAAGGAGGGAATACCGGCACTGAAGAGGATGATGATGAATAGGAGGAAGAGGCAAACGTATGGGAAGTCCGGAAAGTAGAACATCTTAACTCTGTTGGATTCTCAGATTTCTTTGAGTTCATGACATGGTAAGCTGCTGCAGTCATAAGCGCCGATGACATATACTGTGATGCTATGTTGAATGAGCCATTATTGACAAGAGAGTTCATGTTCCCTGGAAAAAAAGACATAGCTGGTTTCTAATGCAAATTTTGTCTGCTGTCGAAGAATTGGATATGAGTAAAAGTTACCTAAGGCTTGAAAGACTGCAGCTCCTGGAACTGGAAAGATTGATGTGCTTGTTCTACTTGGTCCAGAGCTGGAGCTCGCCTGCCCAGGTTGGTTATCAGAATTACTAGGTAGCAAGGAACCAACTGGATTGCTCATCGTTGTACTCGCCCAATTTTGAGTAATCGTTGCCAGTAAGCTCATTGAGTTATTGATTGAAGAAGTGCTTGGGGTGTTGGACATTTCGAAGTGATTGAACACTAACGGCGTTCCAGAAACCACAGGGTTAGCACTTTCTTCAGGATTATCGAAAGGCCTGAACAAGGTCGTTTTGGAGCCAGATGATGTGTTGCTCTTATTGCCAGGTGTAACCATTGCTCCTAAAACATGGGCTAGTACAATACTTTCGAATAACTGTTTCTTACCTGATGTAACCCTGCCCGCTAAGTGGGATCCATTGAAAGTGTTTGACGAATCTGCAAAAATTATGTTTTACTGATTGTAAATGAAGCTATTGTCATACTTGAAGGAAAGCCATAACCACTGTTAGATGGATGATCAGGTGAACCCATTGATGTTGAAGGCCTCGAAAAAGGTTTTCTCATGTTCTTGCTTGCGGTCCTAGCATTTCTCCTCACAGGGGTAGTTGCAGTACGTCTGTTACGATTCCGCGTAGTCGTTGCAGGAGAGGGCATGACAGGCGTTTCATTCACTGGCGATTGTACCATGTTCTGAGCTGAGATGTTTCCTAGTTGCTGATTATAATGCAGAGGAGTTACGCAAACTTGGCTCGAAGTCTGTTTTACATTTCCTGACCATCTTGCTATCATCATTGCAGATGCAGAAAAGCCGGAGACTGTTTGATGTTGTTCAGACACCTTTTCCGGACTAGAAGCATGCGTGGTGTCATTACTTGGATGAAACATGACCATAGAAGTGCTTGATGAGCTTTGTGAGACAGTTCCGTTACTAAGTACATCAGCTATGGGTAATTGACACAACGATTTAGGGGGAATCACTGGACTTGAAAGATCAGATGAAGTTGAAGGGCCTGGCACACACATTGCATTCATCTGAGCAGTAAGAGTATTTTCTGATGAATACAATAAGGGTGGTCCTGGTCTGTTCAGTAGAGGTAACTGAGGTGGAATGGGGCTGCTTGGTACTGTGTAAATTGGTTGGAATTGTTTGTCAGGTACTGCCACATGGAGAGGACCGAAACTTGTCGGCATGTCAGAAGGCCTCGTATCTCTATTGTTCAAAGCTTCTTGTGATGATTGTGTTTTCACAGACTCATTCGATTTTGATGACAAACTTTCTTGTTCCTCAGAGCATGGTGTGAGAGGTCTACTTTCGATATTGAAGAATTTTCGTTTTTGGCCTAAGGTACTTGATTTCTTCTGTTCATCTACTGCTACATCCAGCATTTCCGATATGTTAAACTGCGACGTAGTCGGCTTATCTGATTTTACTGAGCATGAAATCTCTTTTCTTCCGAACTCGTCACAGTTTGTTGTTTGCGACTCTTCAGTTTGAGAAATTTTTAAGGTGTTAGTTATCTTCTGCTCTCGGTAGATAGATGAATTGATTTTTTCAATGCTTCCTGCTTTGAACTTATCTATTCGTGCTATCTCAGACGTACTAGGTCCAGCTGTCTCATATACTGATGCACTAAGTTTCCTCCGCTTTTCGACGCTATATGTACTAGTACTGTCCGATTCATTGAACTTGAAACTACAGGTTCTACTCATAGAGCTTGAGGTGCTAGATTTCACTAATTTCACAGAGCTTGATTCATTAGCTGGTTCAAATGCCTCACCCCAGATCATCTCAGTCTGTTCCGGTTCATGACAACGCGATGTACTCGGTTTGCATTGCATATCGCATGGAACTGTTTGAGTTCTGGATACGCGATATCCTTGTCCCGTTGACATCCCAGACTTGGAAGAAGATGCCTCGTCAGAAGTTTCCGACGGTCCCGGTCTCTCGAGTAGGTAGTCAAGATTGGAGTTTGATTCCTTCACCCTAGATTTTGTCCTTCCTGCTAGTTTTTCAGCTTGCGCATTGAAGAATTCCAGTGCTACACTGATCTCTTCTATTGTAGCTCCCGTTTTCATGGCTGTTCTGAACACTGCCTCTACCTCATCATTTTCATCCAAATCAGGAAGAAATGAATCCGACGAGGTCGATGCTTCAGTTAAGCAAAGAGCACGGCGCTTCGATGGTGTGGGAGAGGAAAGGTCGAACCCAGTTCTGAAACGCTTCCGTCCACGAAGAGCGTCCTCAGTTATTGAGTTCTCAGAATCGTCGAGGGCAAGTCTTCGAATAATCTTCTGTCTAGCCAGCCAACATTTCTTGATTTTACCCAGTCGTCTGACTATGTCACCGATGTTCATAACAATTGAATGAGTTAAGAAAGTCTCGCCGTTGACTACTCTGAATGGTGGGCTGCAGGGTCTCTCCTCGTCCATAGTTTTTATTGACGAGACCAACATAGCAAATGCATCAGCAGCAGCTTGAGTAGAGTTCTTCTTCACACTTCGTACCAATGCCAAGACACCATTTTCGGACATACTTCGTAACATTTCGCGATCCTCTGCTGTCCACTCGTTCGCCATTACGGCAAGGTCTAGCACTGGTTCTTCTTCATCTATCACAAGAACATCTGAATCATCATCATCATCTTCGTCTACTAATTCAGGCGTATTTGAAGGCCTATTTTCTGTTCCTATTTCTGTTTCCAAATCTCTCATAGCCGAAGAAGAGGCTTCACATTCCTCTACATCAGCCTCCAATATTAATGAATCTTCTGACTCTGAGACAACTTCTGTTCCTAGCATAGTATCCGAATCAGAAAGAACCAATTCTGTGACAGTTTCAGATTCAAGTTGCTCATCCACTGTTATCATACTATCATCTGATATGTCCAAAGCTTTCATTCCCACACTGCTGTCCTGTCCTAGCATAGTCTTGGACAACATAGAATCTTCGAACTCCGTAACTTCGGTCGTTCGGTAAGATTGCATGTCAGCTGAATGGGAATGAGCTCTTCTACTACAGAACATGCTCAAGAAGTCATCCGAAAATTCGACTTCGAACACACAGGGTTCGGTGGTATCTGTCGGAGAAGAACATCTCTTGCCTATTTCAAACATAACGATGCTTGAATCGACATAGATGACTCGATTGAACAGCACCACGTGCGTCAACTTGGTTGAAGAGAATCGTGAGAAGAAGTCACAATGTGGGTAGTAAAGCAGATTCCGGGCTATCGTTCCAGATGGGATTGGGTCCCTGAAAAAAGAGAATGAGAAATGAAATTCGAAACGATCTAACCAATCATACACTACAGGTTCAATGGAATCCTTGTATTCGATCACTTCTTCTTCTCCTTCTCTATCGGTTGGATCACAGAATTCATACTCCGGTGGAATGTTTCGGAATACGAATGGATACATCAAATCCAACACTTTATAGAAGACTCTCATTGTTTCTGGTATATCATTGAAAAATTCAAGACAGTTGTGTAGAAACTGCGAATGAACGGAGCACAGACGGCTTATCGTTTGGCGCATAAATCTGCGGATCATCGGAATGTCTTTAGACTGAAATGAACGAAAGGGTAATGTGTATGGAAATCTGATTATATATAGAATCAACTTACATTCATTTCATTTTTCGTTGCCCAATGAAGGACATTCCGACCATTCCGAGCACGTACAACAACCAAAAAGAACAAGTCATGCTCATTGCGACGGATGTCAAGTAACTTCAGGTATGGAGTGTGAGGCTTCTCACGTTTGATACTTGTCTCCAACTCCAGATTCTGAAAAATAATGAACGGTGAGAGGACATTAAACACCTGAAGGTTTACTTTTCCTAAAACATAGCAGATATTCATGAATTTCTCATGTTCTAGACTCCATCCGCTGCAGCTCCTATCACAGTCCCGCGTTCTGTACTTGGTACAGGGGGCGATTCTACTTTGCCAGTAGGCATCTACTAGTGCTTCACAGCTCTAAACAGCAATAAACAATGATATGAACGAATTGCATGGAACGTACACATAAGGTCAAGCTTTCCCAGTTTTCGCTTCCATCTTGGTTCCATTTGATTAGACAGCCGATGGTCATATTGTCAGCTCTGATGTCCAAGATCTCATCGACCTATATGAAAAATGAAAATTGAATATGAACAACTATAATTATACTCACCTCGTAATCATCATCACCAATGAAGTCAGATAGTTCCTAAATGAGAAAATTGTCGACTGTGGACTGTGCTGTCAAATTGAAATACCTTCGACTTCTTCTTACATTCATTCTTCTTCTTTCGTCGCTTCATCTTTCTATTCCCATATGATGGATCCCCGATAATATCTTCCTTTTCGTCTACGTCGTCACCAACGCAGAGTAATACTTTTCTTTTTCGTTTCCTCAAGGTTGTGATGAAGTCGTCTTCATCTGTGCATTTCCAAGTTCGCTTTCTAACTCTTCTAGAGCACCATGTAGTGGCACCAATTCGAATCTTAAATTACCTCAATGTTTTTCCAAATTTCGATGTTCTCTCACCGTTAACACAATATCAGTGGTAATGTATTTACGTTTTCTCGTTTGCCGTTTCTTTTTCGGAGCTACGAGTGATGTTTTGCAAACTGAAAGAGATAGCATAAGCATATACGGTTAAAGAGAGAATGGAAAGCATACCAGGAGGTTTCGGTAATCCGCTTGATCGAGTTACAGGCTTGGTATAAAAATTCTCTTTTTCCTCGTATTTATATTTCTTTTTTCTCATTAATTGGGTTTGTCTGGTTTCCACCCCTCGAGGAGGGTTAGTTCTATTCCTTAGCCACCAGATTGCTGCAAAACAGTTGAATGAATATGATTCAGTAAGCATAATACGACAGTAATTACGAAATTTGAGAAACATCAATGAATACGAGAAAGCAAGAGGTGAGAGAGTATGAGAGAGAGAGGGAAGAAAGAGGGCATAGATTAGATGTGAGTTGAGCTTGGATATGAAGGCCATATTTGGATGCATCGAAAGTTTAATGAAAGCAAAAGGATTAGCAGGCAAGAGGTAAGCCAGCATCAATCATACGAAATATAATTCCAGCAGATGTAAATGGTAAGAAAGATGAAAAAGCTAAATAAGGATGATTATAGGATTTGTGACGTCAGAAGTGAAACCGCTAACGGAAAATCTTTTAACCCGAAATTAAAAAAACAAAAGTTATTTGTAGCAGAAGGTAAAGGCAGGTGCTACGAATGATAATCTCTTCTCAATTGCAGTTTTTGGTCTTTCATCCCTCCATTATTACCGTAAGTTATCTAATTGGCATCTGTCCAAGACCACATGATCTCTTACTTACTCATACTCTCTCTTCATCATAATTAAAGGTAGAAGATGCGGGTCAAAAATGATGAATAAAGGTCGAAAAGAGGAAAAGTAAGAGAAATGAATGATGTTGACTAGCATGCTATGAGGTGATTGTTTAAAGCCATCGAACATATACGATGAGTAGCCCATTTCTTCAGCTGCTCAATGGTGAACGAAAAAAAAAAATTTGTTGAGAAAAGCTTTCTTGCTCAGCTTCAGCTTCAGCTTCTACTCAGCTTTTTTTTTTTCTCAGCCGAATAGTCAGAGAATTGAAGAAGATGTAAACCCTCCCCATATCTTGGTCAATGAAAGAAAAAAGTGAAAATCTTTTGAATTCTCTCTCTTCATCTCTTTGTCTCAATAGCAATACCACCCAGATGCTTTGGAATTCGTTAACGTTTCCATGATTTTTGATTCGAGAATCGGAAAGCCGGACGGAGGACACACTATGAAGCAAGAGAAAAGGGGATTTGAACTAACGGATATGAGACTGAAGGTTAGAAAAACTGACTATCAAAATCACACGAATGCAGATGAAGTGAGGATGGGAATGATGAGAGGAAGGAAGGAGGGGGTGACAGTACTGACAGAGGGCGGAAGCAAGAGAATCCTTATTTGAGCATAACACGTGTCTTCATTAACATACAAATTAATTCAAAACCAAAAACAATAATTTGACCTGCCACCGGAGAATGAGATGAATGGTAGAAGATTCAGACGATTCAAACATGAGCATCATGAAGACGATGAATAATTGAATGAAAATCATGAAATATGGTGGACAGGAGAGAGGAGGAGAAAATCCTTTTTCCTCTACTTCTTCCCCCCTAATATGCAAAACACAGAAAAAGAGATTTACATGAATGAGTAATAGCTGAAATCTATTTTGGAAGCTTGGTCAAAGCGAAAGTGTTTTTTTGGTCGAAACAGGGTGTGAGAGGGAGGGATGAAGCAGTACAACTTTAAGAGAGATGAAAAGAGAGTGAAACAGCTATACAGAGAGAGAGAGAGAGAGAGAGAGAGAGAGAGAGAGATAGGCAAGGGACTTAAGCGTCTACGACACAGTTCTTTGTTTAATATCAAAAACATTACTTTCAACTACAAAAAAGAACTGAGAGATTATCAGAGAGTGTATGAAGAGTAAGAGAGATGTCGAGAGTAAGAGATATGAAAAGGTTATTTGTTTGGAAAACATGTCATGATTTAAAGAGAGAGAGAGAGAGAGAGAGAGAGAGAGGGAGGGAGAGAGGGAGATGACGAAAATGTCAAATGAGAAGAACTTTTCTCTCTAAAGTTCAGCTTGACAACACAGCCTTTATGAAGTACAAAAGAGAGAAAAAGAAATATTGTAAAGATGGCTGAAAATAAAAAAAACATGGAGATAGAGAGATAGAGATGGAGAGAGATGAAGAGATAGAAAGAGAAGGGTGTAGAGAGTTTTAGAGAGTCTCGATACATGTACTAGATGATAGAAGACTGATGATAGATGAAATGAAAGATGACGAGAACAAGAGAATGGAAGAGAGAGTAGAAGGGATGGTAGAAAGAGAAAGAAAGAGAGAGAGAGAGAATGAGAGTATAGAGTATGATGCAACAAAAAAATGTTTTGAAAGAAAATTTAAAATTAAAAAGCTGAATGAGAAGAGAAACAGATTATTGAACTTCTATATGTTAATAGGTGAGAGAGTATGCAATTGTAAGAGAGTCATACTAAATGACTGAATGAGGTTAGAGAAAGAGAGAGAGAGAGAGAGAGAAAAAAATATTTTTTTTTTGTTAAAAAAAGTACTTTTTTATGTAAAAATGGTATTAAATATGTAAGAGTTATATATAAATGAGAATAAATTGAGAATGTTAAGCTTAAAAGATCAGCTGTTCGTGTTAAAACGGCTGAAGATTTGAAATGAAAGATGAATGAAGTTAGGAGGAGAAAAAGTAAAAAAAACGTTTTAATGACTTCAAGCTTCAATGCTTCATTGATCATAAGCAATGTGTGTTAGTGGTATGAAGATGATGATGATGATGATGATGATGAGGCTATGCTTTCATAAGATGAGATGAGCACTAGAAGAGATGGCAGATGAACGGATGGAAATTATTAAAAAGTGACTGGCGAATGGCATGGCCAAGAAGGTGAATGAGTAGATAGATAGATAGATAGAGGGGCGAGAGAAAGAGCAGAAGGGGAGGAGCTGTATGATGTGAGGTGAATGAAAAGCTCTCACACCTTCTTTCAAACTAATATTATTGGAAATTAATGATAAAAACAGAAAACATGACGAATGATGCAATATAGGAAACAAACGTTGTCTTGTCAGCCACATCGTTGAAATCAGATTTTTGCCAGTCGCATGCAAGGAGCCATAAGCTCAGCCACAAACCTTTCATGTGTGTGAAAATCGACATGAAAGGAGAGGAGATAGAGAGAGAGAGAGAGATAGAGAAAGAAAGTTTTCTATTAATGAATCACGAAATTTGATAAAACATAGGCTAATTTGAAGAAATTCAAAAGACATGGGCAAGGGATAGGAGCGATGGAAGGTTCTCAATGGTGGGGAAATGAAGGCTCAGTCACCTTCCTTCATCCATTCTCTTTTCATGAGATCCTGCTTCTCCTCCATCCACCTGTGTGCTGCTCATTCAGTTGCGTCAAGCTCTCATAACCTCATTCTCTTTCTCTATATCTCTTCGATGGCTATTCTTAAACAGCTCACTTAATCGTACATTCAGACACCTGCATGAGCACTACAGCCTCCTGTCTATGGTTGCATCATTCTCTTAGTTAACCTCTTAACCCAGCCAGCTCTATCTCATCTCTCTCTCTCTCCACCTCCCCTCCACCTTTTCAATAAAACCATTCTCTCTTTGAATATTCAAAAGTATACAATTTCATCCAAAAATAGTCGATCACAACGGAAATTCTGATAAACAGAGAATAAAAAAAATGAAAAAAAAATTTTTTTTTTAGTTCTTTATCGTTCGTTATCATCGACAATAATCTTATGAATTAGATATTTGATAGAATGAAGATAATCTCTTTCATTCTTCTCCTTCATAATCCATCCATCCCTCAATCCCTTCTTGTTCACGTCCTTTGTAAATCTCTTCTAAGATTTGTATGCAAAAGTAAAAACAATGAAAAAGAAGGAGGGGAGGAGGGAGGGAGATGAAGAACAAGACCATCTGATTCTGATGATATGGGACGATAAGAGCTCTATGTATCATATATAGAAGGAGAGAGAGAGAGAGAGTAAGAGAATGTGAGAGGATGAGAGAACACAACTTACATAAAATAACTCATTGATAGAGAGAAATACTAAAATAGAAAAGAAAAATAACGGCAGAGGAGATTAAAAAATAAGTTTCAATACCATAAAAGGATTGAGATAAATGAACATGATAGGGGGCGGAGCTTAATCAAGCGATGAAATGTTTTTTTTTTATTGATAAAGGTGTGGAAAGGGAAAGAACTGCTTAGTCAATGAGAGATTTTGATATATGATGGTGAGGTGAATAGAGTGTAAGATTGAATCAGAAAAAGGACAGAAGGAAATAAATATATATATAGAGAGAGAGAGAGAGAAAGTGAGAAGGAGAGAGAGGTTGGGGGTGAGACAGAAAAAGGTATACACAGAGGTACTTTGAAGGTAAAAATATTTCAGTGAAGAATGAAAAAGAAGGCGAAGAAGATGAAGAAACAAGGCTCTCTCCCTCTCTCTTCATCTACCTCTCTCCATCAAACCCCCTCTCTCTCTCTCTCTCTTCGAAGGTTTTGATAAAAAGAAAAAAATTGGAACAGTCAGGTGATAAGACGTTTCTTCTCATTCATTTTTCTGCGAAAACCACATTAGAAGTAAAAAATCCATTTGCAGCTTTACAGAAGAAACATGAATAGTATGATGAATGAAGAGATTACAATCAGATATGTTGAAAAGCATGAATGATGAAGATAGTAGCAGGAAACGTATATGGAAACAGAGAATGACGAAGAACTGAACAGAAGCGGAGAGTGGCATGCTGAAGAAATTGAAACGGAAAAATTAGAAATCGCCAAAAAGAGAGAGAGAGAGAGAGAAGGAAAGAGAGAGAAAGGGGAGGGGGGTAGACGCTGCTGAAGCTAAGAATTATAAAATGATAATTCAACCTAATTAGTTCTAATTATCGTCTCATGTGTCATTTTTTGAAGAAAAAAAAATGTCTTTTCCTTTCGGAAGCCTCATGTTGAACATCCGAACCCTGGTTTGTCATTCAAGTTGGGGTCTTTGTGTGTGTTAGGTTGCCGATAACCTTCTTCTTCTTTGTTTTTTTGGTGATCGTTCAAACTAATTTGTAATAAATTATTACGTTTCTCTTAATTTTCTTGCTTCGCCGTGACAAGGAGAGGAAGGGCAGGGACGTCGACGTTGCTGCTGATCATCACGCAAAGTACTTCAAATTGCAATCTTCTACTCGATTATCTTTCGATGGTCTATGTCAGCTATCAGATGTATCTCTCTCTCTCTCTCTCTTTCTCGTTTACACGCCATTTACGTGAAGATTTTGAATAGCAATTTCATTTCGTTTCTCAGAAATGCACAAAGCGGTTGTTCTCCCATGCGCAGCGTCTCTCAGTCTACCTACTTCTGTGTCCGCTCTTCCTCTCTGCTTCTTTCTATCACTGTTTCCAATTCATTCTCCTTTTTCTCTTTCTAATTATTACTTTTCAACAACTATGAGGCAAAGAGAGAGCAATATACATAAATTCCTTTTTTCTCTCAGAAATTGATGTAATTTAGAAGGCAACTAGCCTCAGAGACAGATGTTTCATCATCGCTTCTGTATATTTCTCGTTTAAAAGAATTAAGCGAATGAAATGAAACAGTTGATCTGGAGCAAACTCAGTTTGTGAAACAAAAAACTGGTGAAACGGACGAGTGTCACTTGAACTCGTTGACTGCTTCAAGCGGAAAAGGTGAAAAAAGGGTTTTGCCAAACTTCGCTGACACTCTCAATCTATCTCTCAATTAAGCTTGTCATCTCATGTTCCTGTTCTATGCTTAGTTTATAGCGGATACACACAAACAGTCATACACATGCAGGCACGTGAAACAGAGTGTTTGTGAAACATGCATTTTACAAAAAAAAAAATTTGCGATGGTAGCAGCAGCAGCAGCAGTGAACTTGCCTTCTCACAGAGGAAAAATGGAAAATGAAATTAAAGATGGAAAAAGAATGAAAGAGGGGGTTAAGAAACCGAAACAAATAGAAAGATATCGTAATGGTTGGAGAGTAGGGGTGTAGTTGAATTGCTGTCTCAGAGAAACGAAAGAAAAATGCAAAAAAAAACATTTCAGAATAAAAAGAAGGAGGAAATGGAGGGAGAATGAATGAGAAAGGGTGATAGAGGTAGAATGAGCATGTGATTAGATGAGGAGCAGTTTAATAGAATAAACGATAGATGAAGAGAATGACGCAGCAGCACTAAAGAGATCTATGAAAACAACTGCGAAAAGGGTAAATGAACCAAGGGCAGGGGCAAAGGGAGAGAAAGAGAATGAGAGAAAGATGAGAGCTGCTAACCGAAAAATGAAACTGTTGTCGTTTTTAATAAAAAAAAAGGCGGTTTCATAGGTAAAGTACGAATGGATCATCGGAGTGGTCAAAATCTTCTTTTCGTATCATTTTTCTCATTTCTCTCTCTGTCTCTTTGTGTTTCTCTATCAAAAATGAAAAATCCAATGAAGAGAAGAGAAAAGGTAGGGTACCAAGTGAGACGGTGTGAGAGGTGGTGGTGGTAGAAGGGGGGAGGGAAGGCTGTAGATATGATTGGCAAACGAAATAAAGAAATTGAAAGAATAAAAGAAAAACATGAGGGTTTTCATACATTTTAAAATAATATAAACAGCTTTGAATAGTTAAAACATTAATTCGAATATATTTTATTTATTTACGTCCTGCTGAAGTACGTAATAGTTCGGGGGTGAGGTGTGTCGTAGTCTGAGACAGCAATTAGTGCAATTTATGTAATTAGGGGGAATGTGTATATGTGTTGGGGGAAATGAGAGAGAGAGAGATAGAGAGAGAGAGAGAGAGAAGGATGATACAAATTAAAAAAGAAATATATCTGTCTGAGAGAATTATGAAATCTATTTCATTGTAACGGCGTCTACCGCGGATCAGTCGCTGGCGATGTCGCTGACGAAAGCGTCAAAGCACGCGGATAAGATAATGATCTTCTAGAAAAATTAGACATAAAAGACAATATGATGGGGGGCTAGGGGCATAGGAGGGGGGTTTGGTAAAAGGGGGTATGGGGAGGTGGAGAGAGAAGCGCAATGGGACAGACCAAGACACAGAAATGCTGATGTTAGGGGGATGGGGGGAGGGGAGGAGAGATGGAAGATGACGACTAATCTTATCAAAACTAAAGAGATAAATCATTTGTTTATTCAATTTTTCTTGTTTTCATACCATATTGATGAGTATAAAAATGTAAAAATGAGCTTATTGGGTCAGGGGCACATGCGTTGCGACAGGCGCCATAATTGCCTGTGGTCAATGCAAAGCCAATGATGACGGACTGACAATGAGTCCTATGTATGGCAAGTTGCCAATAAGCTCTTTTTTCATGACTCTTTCCTACTCTTTCTATCTCTCCCTCTTTCTTTCTCTCTCTCTCTTTCTCGCTTTGTTCACATGGAATATTGTGAGAAGCTAGCGATGATGATGATGTACCAGGCTTATTACAAACAAGCAGATGAAGACGTGTAGAAAACAGCTGAGACCATTATGGGAGGGCGGTTATAAGCATGTGATTGAATAAGATGAAAGCTTTTTGGAAAGGCATATACATATACTGATAAGGGGGTGGAGAAAGAGTTTCGAGAGAGGAAGGGGAGGAGTGTCGAGCGAGCTGGCGCGGATTATGGTCACTGTGTTCTGTCATTGGCTGAGTGCTTTGAAAATTTAAAAAAAACGTCACCAAGGGTTACGTAAGTAGGTCATGAATGTCAGAATATGGAAACTGCGATGCTCCCGTGATTCTCTCATCTTGTGCTGTTTGTCCTTTTTTGCGTTCCTTTTCTCTTTACGCTCCTGTCGTTTATGTTGATGTCCATGCACTATACAAGGCAATATGTGGAGAGACGATGGAATGGACACAAGCAAGCACATGGTGGAAGAGTGGTGGGGAGAGAGACTGTCTGTATTGGCAATACGTACATGTGTTCGTGTGTAAAGCTAATGTCTGAGTATAGCAATGGCTGAAAAGGGGGAGGAGGGTATGTGGCAGTGAGCTTTGACTCACATTAATAGGATTGAATTAAGTATCTTGACAACAGTAGGACATTATAATCAAAATGATAAGCTGCTATAATGGAAATGAATGAATGAAGGGTAGAAGTAGAGATAACAAGCATTGAAAGATGAATGAATAACGGAGAGTTAGAGTAAATGGGATAAGAGGGATATTGAAAGATAGAGAGAGAGGGGGGGGGGGCAGGGAATTCTAAAAAATGAATGAAAGAGATAAACATGGAGAAACAGAGAATCGAAGAAGGAAAAAAATTGTATGAAAAGACAGATAATAGATAGACGATAATTACAAGAGAGCTTAGAGATAAATAAAGCTAATATGACAATGAGAGAACATAAGTACTTCAATTAGAAAGAGTAGATGAAGGGAAGAGAGTGGAAAGATCTCAACAGTCAGAGCGAGCAGCCCTAGTCCCACATTGCCCAAACCCCCTTTTAGACCCTTTTCCCCTCTCTCCCCCCCCTCTTTTTCCCCTTTTGGCTACACCAAAATCGCAACTTTCAATTCGTGTTTGCACAAGGTCGTTGTCGAATACGAAAATTCTCTTTTCACTTTTCAAAAATCATTTGGTTTTGATGAAATAATCTTAATTGAGTAACGGAAGTGATTAAGGAGAAGTATGACATAGGCAGTCTGAGGCTGCAGAGAGAAGTGTTAGCAGGAGGATGAAGTGGATGTGAGCTCGAAATGAAGGAAATTAGAAGACAAAAATTGGCAACAATATTCTGATGGCGGAAGATGGAGAGAATATTTTCAAGAGAATGGTATAGAATGAGAGAGAGAGATTGAGGCTCATGAGTTATAGAAACGAAAAAGGAGCACCAGGGAGAGAGGGCTTCAATGAGAGGGACTGATGAGAATTTCTGTATAAAAAGGAAACATGGAAATTATATTGAAAGCCTATCTCTATCTATTGCAAAACAAGTCTCTTTCATGAGAACCTCATATGTTTTACTTTCAGCATGAAACTTTGCTTTCTCATTTGACTCGGGTGGTGGTCGGGGGGGGAGAGGCTGGAATTTGGTTGGAGTAAATGGCAGTGCTGTGCGAGAAATGAATGGTTGCTAAGAGTTAAAAAAGGGGAGGAGTGAATGGGGAGGGTAGGAAGTTAAAAAAAAGTAGAAAAGGGGTGGAGTAAGCTTCATAGAGTAAGATTTAGAAAGAGAGTGTGAAAGAGAGATTGATAGAGAGATGGATTAGGTACGAGAGAATAGGCTAGAGAGACAGAGAGAGATAGAGAGAAAGAGAGCGGGTATGACAAAGTCAAAAAGAGAACCAAATAGCTTCAGAAAGATATAATGAGATGTAGTGATTGGGATACCGCGAGAGATTCAGAGAGAGAGAAAGAGTATAACAGAGAGTTTGGAGGCAAAGGTTGGCGCTGCAAGATGGAAAAAAGGAGATGAAAAAGGAGAAGGGATCATTCCATGAAATCTTCTCTAATTAGCATAATTAAAAATTGTAAAAACTTATTTTCATTCAAATTCAAGAATCAAAGGTTATTATATGTAAATGATTGTCTTTTTGTGTTTTTCCCGATAACTCTATGAGAGATATGAGATGAGCGAGAGAGAGAGGGAGAGAGGGAAGGACACACATAGAGAGAGGGAGGGAGAAAGATGAATAAAGGGACGAAAACCCTCCAATTAAGAAATTGATTTCTTACAAAATGAAAAAACGTCATTTTTGCGACATCAATGAAGCTCATTAAGTGAATGTTCGGAGAAGAGAATGAGAAAAAAAAAGAATTTGAAAGGACGGATTAAAATGGTCTCGGACCGATCGCAAATAAATAAATTCATTTTTTCATTATTTTCTTTATAATTGTGTTTTATAATATGTGATTGTGAACATAATGTAATTGATGAAGCAGTATGTGTGTGACGGGAATATACCAATAAAGGAAAGTTTTCGTTTCCATTCTCATTTCATTTTGTGTTGTTTGTATAGGAGAGACTGAATGCGGAGCAGATCTTCAGAAGTTTCCTGCTCTCCTTCTCTCTCACTCTCTCTCTATCTCTCTTTCTCATTCAGACTCTTCATGCTTATCTATTTCAGGTCTCATCTCTGTTCGGAATTTTAATAAAAACCACATTTGCATTTCCTTTGTTTTACATTTTAAGCTTCAAAAAGGGAAAAATAAATATGATGAGATGAGTTGTACACAGAGAGTGAGAGAAAGTGAGATAGTGAGAGGTAATAGCAGATCGGAGCTGAAAAATTGAAATTGGAATTGCCAAAGGGCATCAATTTGTTTTGTGACGACCAGTGTGGATGTCATTATGGGATTGAAGATTAATAGAAAATAAAGAGTCTATTTCACTTCGTTTTTCTAGCATTTCATCCTTTGCTTCTCCTCTCTCTTTAGCTCCAAACTATCATTTCCCTCTCTCTTTCTCTCTCTCTCTCAATGATTCTCTCTGTCATTTGTATCCACTTCCTCGTAGGATCGTCGACGTTGTAGCCCTCTCTCTCACTAGATCTGTCTCTCTCTTCTTCTATCTCATTTCTCATTTCCTTTCTTTTTATAAAAATTTTCATTTTTTTAAACTCTACTTATAATTGTTTTCTAATCGGATACTGACTACTGTGATGTATCGTACCTTGTCAGCATGTCTCTGTCTCTCTCTCTTACTCTCCATGCTTCAACAAACTTTTCATGTGACGTAAGCACTACAGAAGAACACTTTCTTGATTGGACGAAGAACGGGAAGAACTGATTGTTCGAATCTTTTGTGAATTCCTGTAAAGCATCGAGATATAACTGAAACATACGAAATGAAGTAAAGAAAAGAACAGCTGTGAGTACAAAGTTTCCAAAGAAACATGAATGGAAGAGAAAGAGAGAGAGAAATAGAGAGAGAGAGAGGGAGAGAGAGAGTGAGAGGGGGAAAACTCTCCGAAAAATTTGATATAAATAGATGGAGGATTACGAGGGGGGGTTGCCTAACGAATGTTGCGAAAAAGGAATTTTCTGTCCTTCATCATCTGTCGGTTTATTGTGAAAAAAATACTGGTTGGTACTGTGAGAATAACTTTTCACTCATCCCTCCTCTCTCTGCCTCTCTGTGTTCATCTCTTTACCGCGTTAAGAGAGAGAGATAGAGATGGTGTGAAGCAAAAAATATCCAAAAACGGCTGAGCTTTTTCCTATCACCTAGCCAGCTTAGACATACTCTTTTGTCTTTATGATATTTGATTTGCTTTAATCCATTTTTACTCTCATCTCTTCATCTCGCACTCTCTTTATACTCTTTCATGACCATCTTCGCTTGATCGTCTTTCATTCTGTTTCTCTGCGTAAGAGTACAAGCACCATCATCCTGCTTCTTCATCTACCTATCATTCTCTCTCTCTATAAATATATCTCTCTCTTTATTAATGTTTAAATCAAATGAAGCAAGTTGGTGATGATTGATGATTTCTTCAAGCATTTTTTGTCTTCAAAAGACATTCATCGTGCATGAGAGATGATGAAGAACCGTATGAAGCTGCTCAAGTTTTTGTAAAGTTTTAAAAGATAGAAGTCACAATAAATTATCGTCAATCATTACAATTTCTGAGAAAAACGATAAGTTCTAAGCGATTTCATGATTGAACTTTAACGTTTCTGAAATTCAGATGATGATGATGAGAGAGAGACAAGTGTTTGTGTTGCCAATACAACAACTCTCCATCATCGTTCGTTGTTATGTTGTCAGAGGGACACACACACAGATAGACACACACACTAACACGCATACATAGAGTTCACAATATTTAGAAGTCAATAGAAGATTGGGTAATGAATGAATAGGTAATTGTAACATAGACAGCTTCTCATACATACCTTTCTATGTGTGTGCTTGAAAGCAATGAAGTTGATGCAAGCAGCCGCCTCCTGTAAGGCCAGCCATATACACTGACTGATAAACACAGCCCTTAGTTGCGCGAGATAGATAGAGAGGGAGAGAGAGAGGAAGAGGAAGAGAAACAGAGAAAAAGAGATAAATTTCAAAACTTTTTCAATGATGGAAGGTTGGGCTAAGTGTCACAGATGATGATTGGAGGATTTAAAAATAAAATTGATAATCAACAAAAACTAAAATATAATTTGAGTGATATGTTTAATGAAGTCGAATATTTGTAAATTGGAAGAGGACGCTATGAGGTAACTGCCCCTAATGAGATTACGGTAGAGCTGAGAAATATTGGATAATGAGATAAGAAATATAATTAAAATGTAAATAAAGATATGAAAAGCTGAAAGTGAGAGTGAGAAAGCAAAAAAGGCTGCAAAAACGTCGAAATACAATTTATCTAATAAATTCATTAAAATATAATGGAATAGCTAAATCGGCTTTGAGAGGAGGAAACAGAGAGAGAGAGAGAGAGAGCAGTTCGGGGGGCCGTCATACTTACTCTTTAACAAACTTTGGTTATAAACAATATGAAAATCCATGTTGAAGATGATTCATCACACATATCCATATGTGAGGGGAAGACGTTCCTTTGCGTACGTACGCAAGGCATGCCACACTATGCACGAAACCAGCACCTATGCCACTTATGCATACACAGAGTATGCAACCTGATGCAACTCCCCGATATTCGCATCGCTCTTTCAACAACAACGAAAAAGAAAAAAAGATTTTTATGTTTTGTCTTCTCCTTCTTCTCATCACAAAGATTTCTTTGAAATGAGCGCCGATATGCCGATCGCACGAAACAGACGTGACAGCAGGGAACGAGACAGGACGGCATGGGACGAACACACATACACACACATACACACATACACATGGATAGACATTCAGAAGTCATATCTGACATATAGCTGAGTTGAAATCTCTCATGTTGTGATATGCATAATCACATAGTTAATGTGTATATAGGTTGCTTACATACACATTCAACGATTTCATCCAAAACGTAAAAATCAAAATTGAAAATGCAAAAACAAGAATAGTAAGGACATTCGTCGTTGTGATAAGAGTAAAGATAAAATGGTTAAAAAGGATAAATAAGTGTTCACTTCATACATTTCTTGTCTTATCTGTTGTCTTCAACACATAGATGATAACAACTTTTGTACAAAATATATATTTTTTTAACAATTTCTTGTTGTTAGAGTCATCGTCCTCTCTGCCCTCCTCTCTTCTCATCTCTTCCTCTATCTCACTCTCACGCACTCTCTCCGTTTACTATACTATCTATGGTTATGATTATCAAGCTTTAACCTTAGGTTTGAAGCTTCAATATCATACCTTTCATCTTACCATATACAACTTCCTGGTTTCGAATCCCGGAATAGAAATCTAATGAAATTTCAGAGAAAACAATAAGCACAACATAGCACAACATATGACAGCTCACAAGTCACTAAGGACGCTACTCAAATGCTTCTTCGTCTCTCTTCTTCATTGCATCTCCTGACTTCTAATCTTCTCATATTTTGTTTCAGATTAACTTGAATACTCAGAATTGTCTCTCTTCGAATGCCTCTGTTCTCATTCGTTCAAGTTCTGCAGATGGTTTTGAGGAAGGCGTTTAACTAACAACCCAACACTTCTAAGAATAGCGTTCCGGTTGGAACTTTCTGCTATCAGGTTCCTCATACATCCTCATATGAAATCAACTTCCAATTTATTGGGTAGAGCGTTGCTTACACAGCTACACTCTAGAAGCCCATTATCATCATGAGTTCCTGCTTTCAAAGAAACTTTGTTCTCTGAGCAAAGCAGTTCTCGATTGGTTCTAGGAGCCATTTACCGTAGCCTCAACTGGAGCTCTAGAAACTTCTATTCATAATGATTTCCGCGTTAGGTTCTGTAGTCCAGGGGTGTGTGTGTATGTTGAACTTGATGGGAAGTTTTCCTGTTAACAAAAAAACCTCTACCTTTGGCACTGCTAGGCTGAAAGAAGCAGTTTCATGGTGTTTTGACAGCACCCCTGCGACCTCATGGAGATAAGATATGAGTTTCACATTTCGGATAGACAAAAAAAAAATTTTCCTGTCTCATATCAGACATTACTGGTGACCATGATTGATTAGGTAACATTGGAATGAAGAAATGTGGAAGATAAGTTTTTTTCGTTTAAATGATACGAAGATAAGAGAAGCCTCGAAGCTACCTCTAAACAAAGAAAATAAGAAAGCGACGGTTCAAAATTGAATCAACGGTGCGAATGTTGTGGTCAAACAGAAAGTCATCGTTTTCGTTGGGGATATAGCTCAGTGGTAGAGCGCTCCCTTAGCATGGGAGAGGGCTGGGGTTCAATTCCCCATATCTCCAGAAATTTTTGTTTTTTACCATTTTTAGTTGGAAACGATGGGGAAGTGAAATTGAACAGGTTTTCAATGAAACGGAATGTTTTGGCACTGGAGTGTTTGGCATGATACATTAGAGATGTGCCTGCGTCGTCTTGCTCACTGCTTCTACCGCCAGCTGTACTGGTTATGTTGTTGAAACCAGTAGTAAAATATTTTTTATAAATAAAATTTTTTATTGAATAGTATCGTTGTCATAGCATCCTAAGACTCAATGAAATATGATTATTCATCTAATATACAGCTTGCTCACATAGATCTCGATGATCGTTGAAGATGCCAGTTCATCATCACTGGGTTTCGTTCAGTTATGCATGTTGTCACTGAGATGTCGGTAATTAGAGTACCACATGTAACTCTGCGAATCCTACTGTAACTACACCTTCACTGATTAAAGTGCTGTTGAACTGATAGCTTTCCTCTTAGCTAAGACAAACTTCCGCTGGACAAAAGCCCAAATACGGCTGAAAATCAGATTGTTGGGTAGCAAGGGTGTGCTAGCGGCAGCAGCAGCAGCACACTTTCCAAACAACTATTTCTGATATTTCTTGCGCGTGACGAATGCCAATTTCACTTATCAATTAAGTCTTTTGATGGGAATATGAACATTCATAGGGAACGAACAGACGAGAAAAAGCTTTTGCTGTTGGCCATATAAACCTTTCGAATAACTGAAAGATTGCTGCTATAACGAACATATTAATCACAAACGGTACCTTTCCCACACACCCCCGATCTTTCAAATGGCATTTGCCGTCCACAATCACCTTCACAGACAATCACATCCATATAGAGCATTCTCACCAACCATATTCATAACATCTCACCTGAAACATAAAGCTTGTGTGTATTTGCTTTGAATGGGGATGTTCACTGAATAATGATTGCTTAGAAGATTGATAACCTTTCAAAGAACTATGAGAAGAACGTTAATCAATGGTTAATGATTCGATGTTGCTATATGGGAATGCGCAACGGCTTCCTAACTACGTGATCATTCTGAATTTGCATATGATGACGTCAACAATCATGTGATGAATGATATATTGTAAACATATTTGGATAATAGAAATCTCTTTTATTCTTTTTTGTTATGTTATATACCTCTCTCTCTCTCTCTCTCTCTCTCTCTCTCTCTCTCTCTGTATCCCTCTATCTATATGATATATAGTTATGTATAGCAAGTTCAGTGAGATCTTTCATTATCTTCTCGTTGTCGTCTTCATGCTCGTCGTTCTCGTCCTCCTCGTTGTCGTCGTTGTCGTTGTCTTCATTCTTCTCTCCCAACCAACCTCGGTAATTTTCATTTTCAAAAAGTTATTTTCAATAGCAAAATACTTTTTTTTCAGCCAAAAATAGAAATGTTTCTTCTTTCATGAAGCCTAAATTCAAATTGTAAGACTTCATTTGCATAAAGAAGCATATTTGAACGCCTTTTTTGGTTTTTAACGGGAGAAATATAATGAATGGCAGGGTAGAGCTGTATTACTACCTCTCTCTCTCTTTCTCTCTCTCTCTCTACCTCTCTCTCTCTGTATGTCTATTCATTTACCTTTCTCTTTGTCCCTCTCTTGTTCTCTCATTCTGGTCATTCACCTCTCTCTCTCTTCATCCATCCCTCCTTCCCTCCTTTCCTCCCTCCCTCTCTCTCTCTCTCTCTATTCATGAATCGTGATAGTTGCAAGGTTTTTTCACCTTATTTTGTACTTTATTTTCACCCTGCTTTGTAAAATCAACACTTATTTCAGGGCTCATTTCACATAATTTTTCATTTTGCTTATATGCTGCTCTATAAGGACATCTGATCAGCTTCTCCTCAGCTTCTTCCTATCTCTCTACTAGCTTTGTCTTCTTTATATCATTCAAGCCTCACCATATCAGAATATTTGAAAATTCTGTTTCTGCTGCTGTTGCTGTTGCTACTGCTACTGCTGGTCAACGGTCTCGTGAGAATCAAGAAGAAGAATACGAGGGAACAGTAGTGTGAGAGAGAGGGTGTTGCTCTGGATGCATATCAACGTATAAGGAGAGAATGAGAGTGAGAATAAGAAAAATAATATAGTTAGTAGATAAGGTAGAAGAGAGAGAAAAAAGAAAGAGAGAAACAAAACAAGGGATAGTTGATTGCAAGAATTGTGTGTCTCCTTGCCTCCCTCCCCCTCCTCTTCTCCCCCTCTCTTGCTTCAGGTAATCGGCTTCCAATTATCTTTCCATTCCGTACAAATATGAAAATTTCAATAATTTTTCGTCAATTTCTCACATTATCCATCAACTACAAAACGATTCTTGAATAGTTTCCCAACATTTCTATCGTTGCAAGCGAGGAGGACGGAATGAGAACAATGTGATTGTGAAGAAGAAAATGTTTTTTTTTTCCTAATTTGGACTATGTGAGCATCATCTTGACGTCTTCTTGCCCAGCCATTCTGAAATTGTATTTTCTCAGATTTCAAAACCACTCGCTTCAGTGCCGTTCTACCCTTCTCTCTCTCTTTCTCTCTCTTTCCCAGTTTTCCTCTCTATGCCTCAATTCTCTCTGTTGTCCTTTATCTTCATTTGCAATGCGATAATTCTTTTTCTCCTTTCTTACTTCAGGGGGTTCATATGATGTGATAGGTTCCCTCCATGCATGGATTCTCTATCTCTTCCATTCCCTCCATCATCTTCCAGTCTCTTTCTAGCTCTTTCTCTTGCTTCAGCCATCCTCAATCAGATTTTCATTCCTCAATCTGCTCAGCTTTCACCTTACTCTCTCCAACCACGATTGTAGCTTTCAAGGTCTTTAATGTCAGCCAGTCATTCAATCTCTAATTTGCTCTTTTGCTCAACAACAATTCTTTCTTCGTATTTTGTATTTTGTTTGTTTCCAATTTCAAATTCCAATTACTCCTTCGTTTCGAGAATGATTGAAAATTTTTCTTTTTTTTTTCAAAAATTATTTTAACGATCGTCTTCCCTTTCCTCTCATCACAGCTTCTCCATGACATATCAATGATCCTCTCTCAGTCTCTCTCTCTCTCCCTCTCTCTCTCTATCTTCTAAAGGAAGATGTTGTTCAACGCAATTTATGGTTACAAATAAATTTTTTCATTTCCTCTCCTTGCTCTCCTTTCCTTTCTCTTTCTACTTCTCTCATGGCTCTTCTATACTATCTTCACTCTCTCTTTCTTGTTGTCTTGGTTTTTTTCTCGACTACCTCCCCTCTCTCTATCTCATACATTCTCTTTTTCGTGTTTTCTCTCCGCAACTATAAACTATAAACATATGACATCATTCTTACTCATTTTTACCTTTTTTGGGATTTTCCCTCTAATTCTTAAAAGTTTCTTTTGCTGCTCTTTAAGACTTTCACATTTCCTCTCCATTTCCCAAAAACTCAACTTAAACGCTTCAGGTTTGATTGGTCGTGTAAGCACTTCTAACGGATGTTGATTACAGCTGGCGTTTGTATCAAACGCTTTACCTCTCAGTTATGTTCTCTTTCTCTCTCTCCGTCTCTCTTTTTCCATGTTCCCTCTGTATATCTCTATTTCCACCTCCACCCCCTCCCTCTGTTCCAATCCCTATATCTACGTCTCAATCTTACTCTCCATTTGGATCAGTCGTGATAGGCCTCCTATTTGGTTTTCATTATAGTTTTCCAAATTCTTAGCTGTCCAGAAATTACATTGAACTCACCTCCATTTCATAAACATTCCCTTTTCATTCTATCATTGACTCCTGAAATTCGGATAAACTCTTGACTGACTCACTTCCATTCACATAGCTATCAGCTATAACACCCCCACAGCTTAGCTTTAAGCTCTGAGATAGATGAAGCTGAATGATTTCCAAGCATTGTTTCTTGACCATTAGGTTCTCATCAAAAATCTCAAAACTGCACAACAACATTCTTGTAATTTACCAACTGTGGCTGAATATTTCCATGGAATCTCTCTCTCTCTTTCTCTCTGTCTCCCTCTCTCTCTCTCAAATTCAATTATCTCAACATGAATATCTCACGTGCTTAAAAACTCCTTCTCTCCCTCTATGTATAACTCTCTCTCTGACTCTTGGTCTATCTTATGATTCTGCTTTTTTCGTTGCTTACCTTCAGCCATTCACTATTCCATTTCTGTTTCTCATCCAACAGCACTGTCTCTGATTATTTTTGCATTTAAATATTCATTTCTTAACTTATTCTGAAAAAAAGAAAAATTTTGAATGAAAATTATATAAATATATTTATAAATTGACTGTACTTTGACAATAAAATTATTTTTATTATTATCAATTCGTATATGTGAAACTTCCTCTTAACTATGCCTAAATAGTTAATTTGAAGCTTTTTCATATGCTCCCTCTCTTCAAACCATTTTCAAAATGAGCTCTTGCTCTCTCTCTCTTTCTTCATCTCTCTATCTAGTTTACTCGTCATCCTTTGAGCAATTGGAAGAGAAAAGAATTTTTCTGATGAAAAATAGTTTTACTACTCCTTACTACTCTCTTTCACATATTTTCTTTCCAACCCTTGGTTCATTCATCGAAATTTGCATTGTGCTAGCTTTTCCACGTCAATGACGTGAAAACGCGATTTTCATTTCTGACCACGTGCAACCCACAGAGCGGTTGTTTCTATTTCCTTATCCTCAATCTCTCTAGCTCACTTAGTCTCATGCTCTATCCTTCTCTGTCTCTCTCTCTCTCTCTCTCTCTCTCTCTCTCTAACTCGCTTCTGTAATCTCAAAGCATTCAGTGTTGGCCGAGAAGTAATTCTATTTTTCAGAATTATTTTGATTCTTAAGGAAGGAGAAGTCAAAAATATCGTCATCTCGACTCATTAATTACATTACCTAACTTCACTGTATGGTAGCTTTGTCATCAATGACGTCACGAGGATATGTTAGTCATCAGATGATCAGATCATTATGTTGTCGAGCAAACAAAATAGATGATGTAGATGATACTGTAGTGATAAAAGAGAATTATGTGGATACGGTAAGATGATGTATGTACGTGATCAAATATTATTTTATGTTACAGATATTCATTTACTTCTCCAGTAACATACTTGGACGTTCATTGCTTGGTCGTTTCATGACGGCTTTAGAAGAAAAGAATTTAGCTTCACAATCAATTATGTTTACGACAATTAACTCTACAAAAATGAATGTACGCAATCTCACGTTTCAGATTTATCAATTTATAATTATTGATTTAAGTCTTCGCCATTATTTCGTAATTTAACCTTAAAAGGTAATAATGTAGGTGTTTTTACAATTTGGAAAGGCCAAGATGTCTATAAGAGAGCAGAAGAAGCAATTACTCGAATTGGAAACAAGCATGCTGTCAATCGTTGTAAGTCCTTTCTCATTCATACCAGCTTAGATAGAGATCATACACTTTTCTGTTTTAAGCTGATGTCCTTTTCACAACTTCGTCCGCACAAACGCGAAAGGAAGTCAGTCTGTGGATGACGTAATACAAACTGTTTCTTTCAATGTATCAAACAAAGTCTATTTTCAGTGATTACTTGAACGACTCTCGTGACGCCAAAAAGACAAATGGAAAAGCTGACGACAAGTCAGATGATAAGACAGATGATAAACCAGCAAACGATGAAGAGGCTCCACCCGTTGTTGTAGTGGATGCAGGCAGTACGCAGGAAGCTATAGCTCCATTAGCATTAACAGATTCTGAGATAATCGAAGAGACGAATGTGAACGAATCAGCTGTCACTGCAACTCCACCACCAATAGTACAGTCATCTGATGATGCCATTACAGCTGAAGTTGAAGCTGCTAAAACGCCAACACCACCCCCACCTGTGCCACAACAATAATTTTCGGAAAAATAGAGGAAAAAAAAAATTTTTTTTTTCCAATCTTTTTCGTTTCATTTTTTAAATCTCAATAATTCACTTTCGAAGCTCAAAAAAATGAACGAAATCCTTCTCCTCGAAACTTTCATCATTTGCTTTTGGCCGAATCTCATGTCGTATTTTTGCTTTTGATTTCTCATTGATATCCACAGCTCATTCACTCAATCTGTCCTATCTCAAAGACTTTCACTCTCTCTGAAATAAATTTTTCGTATTTTATTGAGAAAAAATCTTTTTCATTTCAATCAAAATGCATTTGTGTCCAATGATTTTCTCATATTTTTCAGCTTCTCGCTCACCCCATTGACTATTTAAAAACAAAATATTTTATAAAAAATGTATAAAAAAGAAGAAATATTATGATATTTGTGTTGTTCTAGGACTTCTTGTGTGCGGAGCTGAATGACAGTGAAGCCGTGTATTGGTTGATTAAAATATATGAAAGAGAATATCAAGAATCTCCGTAATAATGAGCTTCTCCGAGATTTCCAAATAAGCAATTCAGATTGGAAACCTTAGATTTGCATATTTCTGTACTTGAACACGTTTAAATTATATTTTATTAAAACAATTTGTATGGTTGAGAGTTATACTACGTCTTCTCTTGCAGTCCTTAAGTCCTCCTTCCATCATAACAAACAAGCTCAAAGCAGAAGCCGATACGTATGGGAATTTAAAGAAAAAATAAATTTATCAAAATGTATGGAAGTATGAAACAGCTCATTTACAGATCTCGAATTTTCACATCATACTTAGAAGCTTACAATAAAATATGGAAAAACATCAGATGCAACCGCTCAACACGTCATGAAAACACAAATGATTTCAAACCTCCGGCATTGGCGCGATTTTTTCAAATTCAAATTTTGGAAGCTGTGATGAAAGCTGAATTTTCATTTCAACTAAAAATTTTGAAAGCCAATTGTTTTTTATACTTTATTACATTATTTTCAATTTGTAACCTTGACGTTAGACGAACCCCAGCGGCTGGCGAAAATGTTAACGCGAGAAAATCGCAGGCGTCGTGCAGACAGTTGTGCATTCCCATATAAACGAGAATCCTTCTATACTATATTATTGTTTTGAGATAAGATATACTGAAAGGAAATCTCCTTTTACTTTGCCAGGCTAATAGTTGGGAAAAAAAATTTCTTATTCAATTAGGAAAGCTTTTTGTGCTACATTTGAGGAGAATTATTATAATTTCAAGTTGGGAAAACAGGCCGAAAGCATGTTGAGAATGCTAACGAATTGGTTCTCTTTCCAATGGTACCATTTAGTTGTTTGTACACAAGCATCCAACAACACCAATAACTACAGCGACATGCTGTTGTTAATTTGTCGCTTGCACTGGCTGGGTTTGGCGACGAGCGTCGAGAGAAAACCAAAAAATAGCATGAACGACATAGAGAGAGCAGAGTGCGACGCGACTGTCGCGCGTCGCGTACTGACGGCGGTCGTCAGTCGCTGACGACGATTGATTCGTTTTAGGCTTGAAAACTCCGTGCATTCGTATTAAATAAGTTTTAAACATTGCTCATTGTAATTAAAGATAGTAGCCGGTACACGGCTTCTGGTTCAACCATTCAGAAGACCATTTCTAGAGACAAGTTGTTGCTTCAGCGATACAGCGGTAACAGCTTTTCCTCATATAAGTACCTCTTAGTGTACGTACATTGAAGTCATATCGTTGTATCTCTTTTGGTAAATCATGTACAACCTTATTCATTTGTTGTTTCCTGATCCGCTTGATCTCCGAAAACCAGTAGAACTTCTCGAACTATCCGAGAATTCGGAGTTCAGCGACTCGGCTTTTCGACCTCGACCTTCTATCTTGCTCTGATCGAAAAGCCACCTCTGTAATACTCTGCTCGCTTACATGTTATATTTCCAGGGACTGTTCCAGGAGGATAACCTATCGGTGAGATGGCCCAATGGACAGATCCCTCACGAACATTCTTAATCCAAGAAATCCGAACTCGACCAGTAAGTCTCTCAGTTATGGAAATGATCAAGTGATTCGTTCTAGATTGTATGGGATCGAGATGTTTCAAATGATAGCACACACAAGGCTGCAAAACAGAAAGCTTTTTCTGAAGTAGCGAAAGCACTCAATGAAGCTTTTCCTTCAATTTCATCGAAATTCACAGGTGCATATGACGCATACGAAAACCAAATGTTTACTCTTCTTGTTTAGGAGAAGACGTTCGGTCACAGTGGAAGAACTTGAAAGACACGTTTGTGCGGAAGCTGCGGTATCTTCATGAGGGAAAGTAAGCCCATTAAGTGTTTCTTATAGTTTCTTATTCCATTTCTTCAGATATGCCTATGACTCTCAGAAAGAACCAACTTGGAAGTTCTATCGAATGCTTTCTTTTCTGGACGACAAAAAGAAAGAACGCCTTTCTCCAGAAAGTTCTCTATTTGATATCTCTTCATTGCACAGAGATCACAGGTTTTCGCTCTTTTTTTTCAGCCTTGCCTTCACTGTGTCTGTTTCAGAAGTTTCAGTATTGATTTACCTAAAGGGGAGCCATTTGAAAACAGTAACGAGAGTGCCTCGAGCCAGGAAGTTCTACAAATCCTTGCAGACGTACGAAAACACATAAATTCATCTCAGCAAATATTGTTCTTTTCAGCAATTGAAGAATGATAAGAATGAAAGTTCGTTGTGTTCTTTGAATCCTGGCTCACCGAACCAGAGTGGCGATTCTATCTCGGGAATTTCTTCTACTTGCCTCAAGACTGACAGTCCCAAAACACCAACAGGAGGAGAGAGTGTAGAAGAGGAGGAAGAGCCAAGAAGGAAGAAGGTATGACCTTTAACTTTCCTCGATACTCTTAACGAAATGTATGTCAGACTTGTCAAAGATGCGTTCGGAATACAGCGAGTGTAACTAACGACGAGTTCGACTTGTTTGGCTCATTAGTCGCTGCTCAGTTACGACGGTTTGTTCAATAACCAAGTTGACCTTCATCTTTGTCAATTTAGGTTGGCTGAAGAGAACTCTCGTTCGTGCTCGTTACGTCTTCAAAAAGCTTTGAACGATGTAATGTACGAGTCTCAAATGGATCTGCTAGGTAAACAGTAAAAGAACGAATCTCCTTATTCGGGAATCATGTCATTAAGCCTTCTCTTCCCACTTAGACTTATCCACCAAGTGGATCTCATGTATTTATTCTTCCAGAGTTTTACTTTCCAAGTACGAATTCTTTACTACCGATTTTGCCTGAATCGTTTAGTCAGAGATGTTGTGCATCTCAGTTTTTGAGTTTAGAACCGGAATTTAGTTTAAGAGATTTATTGAGAGTATACTATCCCACATAGTTGTAAATATTGGTCTGCTTGTGGTCATTTTTGTTAACGAGCTTTGTCTGAAGGATGATGATCGCCTGGAGTTTTCATTTTTCCTTTTATTCCATTATTCTACACTTACGTAGCCTTCTAATCATCGTTCACTGTATTTCTACGCTTCTCATCTTCAATACATGTATTACTTCAATAATGTTTTCTTTATCATCACTAGTCGTCTAGCACTCTTCTCAGCTTATCCTCCCATTACGGAAGTTGCTCTGCTTACTAAGTAAGCTTTTTTTTCATCACTTTGTCATAACACAAAATCAATAAAAACTTTTTTTTTCAATATTTGTTAAATTCTCCTATGATTCCAACGAAGAGTTTCGTAATCAGCACTCTCAGAGTAGTATCTACTACATCGGATGTGAACATTGGCAGTAAACAAGTAGTTTCATAACTCAACTTGATAAAAACCTTGTTTTTCCAATTACATGTGGCCGCTTGGTGTAGTGGTTATCACGTCTGCTTTACACGCAGAAGGTCGCCGGTTCGATCCCGGCAGTGGTCATCCTTTTAGGGTAGACAGATCCATGAAACCGAAAAAATCCAACCATATAAAGAAAAGTTTAATAATTCAGTTAAACAAAACTAAAATTAGGAGATTCGTTCACTGTAGCATGAAAGTTCGTACTACTGTTATGGTTAGGTTATTTCATTCATCAACAACTGCTCATTTTCTCAGAAACTGTTTAGAATGAATGTTAAGCTTAAGGAACACGGAATATGTGTCAGCACTGGAAATGCGCAAAGTGTCTGCAAGGTCACGCAAAACTACGACTTCGTTCAGCGATGTTGTAAAAACTTTTCCTAAAAGAAATTTATTCATAAATTGATTGACCAACTATGTTTTCAGATTTTGTAGTTGTTGAACCTTGTAAGGCTGAACACAGAATCT
>CALQYR020007240.1:1853-21001 GCA_943334845.2 Auanema sp. JU1783
CCTGTGTCGCCACGGCCACAACGTGGAGTACTAACCACTATACTACTTGGGCCGAAAGAATCTTGAATTTTGTTAAAAACGAAACTGCAAACACATCGCCCTTTTAATCAAATAAAAAACCTGAGAGAGTCTGTAACTAGCTCTGCTCAAAATAAAACTTCTGTTAATTGATTTTCAAATATAATAATGAATAACCGTTGCTTCAAGCCAAGCTCTTCTTCTGATAATATCCGTGATGACGATTAAGATGGAAATGGCTAAGAAAGAACATCCGGACGACGACTTCATCGTTCAGGAGAAAACACATTATTCATTTCATTACAATAAACTCTTTTATGATCAAAAAAAAAATTTACATGATTTACAAAGAACGGACTAGCTCACATGAACCACAAACAGAATTTGAAACACAACAGCCAAAAAGAAAAAAAACTTTCTCGAATTACCCGAACATATAGGATTAGAATTAGTTAGGCTCGACCAGGAGGACGAAGAAGCAAATCCGCCCAGAGAGAAGCTGTTACGCATTGCACTAGTTCATCGAATGCTTGGTCCAGCAATTTTTCACTGAAAATTCAAAATGATACCATAGTTTGAGAAGGTCTTACTGGTATCTTCTTGTATCATCATCGAGGGTGTCGTTCAGATAGTTATCTTTCAACAGAACGCTCAACTCTGGAGTGGTTTCAGATGAACAACTTATGAGGAACAATGTATAGTTTGGATTGTTCGGGTTCGTTATCAACAGACACTGAAAAAATAATCATGCACGAGATTTGGGAAGCATCATCAAAACCTTTTTTGTAGAGGGAGGTGGATACTCAAGGAAGCGACACCTGTCAGAACCATAACGGGCAAAAAGAAAACGACACAACCGAGCGCAGTTAGTGCCTTGCAACAGCGAAATTAATCTGAACAAACTGATGATCTGAGCGTGGAAGTAACATGATAACCTCTTCTCTCTATCACTCATATCGATTTGATGTACATACTCCAGAAGAGTTTCAAACTCATCGGCTGGTAAATCATGAGAGTATGCCATCAGAATTCCCCAGACATCGGTTTGTGGATTTCTGGAATGCGATAAAGTTTTCTAAAGTTATCTATTCTCACTTCGAAGGTAACAACGACTTGAAGGCGGAAGTTTGTGCAAGGGCCTTCTTCGGAACGAGTATCTAGAAGAACAGAAGAGTACCATGAATTACGGATACGCAAGAAAGAAACCTTTGACCAAATATTGTCTCGACGACATTTCCATTCAGCTTCTAGAACAGCGTCGTCGAGCAGCTTCGTGTAATCCATTACAGCTTCTTCCAATATCATTTGCAGATTCCTCTGCTTTGCGCAAAGAAATTGAACATAAATTACTTTTTCACCCGGCATTTCCACATCTGAATAACAGAGTTTCTAGAGATGATGTAGACTTTAATTACTTACCCTCAGAATCTATTGTTTTGCGATGTCTACGAGTTGAAGAGCCTTCCACTGAGAGACGGCTAGGCATGTCAGAGTCAGAATCTGCTTTTGGACCATTCCGTATAGGTGAATAAGACAAATCAGTTTCGAGACGATCTAATAAATGTGTGGGGAAATCTATGTGGGTAGTTCTTACTATTACTGCCAGACCCTCTGATTTGTGTCGCAGCTTTCTCCAGCCCTCCACTCGAAAATCTCCTTTTCCTGTTTACCGAACCGTCTACCAGAGGAAGACCACCCTCACTGTAACCAAAGAAGTTATATGAAGATAGTAGATTGATATACCTAATTATGCCAATCAACATATCAATTTCAGCCTCTTTTTCAGCTTCTGAAGGACCTTCGACGTGTAGAAACTCCCCCACATCATCTTGGTCATACTCCTCTCGATGGACCTCATCTTCCATAGGGCTGACTGTAGAAGGATGCTTGAACAAGTTGGAGACTGTAACATACTATGGGTTCCATCGACGAGAACTAAATATTGAACAAGATGAAGCTGTCCAGCTTTGCCTTCTTTTCGTCTATCGCGCAACAAAACTCTTAGTTTCTCATGCTGCAACTATATACGTTATCTCGAAAAAACCAAAACAAAGCAACTCCATTCAGGTTCCTGGGTTTCTCACTCGATACGAGCATGAAGTCATGGGCTTTACTACTAACATCATCTTCTGAGTTCTATAAAAAATGGTAACATGTATTTTTAATAGTGAACTCAGCCTACTTTTAAACGGACAACAGTCCATCCATAGTGCTTCTCGTAATGCATGTCTAAGAAATGAGTCCAAATGTCTTTCGCAGCTACGCCATGTTTCAACTCAAAAGTTGGCCGCACTGTGAGAACATACTGATCTTGTTCTTTTTAGAATGCTTACCTTCATACACGCAGTTACGAGCATTTGGTGGACGACATCCGTAGTATTTCAAGAAATCTACCAAGAATGAGTAAGTGTTGTACCCATTGCTGAATAAAACCTACAAACCGAATTTTAAGTAAATAGCATACATAGCACCCTACCTGATCTTTACCAACTAAATACTTGCTCAGGATCCTTAGATGAAAGTCGTACGTGAACGAATGTACATGACATTTCGAGAGGATACTATCTTTCAACTCCTCGAGTTTCCTCCAACGGGACCTTGCTTCCGAATCGTTCTGTTACAGTGAGTTAATTCGAAGTTCTGTTTAGGTAAGCTCACTATGTTCCTATTCGGTTGAATCAGATCACTAGATGAGTAAACGTGAATAGAGAGGATGAAATACGGTTGTAGGAACGATAATTTGATCACAACAATGCCACCTAAACTATTGAGAATGCATAAGAGAGAGCACAGATAGTCGAACCGCAAGTTTCTTTGAAAAGAGTAACTGTGGGAGCGTACTTGCACCCTTGAGGATACTCTGTTTGATACCAGTCCATGCGTTGGCTTCTTAATCAACTTATAGATTCTCTTTCTTGAGATACTTACTTCTCGGATAAGTTTGTTACTCGGAAGGGCTTCAAACCAATAGATTTGAGATAAGATATATAATCGTTCAAGAGCATGTACAGTATTTTCACCTATTTTACTTGTATCATGGCAAAGGTCTTCTATTGTTACCTCAAATGGATCTTCATGTTCACTTTTGAACCGTAAAGGTGACTGTTGCTGATGCTGGGCAGAAGATGAGACACTGAGAGTAGAAGATCTCAGTCTACGGCTTGTGCTAGAAGACGATCCAGTTGGAGGGCGAGACGAGTTTTCTTTTTTTGGCGTCTTAGGTTCTATAGTAGCTCGAATCTGAAAAACAATAATTGAATTTCGGTTATTCTCGACGTGTAAACTTCAGCAATCTTTCTTCTCCATTTGGGAAACAGTAGAACAGGAGTTTGCACGAAATGAACTCTTCTTGAACATTCCAACAGCGCAGCAAGTTCGCTTTCCTGCAACTGGTTCTGAAGTAGAACTCTCAAATCCTTACCTTAACTTCACATTCATCTTTTCTTAGTCGAGCATGAACTTGTGACAAAGTTATAAACCTATGCATACGTCTTTCAAGATCAGACCTGAATCGAAATTGTTCGAGATGGAGCTGAGTTCTAACGTACCGTAATGACAACACTTGATCCAACTGGTTCTTTATCAGACATTGAGACTGGTAGTTGGGAACAAAAGAGAAATCTCAAGATACTTGTTGAGAAAAAAAACTCAATTTCCAACTCACCAGCTTTACGTATTGGCCTTAAGACTAAGTCAGCTATTAGCTCTGGTAATCCTTCAATAGCGACAGCATTCAGTTCATCAGCTGGGTATTCCAACTCAATAAGTTTAGCAGTACTTCGCCAGACAAGAGATAAGTAAGGATTCTCCGAGGATTTCTGAATAACTCAAGTTTTATTTCAGAAAGTTCTAACTTTCGAATACCTGAACAGGAGATAGGTGTGTTATACCTAGCTTGTGCAATGAAATTTCCCGACTAAGTCGAGATCTAGCCAAATGCCATAGCGTCGCCCTGGAAACTTGAGAATGATTTCGATAATATACTGTTGTTAACCTATTGATGAAATTAAGCAGATCTCTGATTTTATCGGGGTTATAATTATAGAAGTAAACAGTGAGACTTTCTCCTCGGGCTATGCCGTAGAGTAGACGTTGACGAGGCACGAAAGGATTGAATCCAGGCGAGAACATGTTACAAGCTGGAAACAATTACTCAAAGAGGCAAGAGAAATGAACTAACTGTTAGAATCATTCGCTACTTTTTCGAGGACTGCTGGTAGAGCCGTCTTGGTTATCTCATAGCCATATCGCAGCGTTTCTTGAGCTACTTTCTCCACTGTAGCCAGAATAATGTAGTCAGTTTTGGGTTTTTCGTTCATTAACGTTCCTTGATCTTGCTGAAAAACAAATCTCTGGTTTAACTATGCATGGAAGTGAATACCGTGAACTGTGGAACGATTTTCCAATCCTTCTCTTGTTTGACGCTATAACGGTCCGGACCAGTACTATTAGCAACTCTCTCGCAAAAATATATTTTGTCACTCAGATCAACATCTTCATTTTGCAAAGAACCTTTAAGTTTGTCGCAAATCTCAGATAATGCCTGGAAACAAACAGCTACCGCAGTTATTTATATTGAAACTGACTTTCCGTAAAGTATTCTGACAGTCAAACTCCCAGGTGTAGCTGTGAACTGAAACCATGGAGCTCTTGTTTTCAATTTCTTTGGCAATGACAAAGTCGAAGAAATTGACTATAGAAGACACCAGTTTCGCGTTTAAAAACTTTTGTCTGTTTAACAAATGATAAATTCATTCTGAAGATCCTAACGTACGTTGGAATCATACTCTCCATCGATCCTCCGACTTCAGAAGCAATGGAGCCTCGCCTCGTAGTATCAAATGAGAATACCTGTAACGTGTCAGCTGAGTTTCTGTCTATGTACATCGTAACTTACAGTAGAACCAGCCTTACGTGAACTATCTAGCGTGTGTGAAGGTGTGGTCGGTTGAGTTCCACATGGCAACGTTTCAGAAGAGTCTCTCTTTCTCAATGAAGGTCTTTTATCAGAAGGAACTGGAGAAGCTTTCGAAGAGCCCAGCTGGGATCCTACAAGACATATTCTACCTTTCGGAAAAGAAAACTACATACTGTATCCTGGGTTAGAATGAGGGCTTTGAGGTAGAAGATCGGCTGAGCTACAGCCCAGAATACTAGACGTTTCTATTATTTTAAGATTCAATATGCCGAACTCAGTAACCACATCACAGCAAGCCTGCAAACCTTTAAACTCTTTTCAACTAATGCTGCAACTTACTCGTTCTAAAACTCGTCTCAGAATGAGTTTTAGATCTTCCAGAACAACATCTCCTCTTTGCCATACAAATACTTGCATAACCAAAGAAGAAGTGAAAGGTTGACGATCAGTGGAGTTCGTTATAGTTTTGTAGAAAGCAAGTCTGTCCTTATCACTATTGAACGTTTTGACTAGTAATGTATGGGAATGTTCTCTGAGAACACCAGGAGTTAACAGGAGTGATTGACCATCAGAATCCACGAAACGTAATTCCAGACAAGCAACACCTATCGGAGTATTAAACTATATCATTCCACAAGTTACCTCTTTTTTTGTTCATCTCGTTATCCTCATTAGGTGTCTTGACATAAACGAAGAAGGTTTGAGACTGCGCTGAGTAGTTGTTGCTGTATGGCACAAAGTTCACGTTTTCCTGAAAACTCGATGATCAGACCGGGCACGAGGGAACGTCACACCTTGCATCTGGCTACACTCATTGGTATTTGCAAATGTTGTTGAGTATAGTAATACAAGTCTTCAAGAAAATCTCGCATATCAATTGGAATGGGAAAACGGAATACTGCTGATGGTTCTTGTGGAGCTCTTTGCACAAACTGCAAGCTCATAATATATATATATATATATATACTGACAGTTAAGCTTACCATAACGTCGTCTTTATCGAATATGACATTGCTGTCAGTTTTTTGGAACTCGTTGATGAGTACGTTCAGTACTTCTTCATCAAAACGAGCCTGAAGAAACACTATGTAAGGAACTATCATTATCAGGTTAAAAGTACCTGGATAGAGGCTATAATCGAGTTGTTGAAGTCTTCACTTGGTTGAGTTATTCCATGAACAGCAAGCAGAATACGTGATCCGATCATTTGATCAACTTCTCTGAAAAAAATTGAGCTAGCTGCATCATTATGACATAACTAACTTTAAGAACTTCTTTGACGAATGGTTGCAAAACTTATTATTCTGTGCGTCTGTTTCAAACTGTGTTTTTGAAGTATAGAGATGCATGTAAAGAACATTTCCATTTGTTTCTCTAAAAAATGTTCGCATCTTCCACTACTTCTCTATATTCTCACCTGATAACATATGTGTTTGGAACATTCTTGACCGCCAAAGTTCTGATCACAGTCTGCATTAGCTCACTAGCACTATCGAATGATGAACCATTCAATTTGAGTCTCGAATGTACATTGAACCTTTAAGAACATATGCTACTAGATGAAAGAGAAGTAAAAAAAACCAATATAGCTTCTGAAGTGGACAGGCAAAATATCCAGGAGGAAAAGCTGTTCTATCAGTTTCGAACACACGCGATTCAGTTGGTAGCTTGTCGTCATCTTCACTTCCTGAACCAAAAATCTTAATCAAAAAATTGAGAAGAAGGTAACCGTCTGATTCAGATAAGCTGGATGAGACAAAATCTTCGGGACAAAGCAACAATGGATCGCATTCTCTGAGCTCATACATTTTCGCCAGTAAACGTTCCTACAACATAAAATGAGATAGGAACAACATACAACGTTATACTTGATTAATAGTTCTTATGACATCCCTGAATGTAGTCCAAGTAGCATCGAATATCTCGGAATGTTGTGTCTTATATCTGGAACGATTGCTCTGTACTCCAACGCGGTGATTAACTCCAACCTCTGACAGAACTTCACCGAAACTGTTTCGTCTATGATAAGTATGACCCAGAAGTCAGCCAACAAATCTTTTCTATCAGATATATTCAACAAGGACACATCTCCTAAATTCAAAAAATACTTAGGAATTCTTTCCTAGAATAAAGACCTCCATCAGTTGACCGTAACACTCTCATGTTTTCAGATATTCTTTGAGAAGTACATCTAGGTTTGGAATAAAGTAAACAAACATCTCACAATCTAACCTGTAAGCAGTGCGCTTGAAGGAATTACTATGTTTATTGGTGCTATCCTTTTCAACCTCCGCTGAAGCATCAATTTCAGCAGTTCCTCGTAGCTCGCCCTCCTAGAAATTATATTCTTCGATTATTTTTCTGTCAAATCAACAACAACTTTTTCAGCCATGGGTAGACTCTGGCCGAACTCTTCAATATTCTCAACCTGTAAAGAAGGATTGAACACTCTCATTCGAGAAACTAGAAACCTTGCAGATGTAGAAGTAGTTAGTGTTATTCAAACGCTTGAGTCTACAATAATTAATCTTGTATCCATCGAGTCTCTCCTAGAAAACAGATATCAATTAAGGAGAATCGAAAACAGTTATGAACCATCAGTGTCTCTTTTATTTCCTCCGATGACTCTACGAGAGACAATGAACACCACTTCTCAGATATTCGTCCATGATCTCCTGTTTTTGACGTCTACAATTGTTCATGAATTACGTTTATCAGCTTTTCCACCTCTTCAGATATAAAATTCGAAATTCTCTTCAACTTTTCCATTGTGATTTTTTCTTTTCTGCTATCAATTAAAATTGATTCAAGCTCTAAGAGCCTGTTCATTCCATCCAGCAACTGACGAATGGCTGTCCGCTCCTGGAAACCATATTGCTTGTGATAGAGAATCAATTTCCAACCTTATTGGGCATATTTTTCAAGAACTGAGCAGATCTATCACAAGATAATCCAACAAAGCCTTCCACACTGTCGTTTTCAGAGCTATCACTCGAAGAACCATCGCGTTTGAACTGTTTCTGAGATGGCCAAGTCAAAACGTACAACAACATCTTCACAGTGATGTCTTTGATATCTTGAAACACGTATGTTTTCATTTTGTCGGAATTCAAAATACCATAATTTTGGGGTAGACATCTGCTTTGCTTCAGCAAGTTATGTATACAAGATGGTATGAAAGAAATAGGGAAGCAGTCCATAGGACCGTCTTTGAAGTGCAAGGCACAATGGAAAACAACAAACACAGGAGTATCCTTAATCTCATCAAATCATTTCTATTATATGTGAAGCAACCCACTTGTTTTCGTCTATTCCGTCTTGAAGAACTTATATCAATGCAATCATCTACTCCTTGGTCATCCACATATTTTGTGAACTCTTCAATTCTACTTCTGGTTCGAAGAGAACCAACATTCGAGCCACTATCGTCATCGACAGTTTCTGTCTTGTCTTTTTCATCCTCTATATTCGAGTAATCCACACGCAGACTGCCTCTTCTGGTTTCACTCAGAGAATCTCCTCTTCAAGAAACACATAAGGTAATTTCAGCACAAGGAAAACTTACTTCTGAGCTTGATAAAAGAAATAGTTCTGAATTCCAGGAACTTGATGGAAGTTTCTACCTAACGATTCTTTGAACAAACTAGAAAGGTTTGATTCTTCACAACAGTAGTTGTTCTTCTCTTTATTTGACTGAAGCAACTTGGAATTCTAAGAACGGATAAAGTTTCCAGACCTCATTCAGATGACCACAAAACGCTTCCAGCGCGCTGGACACCGACTCAACTTCATACGATTCACACTTGCATTGTTCATTCAGCACTGATTGAACAATCGAAGGAGTAACAGAGATTCCTTCAATTCGATTTGAAACTATGATGAAATAATTTTTTACCTCGACAGAAGCATGCATGTACGGCAGCAACTAAAGCTCTTTCCACAACGTTGAAATATACAAATTTAACGACTTCAATCAGCTCAATAGCCGAGTAGGTTTGTCGTGCATGGTTCGAACATCGGCTGTGTAAGATCAAACTCTCGGGTACATCTGTTCATTCAATATCAACTTCGAAACGCCACAAAATTTACCATAAATCTTCTCTTTTTCCCAGCTAGCGGGAGGGAAATATTCCTCTTTTCCACAGTCCAACTCTCGTACAGACCCAAGAGGTTTACCCGTGACTAATCCGTAAGCTAACTGAGGTTCGTCGCAAACGCTAGCAATAACCGGAAGATCTGGATTAGCATAGTTTTGATAATTTCAGAAACATGCAGATTTACCATCCCAATTAATCCATTCTTCTCTTTTAGGATTTTCAGGAAGTTGTGGTACGAAAAGTTGCAAGACAGACCAAGGGCTAAGTTTTTTCATATACACTCGGCATTTGGTATTTGGAAAATGTTCTTAAAAAGATTTTGAGTGAAAGGATTGACAAAAAGAGAACACCTGGTCTATTTTCGAGGGAGTGTTTCACGACATCGTCATACACCTATATACATATATGTATTTGTTTTGCTATATTGTTTTATGAAACCTTTGAGAAAATGGCAGGGTCTTCCATATCAACAGAGACCGTGAACAGAGAGTCTAATTCACGAGTCAAGCAGTTGAAGAATGTTTTCATTCGTTTGGGTTTGAAATCAGCATCTGTAATTCAATGTTACGTCATTGATTATCTTCGATTATTCATATGTATTCCTCTTTGATGATCATATTTCAGGCTTTGTAGGTACATCAGCCCAACACTATATCCAGATGAAAACCATTACTGTTCTTATCCCAACCATTCATTTTATTTGCTGTTTTATAGTCAGCGTCATTAATCCAAAACCAATATCAAAACTTCTCCCAAAATCGAATACTGCAAAATAACCAACGGGTGGTAAAACATTTGCAATCACTCGATACGCATCTCAACGCTGCAGTGCTATATCATGTTGATCAATAGATGACCCTCGATAACACAAACTAACGCTCCGTATTTTAGATAGGAAATGTAGCCGTTTTTATATAGCGATTCATCGATTCTTAAGAAAAAAAACTTCTATTACAGCACAGACATTCCAATTAAAAAAGCTCTTTCTTTTTTCATTCTCAGATGATACTGTCTCTCATAACGCTCATTGTTGGGAATGAAAAAGCGTAATCTTATAGTCAAAGATGGTGTGATGATTGTAGAATTGTTTGCAATCCAGCTACGTTATCAACAAAAAACGAATGAACATATGAAACCCCATTACAGCATACATATGTAATGTTTTCATGGAACTGTACAAAGTCCTTTTAATGTATGTATTTTCAGGGAATGGGCCATAACTATTAGAGATACACACAGAAGAATGATGAAGCGATTAATGCGCGCAAATAATATGGAATGTAATCCCCCGTTTTAATTTCAACAAATACTAAAAATTACTATATGATCGTTAACAGACACATTCTCCTTCTTCTGTCACAAGTGCATAGCTGTCAGTATAATTTTCTGGAGATAGGCAGATAAAACTTCTACTGTATACATATATACATACACATAGCATACGCATACTCATAAACACACACACACCTACTTCATAGTTTAAAAATGAATGGTGATATCTGCTTATTATGCTGACCATATTATTTATTGGGACATCATGTTTAGACAACTGTCTCTATTTATACACACTGTTCCTCACATCCATTCATGTTATAAAATAGCTTATACTAAATAGCATGTGAAGTGTTCATATCCTCCCACCCGATCCCCTCCACAATACCAAAATATATTACTTCCTACCTTTTATTCCTAAAAATTACATTCTCTCTACCTCTATCCTTCCTCCTCTTCTCCCTCTTCAATCTCTCTCTCTTTCCATCTCTCTCTCTTGCACAACACTCGCATTATTTCTACATGTACAAGTTATTGCCTCTTCAGAAACATACAGCTTCTATGCCCATTGTGCGATCAACATTGATACCTTGATGCTGATTCAAAATTTCCTTGTACTCTTATGATACAATCGTAGGACAGTTATTCGTAATAACAATCACTTCTGATACCACCCTATGTTATTTTTCAAAGCCCGACGACATTGCCCCTTAACATATAATCGCGCAAAACGATAACTAACCAGTCTCAAAAGTGGGCACATGAATTAATACTCTGTTCGAATTTAAAGCCAATTTGGCGAAACGAACAGACTGGTGAACAATCGAAACAGAGCGACTGTTTGATGTTTCAGCCTACAGTTAGAATTAAATGCTAAACCGAATTCAAAAATACCTCTTCCTCGCGATCATCAGCTGCATCGTGTGAGCTAGGTCTACTATTTCCTGATGGAAAATCACACATTCTCAATAACTGATCAATAGAGAACAGTAGAGCAATAAGATCATCATCAACATGTGGAGCTGGTTCCTAATAAATAGTTATAAGATAAAGAAAACAAACTAACAAAATCTTCATATAAGTCAATAATTGGTAGTACTGAAACGAGCAAGAAAATGGAGGTAAGAATCTCACTGTATTTTTGAGAGTGATCCGTACCTCCACTTTTTCGCAAGTCCAACTTCAAAAACTACTGTCTTACACTTGGCATGTTTAATATTCAATAACCTCCAGTGCCAGATGGAAGTAATAGATCTGACATTACCATTTGCATGCAAGATCACAACTTCCAACTGACTCGAAAGATTCCTAGGTTTTTTTTAGAGTGGTATGACCTTTCACTGGAACAAGGGAATAGGAAGGGTTACCTTTCGCGGGCTACTTTAGAATCATGATTCAAAAGAATGATTAGATAAGCAACCTAGATGATAATAGTTTAGAAGTATAGATCTAAGTTGGTCCTATTACCCATATCAGAATCAGAGATGGTGTGCAAATACCATTAGGTAGAAGGAATATCTTTCTATCTATCTATCTATATATATACATACATATATACATATATACATATACATATTTATATATACATAGCTTGATTGCTTTATAATCAAAATACGATTGTTAGAGGGAAAGCTGGGAGAATAACAGTGCGCACCACAGCGAAACATAGTTTGGGGCAAACGAATAGAAATGTTATGAACCGTATGGGCGGAGTTTATGCGCTGACAATCCCCTCCCCCCTCTGAGTCGTTGACACGTGGACATGCAAATGCATAATGGAAGCAGATTATACGCATATTTCAAAGTTATACCAAAGAAAACTTATATGAAGATTATTTACGAAAAGTACAAAGCATACCTTGGGACCCTTCGTTTCATATTCCGCTGATGGTTCAATCCAAGCTTCCGAAGTAAGTATAATGTTGTCAGCAGGACGACCAAGGGAACGGCTGCTTATTTTATCATCATTCCATGCTCTGAATTGATGGTCAGCAACTGAAGAAAAAACAAGAGAAACCTTGGGGAAGCAGCTAGTAAGCGACTGCTTCTCTGGTTCGGAAGCCGGAGAGATGGTGGGAATATAATAAATTGTTCTAGAGCAGGTCCACAAGGGAAAAACACCTAGGTTGATTCAACTGTTTCAGTACATTTGAACTTCAAATACCTGACGACATACGCTAACCATGCCATTTTTTGTCCACGCAGTTTTAAACCCTTCATGTCTCCGCTTTGTTAAGATCAAATTTAAAATGTATGTAGCATTGAATTCTTCACGATTAGAACTTGCTTTGAACGGGAAAAGTTTCCAAATGCGTCGTCTGTATTTTAATGTAAACAACCTTTCATTTATCAAAACATACTTGCAATACAAGTATTTGCTTATGGTATTGTATGCTGCTACTTCATTTGGTTCGTCTGTTTCTTCCGGGCTTACTCTAACTATTTCTTCCATGTTCACTGGGACATGTCCATATCTTATCAATATACGTTCCAGTGGCCGACGGAAAACGGTAAGCGCGGGCTCCAACAAATTCGTTGAGCAGAAATTATTTTATACATACCTCTGCGGATCTACTTGAACTTCCTCCTATCTTTAAATTTTTCAATTTTCCGCGTATTTCCTCTACTACCTTAAAATCGATCTTCTTACTCATACTTCACAAAAAAAAACTACATTCGTTCGTTCGCAGCTGTTCACACCACCCGGGAAAGCTGTCTTCAGAATAAGGCACGGTGGTTCATGAGATATGCGAATCATATAAAAATATGTTGGTTTATCATTTCCGTCCCTGGAGAGAGAATAGAACGTTTTTTCCATCGTTTTGTACACACTCACCCTCTCACAAATGTTACATATAGTTTATCGCGTAGAAGACAAAACGATGAGACATCCTTTAGCAGGCCGTACAATGCTGTTTTTGAAGGACCACAATCAATCTGAATCGTGAATGTATAAGTAAAAATGAAAAATCAATCTGCGTTACATTGACAGGTAGCTTGAAGACATTGCTAGGGAGTTCTTTCGATTGTAAAATAACTCTCTCAAAATGCATATGTACCCATTTTTGCCTAGAAAATTGATAGTTAAAATATAACTTTTAAATATGAACAACCAAACGCCATCATCGATATTGCACAGCACTTTCCAGTAGTTCAAAAACTTTCCGAAGTCGTCCTCAGTGTCATATCTTTGTCTAAAGCAAAGGGTACAGCTCAGATATTCATAATCAAATACCCTATGGATGTTGGATCATCTATATGGAAGATAGCACGGCTTCCTATACCAGCAGGAAGATTAAAATAAGCTTTATCACAGTTAAAAGAATGTATATGCATCATCAGCTCATCTGCTTCTTGAATACTGAGAAAGAAAATTGAATTAAACTCGGAAGTTGTTGGAAACCTTTTGATCGTGCTCTTCAAAGAACATATGAATCGCTTGCGTTCTTCACTACTGCTCATCTCACTCCTATTTAATTCAGCAAAATCTTTGAGTTCAGGCTTGGGACCTCGTATGAATATTTCGGTTGTTATAGCTTCTCTGTAATTATCGGTGATCCGGATTCCTCATAACACCACACCTATTATGAACAGAAGTAGGCCAGCCAGCTATGATAGTGTATTCAACAAAAACTAGAGGACGGAACGGCATGGACAGATGAATCTTAATCCTAGAATCGTGCTTCAAATATTCAACTGAATTTCAATTTTATGAGGTGCTGGATATATCATTATAACCTCTTTTCATGGAGAAGCCTTCCCTCAGTCGCACATACAGCATTTCATGTAGCTTACTATGATAAGTGCCTTTGAAAACTGGATAAACAACAGAGTCACTGAAGAGAAGATTGAATCAGGACAATAAGTACACAAATACCATTTCTGGAACTCGGCAAACCCTGTACTGATTTCTTTCAATAAGTTGGAAATATGCACATTATCTTCCAGAAAATTTTGAAAACTCCAACAGAGCAAAGACCTGAATGAAATTGAATAAGACAAAGAAATTGAATCGTAGAGAACCTGTGGAAACTGTTCAATTCTCTGTAGAATGCTTCATCTTCCTCCTCACCGTCTTCAATTGACTCCAAACCAAATCCAGAACAACGACAATAAGGCAGATATGATCCTAAATCATCGAGTTAAATAGAACAGTTTGAATGAAAAACCGAATGTTGCCATGGCTAGGAAATGAAATAATTCTCCAGAAGATACATGTCCAAAACAAGCCTCGCTGTGAGATGTACCTTGAACCTGGGAAGAAATCAAGAAACTCGATTTCGATATTTAGATTACTTGAATGAATGAACATGATACTGTCTGATTTCGAATTTGATTAAGTAAGTCTTCTAAAGCCAACGTGTCTGGTATTCCTGCTACTCCATCGGTAATCACAACGATATCTATCATAGGCAAACATTAAAAGCACATCCTCGAGTTAACTATTACTGGATTGAGTATGTTCAGGCAAAGACTGCATGGTTATCAACCCTAATCTTAAAATGAACAATATCGCAGACTCCGGGAAAGTATATCCATTGTTAGTTTTCAGAAATTTAGCAGGCAAAAGGGATTGATCATCGTAATACCTGAAACTTCATATATACTATCTCCTTAGGATTAACCTCACCAGATATCTTGCTTTCGGTCATTCAGATTACTGTTCGGAGGTTGTCTGAAAAAAAAATTATTTCTATAAAGTTTGCCTGCTCGGTCAGATATACAACCAGCTTGTATCTTTTGAGTTTTAAAAATGAGTTTCGTACTACCTGCTCACTCTTTATGCTAATTTCACGTGAACTAGTATTCCAATTATCAAAAAAAACACGACAAGCGTCGGAAAATTTTGAATTTGCATAAATTAGCGTGAAGAACTCTACCTTGCCGTTCCGTTCAAGTTCTTTCCTACTGCATTCATGGCCATGAAATCTTCAGTTTCTTGATTACTATTCTTCCTGGGCGGAATCTCATCTATTCTTATCTGAAAAGAAACCAGTATGGGAATAGGATGAAACAGTTATACCCTATGATGACGTTGTAGATTGACCCAAGTTCGTAGTATAGGTTGAGAGAAAGAATGGAGAGATTTCAACAATTCATCAAACTTAACTCTAGCCTTAAGCACGAGATATGAAATTAACCAACTATGAACTCAAACCTTTTCAAGAACATTGAAAACATTACTTTCCGTAAGAAGATCACCATGTACTAACACCTGAGCTACTCAATAAGCGCTGAACATATACTGGTCTTACCGATTTCTCAGAAAAACTTAAAAAGGGAACGAAGACGATTATGCTGACATACACTTGCGGTCGAAACTTCTTACGGGTTCCAGGTATAGTGAACTGACGAGGGAAACTATTGGTTGGTGTCTTACGATTCTACTTACGCTACGCACAACTGATGATAGACTCAACTGAAGACATTCCAAAAGCTTGTGATGTAGACAAGAATTACTCTGCTCGTCCTGTAGCAAAGGACAATTTAATATTAAACAAGAAAAACCCTTACAGCAACAATGGTAGAAGGACTCAAATCAAGAATGAAAACCTGACGATAATACCGAGAAAGAAAAGTAACCTAAGGACGAACATACATTGTGCAACTGGCTATCAGATTACCTTCGTGTCCAAGCACACTCTGAAAACTTCATTCCCGACAAACTCATCCACGCTTCCATCCTTTGATATTATTCCTAACACTGTCATTTCTCGACCATACTCATCCTAATAAAAATAAGGATCTTGAAAATGAATAAGTGACTGATGTTACTCCGGTGGGCTCATCCTGGATTGAAACTGTTTTACCCAAATGATCAAAAAACCATTGTGCACGCAAGTTTCTGGACACCCGGAAGTTTCGGTGCATATGTATGAAAACCTCCGCAGCTTCACGGTGGGTCTCTTCTCCATCAGCTGAAAATGATATTTCTCCTATATAATCGTGTGAGAACCCTACGAGAGAATCGCGTGTTAGGAACGTCTACACTACTGTCCATATTTTATACACGAAATCATATCCTTAAAAACAGAATGAATGAGGGACAAGCCATCACTCGAGTTAGGTAAACAAGGCTACAACCCAACATGTAATCATTGAAATTTCACCGAAAACTTCATAACACATTATATACATACGCGTAATAATGAGATACAAGTGAACAATAATTATGCTCTTCCCTGAAGCTGTTTCTCTCTCATAGCATTGATAAAGGAGTTAACGTTCCATTTCTGCAAATGGAATAAAACAATAGAGACCCATCGGTTAGTGCTTACCCATGAGTTGCTTGGGATCAGAGGTCCGTTATGAACTATTTGAATGCGAACTTTCTCATTGTAATTCAAACCGCGGAGTAGTTTCGGGGTTAACCTGAATAAGATAGAAGTGTTACTGGAAGAGAAAAAAATATTACAAGAAATATTGCGTCTTTGAAAGGGTACCGTCCCCTGTTAACTTGTCCACCATGATATCAAACACTTTCCGTTCATTGGTGGGATCCATACCTGAACAGAAAACAAGATAACTCAACATAGCTGAATACAACTACCTTGATTGATTTCATCAACACAGCGGAACGGAACCGGACATAACTCCTGCAGGGACAGTAAGTACAGCATCGTGGAGACACTTCTCTCACCACCTGATTGAACTTGATGATCTAAACGCTTTAAAGGCTCGGAAGCCCGGAATGAGACCATTATTTTGATACCATAAGAAGCGATATCCAACTTGAAGATAAAAAATGAAATTGAAACGAAAGCTCACTTACTTCATCTGATGGAACTTCCAAATGTACTTCACCGGCACATCCATTGCCTAACCTCCCAAAGAAACTGCGATAGTTCGTATTAATTTTTTCTACTAATTTCTCTATAGGTTCACGCCATTGAGCGATCAACTGAAAAGCTTAGAAGTGAGATCAGTATTTTCTCAGGAAATATCACCGTTCTCATGTTATCATTCCAATTGCTCTTGTTCTCTTCAAGTGTCTTATATCGCTCCATTGCGATCTCCTGTTCCTTCACTACTTCCTCCAATCTCACGACATCCTAATTATTTAAACTACAAGAAGGTGTTCGCAAAATAAGCAACTTGTTCTGATCCTTCGTTTGTGTTCATCTTCCTTCGAGCTTCTTCTTGGGCTATGGAATTGTCAATTTCTTCGAAATCATCAGGAATGTTGTGTTGTTCAAACATCTAGAAACACTGTGGACTATACTTCATCATGGAACATACTTTCTCAATCTTCTTATATTTGGTTTTCTCGTCGGGGCTCATGTCTTCAGGTTTCAATGTTCTAGATTATGGAGATATGGTATGTTTTCAAACTTACTGTTTACCTCAAATTACACCTGTCTATTAACTCTTTTCTCTGCACTTCGACTCTCGCTCTGAGTTCTATGAGCTGTTGCTTTTCTTCTTGCAGCAATCTCTGTAAATCATTACTCAGAAAAACTAATGGCTACTGGAAACGAACTGCAGCTCTTTGCTCTTCCTCCGTCAAAACTCTAAGCTGTCGGTCATTCTCGAACATATCCTGTTTCAGTGCTTCTAACAGAGAAAATGAAACAATACATTTCTTATACTTTTCCAAATACAATGTCTTAAACAATAAGTTACATTGAAAACAGGGAACCAACTCACGTTTCGCGCAATCGAAGCATCTATATGTTGCATGGAACTTTTGTATGCACGTACTCTAGCTTCATCCAATTCTTTCTTGGCTACCGCCAAGTTTGGTCTGACTTCCAATCTATTCTTCAACCTTCAGTAAGACGATAAATTTTCATTTGATCAATAACAACTAACTCTTCCTCCTCCATATTTATTTGGTTATTTATCTCGTTTATTTTAGCTTTCTTGTTGCGCCATTCCATCTGAAAGTTCCTTTCTGAGCATTCGAATAGATTCAAAGATTTCTTACGCTCTCCTGCTTCAATCCTTTCTTTTTATTCTCAATAAGTTCTCGCTGTCTCATAAGGTTTTTCTCTTCGTCATCTATCCTATGTTTCTGAAATGAGGAGCATATGGGAATGAACTTTCAAATGATCTACCGCTTTGGTGATTTCGTTGAGTTCACGGGATATGTCTTCTTGGACAGGCATGGGACTTGAATGTTGCATAAAAACTTTGGGACTTCGTAAATCGCTATTTGAGAACAGTACCCCTCCAGAATACTTGGATATTGTAACTGTGATCTGAAAGTTAATAATATTAAAATTTGAACTCATGAATTCAGCACTCTTTGAACAGAAGTTAGGATAACTTGAATTCTCAGCTCTGTGTAGAGGTCGCGAGCTTGAGCTTCGGTCAAATCATCAACATCGCCTATCGGGATATTATGTATCTGAACATATCGAGAACTGAAGACTTTCAAGAAATCAGACTCACTCTAAACACATTACACATATACTGTTTGACCGCGTCGGGAGCTTGGAAAAGCTCTGAAAGGTAATGTCTAAATCCCATTTTGTGCAAAGAATTAGGCAAGGTGGCATGAATGACAGCAGGATTGATCTAAGAACACGGGAACAGTGTAAGCAACAGATAACATAAAGCAAACCGAGTTAGAAGTTACAACTGTTGTGTTAATCCTCCAGGGTTGATTTCTTGTTAGTAAGCTCTCATCCTTCTTCGATCCAAATATGAACATGAATATGTCTCTGTTCGAAACTATGTTTTCCATATACTTCGCATTCTCTGGAGTTATAGTGACCTTAAAACAACACCTGACCATGAAAATTCGATACCCGTTCAACCCACATGAAAGACCGGAATGTACACCGGGTGTTCGAAATCGTTTATATGCTCTTCATACCAACGCCAAGCATCTAAAGCAC
>CALQYR020007240.1:37839-69760 GCA_943334845.2 Auanema sp. JU1783
AATTCATATGCGACCGATCTTCACGAACCGAGTTTTAAAAAATGAAATTGTGACGTGTAATTGAATTAGAATCATTCCGCTCCTGACGTGAAGCTGAGCGGTCGGTTTATCGCATGCTAACTTGCTAATTCAAAAGCTTGTGTCTCACTCAAATCTATCTTTTTGCAAAAAATTATTTTGAAATTAATGTCTAAATGTGATTATAGATTACTTTCTATCAGAAATTGTAATCAATTTCCGCTTATTTGGCACTCCTTCTGTTGGATATGAAAAGCTGCTGTTTTGTGGCTATATATGGGCATGGGTGCTAGTGGGCTGCTCTGCTTCAGCTGTCTCATATCGATTAACTAGGGGAGGATAGAAGGCGAGTATTCGCTCTAGCTGCTTTTATGTTTCAGCCTTAGGGCTATTTTCTTTTTGCCGATGCTATGCTGTTGCTTCTTTTCAAGTATTTTCATCCAACACTTAGCGACAGCATCATTTGAATTCCATTTTAAGCTTTCATCCAGTACTTTACATATTTTTCTTTGTTATGTCTCATTTTCACTACATATTTTCTTTTTTACTCAATAATACATCCAGCTGTCTCATCTCCTTTTTCGCGAGGAGGAGCGTAAATCTTGACCATAACGCGTGACCCAAGCAATCAAAATGCCACATCGGCTGTTTGCTCTATTTCAAGATTAAAATTTTGTCATCATCATGATACTTGTGTTCATTGACTGTTTTGTGGACTGAAGATGCTACTACACGTAGCTTCTTCAAAATAGCTCATTCCACTATGATGAACAATACATGCATGCAGACACAGCAGCAGCAGCATCAGCAGCAGCAGCAGTGAGCATTCTGAAGGATTCGGAAAAGCAGCTGAAAGCGAGTTCGCAAACTCGCAAGATTTCACTTTCAGCTGTTCACCATTCTTCGATTCCCATTGCCACTTCATGTGTTCCTTATTCCAATCAATTGCGCAACTAATCAAAAGCTTGACTAACCATTATGCATGCAAGATGGAAGGCAGATGAGAATGTTGAAGGTTCGCTAGTTCCACACTAAATGACCGATTGCTCTAATGAATCAGCTTAATTATTTGACATTAAATGTTATAACACTCGTTTACGTATTGTAAAGCTTCTCTCTCTATTAGACAACAGCGAAGCTTTTAGTCCCACAAGCTGTTAGAGAAGGAAGCACCAAGAAAGAGTAAAAGCGGAAAAGTTATGGAGAGCGCGCACAAATTACGAAAAATTGGGAGAATCAGAGAAATAGCGAAGTAGAATGTATTTATGAATATGTGTGTGTGTGTATGTGTATTGGTATTCCGTCGAGGCTTGAAAATATTGAATTCGAAAGCAAAAACCAAAAAAGGTATAAAGCACTGAGGCCCACATGCTTCAAGACCTACGCTTTCCTGCTTTACTTGTTTTTCCCAACTTTTCTAATGATTATGTTCAAAAAACTTGAGATCTTGCTTTTAAGACAATTTATGTGCAATTTGCTGTTTTTTCACTCTTTAGTGTCTGTCACACGTCCATTTTGAATGTTTCCCCCCACTACCACTACTCCTGCTCATTTACCCCATTTGGTAGTGGTCTGTGTAGAAGAGGTAAAGAAACCTGATATCGCTTCTCATTGCTCGATAGACTCTTTTCGTCATTCCTTTAAAGATATGAATGAAGTGGTTGTTTCTATCTCTCCTTAATCTTTTTTTATCTTTTCAACTCCCAGTAATGAATAATGATGTCAATCTTGAAGGCCCTGTTGAAGACGAATGACCAAACGATAGTTGATTCTAGTATTTCTACTCAAAGTCTATTCTCATCTGTTAATTCCCCAGAGACGATTGGTAGCTTCGGCAATGCCACTTCAATGCTACAATCCTTGTCAATATAAGGTCAAATCTAGTCGAAATTGATGACGTCATAATTTTTATAAAGAGATGAGCTGAATGTAATGTATCATAACATACGAAAACAAACCTTTTGAATAGATTTAACACACCCTCTCTCTCTCTCTCTCTCTCTCTCTCTGCTGATGTTATTATTCATCTTCATAACCTTTAATTTTCTTCTCAAAATATCTATTTAATTACGGAGGTTAAAAAGATGCGTTGCAAGGCTTAATGAGTTATTCCATCCTCCTATCTTTGGCGCTAGTAATAAAACAAACCAAAAGAAGAGGCGTAATGGTTTAGTTAGATGATTATAGGAGCCATGGGGCTTTTAAAGAATATGAATAGCTTTTTTAACTTCAAAACCCTCTTCTTCTGTATGCGAGAGTCTTTTTCTCCGTCTTCTTCTACCCCACCCTTCTTCTTCTTCCTTCTTTGTCGTCTTGTGCTAGAATTATTAGAAAACTATTTGGCTTTTCTCTTTCTGTTGAAATCACAACGAACCAATCTTCGGGCTCCGTTCACCCATTCGTAATTTTATTTTTTTTTTCGGGAATTCTCTGAAATGAATTTAGAACCCAGTTTTTCTTTGAAGTCTCCTTCATCATCATCATCATCATTATTCTCGTCATTAGCTGCTCAGATAATGAATAGATGACGAACGACAATCATTTTCAGTCAGAAGTTTGATGACCTAACATTCCTGTCTCTCTTTCTCTGAATTTGTTTCGTTGAGCATCTTAAATATTCATTATAAGTTTCTTGTTTGTACCTACTGGAACACGAGCTTGTGTCATCAATATGCAAGGGAAATTAATCAGATCCAAATTCTATTCTGAGGATTGTAACCAGCTTTGCTTCTTGCCTAATATGCCCTGTTATAGCATCATTGACTTGCAAATGAAGATTAGTAGTCTTAACTAGCTAAAGTTCAACGACGCTTATTGAATCTAGGCTCTGAGACAGTTAGATCGAAACGCTAATACCTCACTCATACCAGTCTAATCAATTCTTCTGTTTCAAATTCCTAATGCTGAATCATCTGTTCGATTCACGGACGTCACACACGCAAGTGCTAGCTATATAATTCGATATGTAAGTTGGGATGTGGGCAGCCAAATTGCCATCGATCCAGATCCCAGCCCTTTTTTGTGGTTCATCCAGCTCAGAGCTCTGTTTTCGCCAATTGGAAGCTGTAAAGCCAAGCGTGCTGTCGTCGCTTACTTCATCCAGATGCCATGAAGAACCGATCCATCTTTCTACACTACTAGTATCACATTCAGCAAGTGAATCTATGAAAAAAAACTATCCTCAGAAACATTACATCTCTTTCGGAATTAATAATTAGTCCAAATACTGAGAGAACAAGGAAGATGGGATAAATTCCTTTTTGGCAATGGCCAGAATAAGCTTACTAGATTTCAAATCAGCATCACAGCCCATCTTCGACTATTTGTTGACTGAAGAAGACAAAGGAAAAGAAGAGAGCCAACCCTAGGAGTAGTGGAACTACTAGGTCGCTCTCTCCTTTCACTCTCCTGCTTTCCTTTTAAGGCCATGATTACTTGCTTATAGCTATTGATTCCGAAAGCGGGAGTGCTCTTCCTCCCTCTTCTCTCCCCATTTTTCTTCCTTGCTTTCTCTCAATTTCTGTATCTCTCGATTCTGATTCTGCTATTCTTCGATTTCATTTATCCTGACTAAGATGATTATATAATTAGAAGACATCATTAACTTACTTGTAACACGGATCACGCTCAGACTCTTGTTGTACATGCTGTGTCGATATTCTTGGTATGATCACCGTTTCGTTTCTATCTAGGAAGAAGCTTTGCTCTCTCCCTCTCTTTGTATTCATTGCGAATTTCACTTTATAGCTCTAAGATTCCTTCCCTCAATCAATCCACTCTCATCGTCGTTTCTTCTATTGTTCATTACTAATTTGAAGAGTCTAACTAAAAACTTTCTTATTATAGATTTAAATTGTTAAAATCACAGCAACTCATGTGGGTCCCCTGAACTTCGTTGTCATCTTCTAGCCGACGTTAACCAGAAATTAGTTAAGGATCGACGAAAGTTCTAAACTTATCCGAAAGCATCATGTCTTCTGTCAAAGTAGCAGTACGTGTTCGGCCCTTCAATCAAAGGGAGATGGCAAATGGATCCAAGTGTGTCATTGAAATGTGTGGCACCCAAACGAGTACGTAATTTTATTTTATTATTCCGAAATTAATCCTAAAAGGGCCATCACTGAAAAAAAAACTTCTAAATGAATAAAATCTGGAACAAAGCACTCACACATTCTTCCAGAAGAATTCGGAATTGATGTCTTTTTCCATGAATACGAGTGGCTTAGATCGTGTGAGAGAGATTGATTAGCTTCATTGCCATATCTAACTGAAAGTTAAGAAAACAGAGAGAAGTTCATAAGACTCACATAAGCTTACCATGATGATCTCTGATGGTACTAATGAACGTTGCTTGGTTGATATGAAGCAAATTCAATAACTGACATCGTTCACGAGTTTCTCTTCCAACACTCTCTGTCTCTCTTTCTTTCTCAGTGGTTTTCTAACATGGAAATGCAATTACAGCTTATTGTATAAAGCCATGCTCATACCCATTTGCAATCTCATCTGTTCTCTCATGCTTACACGTTCATTGAATGCTCCTCCATATGAATTGCTACAAACATTCTCATGGTTCATCGTTCTTGGTGGAAGCTAAAAAGAGACAAGGACGTATCCTGAGCAATTCTTTTTTTCTCGACTCTTTATGGCAGCTTACGTCATTCTTTTCGTCCATCTCGCTGACATCACATACATAATTAAAAGAAGGCACAGCACACGCAAAACAGACAAACAGGCTGAAAGAAAAAGAATTAAAACTGTCACCGGATGCAATTTTGTTTTTTTCTGCTTGTATATCCATGTGCATGAGAAATCTTAATTCAACATTAGATCAACTTGCTATCTGCATAGAGTGAACGAACTTTGATCATCATGCCTTCTCGTTGCGTTCTCTTTACTTCCTATCTGTCTGTCCGTCTCTTTCTCTCTCTCTTGGTTTCAGTCATCAGGTCCACGAAGCATAAATAATTTAAAAAAATGATATTTCAAAGGAAATAAAATTAGATTAAAATGCCAAGATGATAATATGGAGAAGAAAGTTGATGAGGGAAGCAAACGATCAACTCATATGCACCAACCGCCCTCTCCTCCTCATATCTACACTCATGCTGCTAGTAGCTAGTGTCTTCGATTACAAAAAGAGAATTATAATGAGAGAATGTGTAATTAAACTAAATATGAACATAAACAATCTGTCCTTTTACTCCAATTCCCTCTCATTCACACACACAGACAACTATTTCAAAATCTGAAAGATAATTGTAAACAACTTCAAGACATTATCGATATATAGGTATTTGTACTTTGGAAATTATATTTGAAAAACCCTTTTTGGTGACATTTTTTGCAAAACATCAGAATGAGACGTTTTCCTCATAATATTCTCAACAGAGTACATTGACACCTCTAATTGTAAACAACTACATCTGTAATAGATATAGAGCGGGGACATGAGAGTGTCGCGACATCATATGCTAATTATCACGTGGTGTGTGATTTCATCAGTCGGCATACCGCTTTCATTTACATCGTCTGAAACTATGTATGCGGTTGTTCCATGGGATTCATATATTGATATAGAGAATTTTTCTTTTATATTTTCTATATCTATATGAGAAAGATGTTCAAGTCTCATGAACTTACCGCCTTCTGGATCTCACAAGACTTGCTTGAGAAGAATGATTGGTTTAAACTTAATTTTTCAGTCATCAAAGGGAACACGCCGGATAAGTTTCATAACTTCAACTTCGATCATTCGTACTGGTCGAGTGAGAAGAATGATTCGCATTTCGCTGGTCAGAAGCAAGTTTATGAAGATTTGGGGGTGGAGATGCTGGAGCATTCATTCGAAGGGTACGATCTCTCTATCAGATCTTTCTCACTCTATTTCTTCAGATACAATGTATGTATTTTTGCTTATGGACAAACCGGATCTGGAAAATCTTATACCATGATGGGGAAAGTGAACGATGAGCAAGATTGTGGAATTATTCCTAGATTGTGCCATGATCTGTTTTCGAGGTATACTTTTAGCGTTCCAGAATCGTTCTTAAACAATGGCTTCTTTCAGAATTGAAAACAATCAAGATCCAAACACTCAATACTCCGTAGAAGTCTCATATATGGAAATTTATTGTGAACGAGTGAAGGATCTTCTCAATCCTGCCAAAGAGAATGCCCAAGGTAACCTCTCGCCGGAAATGCAGCGAAGAGTGTACGTACCTCACTTACAGGTCTAAGAGTTCGAGAACATCCAGTGCTGGGACCGTATGTTGAAGATTTGACTAAGTTAGCTGTTAGTTCGTACAACGATATATTCAATTTAATGGAAGAAGGAAACAAAGCGAGGTTAAGAACTATCCAGAATTCCTACTCTAATCGTCAGATTTCAGAACTGTAGCTGCAACCAATATGAATTCAACGTCTTCAAGATCTCATGCTGTCTTCACAATAGTTCTCACTCAGAGAAAATCAAGTCCGGACAGTGACCAACAAACAGAAAGAGTTTATTACTTCTCATAGTATTTTTTTAACAAAATCTATTGTTAAGGTTTCCAAAATATCTCTTGTCGATCTCGCAGGTAGTGAGAGAGCTAATTCAACGGGAGCTGAAGGCCAACGGTTAAAAGAAGGTGCTAACATCAACAAGAGTCTAACAACACTTGGATTGGTCATCAGTAAACTAGCTGAAGAGGTAAATTTGAAACAAAATCTCCATTTTGTTATCCAAGATAGTATATTCACTATGTATAATCAAATTCTATCTTTGTACCCCTCCCAAAATGCTTTAACCGTTTCAGTGTTCTGCTGAGGACAATGTAAGTTGACCAAGTTGATCTATAACACCTTATTTGCGTGCGCAGAGTGTTCTCTAACACAGCTATGAAACAAAAATAATCCAATCATATTTTAAAAAGCAATTATCTTACACTGGTTAGCTAACAGACAAAATCCATAATTGATCATTAACTCGAGTGATACAAATTGCTTCTCTATGTTGAGCACGTCTCCGTTTTCAGAAAAATGCGTTCTCTCCTGTACTCTTAACACACAGAACTTTTCAGGCATTCAGAAAGGGTGTGAAGAAACCTATCAATAAAGGAGGTAGAATACCTTATCGAGATTCTGTTCTGACGTGGCTTCTACGTGAGAATCTTGGAGGTAATTCCAAAACTGCCATGATAGCAGCTCTTTCTCCAGCTGACATCAATTTCGATGAAACGCTTAGTACTTTAAGGTATAGATACAGTTAGATGTAATTCAATAGTTTACCTTTTTGAGATATGCTGATAGAGCCAAGCAGATTGTCTGCCAAGCCATCATCAATGAAGATCCGAACCAGAAGACCATACGTGTTCTTAAAGAGGAAGTGGCGATGCTCAGAGGAATTCTGGAAGATAAGGGAATTAACTGTGACGAGATGGTGACTTCTGCTGGTAAACCGAAGCAAGTATATTCTGCTAAAGATAATGAGACCTTGGATAAACTGAAGGTAAGACAAGTTAACTACATCTCATGACTCTCTCGTTAGGCTTATGAGAAACTGATGGCCGATATGGATAGACCATGGGAAGAGAGATTGCGACAAACCGAAGAAATCCGCAGGCGGTTCGAGGAGGAACTGAGAGAAATGGGCTTAGCAACGGCAGAGGATGGAACCACCCTTGGGGTATTCAGTCCGAAGAAGGTTTGATTCTGTTGATGACATCTAATCTCTGTTTTTCTAAAGTTGCCTCATCTTGTCAATCTCAACGAAGATCCCTTGATGTCGGAATGTCTACTCTACTATTTGAAAGAAGGAGTCACCAAGTAATTGTTTTTTTGTTTAAATCATTCATTTTATCTTATTTCAGAGTTGGAAATCCAGAAACTGACCGTAGACCTGATATCTTATTGTCTGGAGAAGCCATTCTCACACACCATTGTGACTTCATCAACGAAGATGGGTGTGTGAACCTTGTACCCAAAAAAGTACGTTTCTTTCAAAAAAAATTGTTTTCCTGTAAAAGTGCAGGTACCGTACTCTTTATCGGTTACGGTAGCAGGTGGGGGAATTGATTGGTAAATTGATCTCTTTACTGAAGAGGGGTGTGTGTGCGTGTGTATGTGACATTTTCAAAAATACATTTATCTGAACTTGTATTCGAAAGTACATTTATAGAACGCCGCATGCTATGTGAATGGACGACCTATCACCGAGGCGACTGTACTTCATACAGGATCTCGAGTCATTCTGGGGAAGCATCACGTCTTCCGATACAATGATCCTCAAGAAGCAAGACAAAGTCGATATAACCTCTCTTCTCTTGCTGGTATGATAATAGATGAAAGCTCTGAATTTTCGTACTTTCTATTAGATGCTCCATTGGATTGGAAGTATGCTCAGCAAGAACTTCTGGAGAAGCAAGGTATCGATCTGAAGCAAGAAATGGAGAAGAAGTTAGTTGAAATGGAAAGTACTTACCGAAGAGAAAAGGAAGAACTTGAATTGAGAATGCTACGCCAAACTAAAGTATGTGAAACTCGAAGATTCAGCACGAAAGAACTTTTTAGGAGTACGAAACTCGTATTGAATCTCTACAAAGGCAGGTAGACTTAGCTCAATCTATGATATCCTCTTGTGGTTCTAATTGGGAAGGAGAAAGGTTCTTAACAAGCAGCTTAATGGAATTCGGTATCGTAATGGAAGTAGAATGTCTCTGAGTTTTCTGTTTAGCCGAAGAATGCCCAAAATGGTCAACGGATCAAGAAAGAATAGTACGAAAAGCTGCTATCAAGTGGCGGTATCATCAATTCACTTCGGTATCAGCTTACATCTCATGCTGTAACCATCTTTAATCTTAGGTTCGAGACGATTTATGGGGAAATGCCATATTTGTGAAGGAAGCTAATGCCATATCTGTTGAATTGAAGAAGAAAGTACAGTTCCAGTTCGTGCTGCTCACAGACACCATGTATAGGTATGTAGAAGTACTCAAGACTATTAGATGTAATCAACTCATTCTAGTCCGTTGCCTCCCGATTTGCTGCCTCCCGGAGAAGATCTTACTTTGCGTCCATATCCGAAGACAGTAGTTGCTATCCAAGTTCAAGATCTGAAGAATGGAGCTACTCACTACTGGAGTATAGAAAAGTTGAAGTTAGTTTTTAGTTGGTTTCCGTCAAAAATACCTTGCTATCAATGATTTTGAAGGCATTCTTATCTCCCTTTGAACATGCAACCTCTTTTCCCATAACATAGAGCTATGACTTGAAATTCTCCTAATATGGCTATGAGACCCTTTTACCATCATAGTAACGTTTTTCTACTGACCAAGCACGATATCTGTAGTCAGATTCAGTTCGTTTATTTCATGAAAGAGATAGCTTTACTTTGCGACAAAGCTTCATGTATACTTGAGATGCTGGATTTCCAATCGGTGTGGAACCTTAGGATTCTTTAAGTTTTACATATTCTGGATATTCCAACGGAAGGAACGGCTCATGATTCAACATTGCACACTAATTAGTTTAAGAGTACCCTCATGGAAAAAAGCTATTAGAGCAGCTTGTAGTTGTGTGTGCGACATGAATATGATTCTGATGATCATATGTTCTGGCTTGAAGTATCACCATCTATTCTCATCCATCTCTACATTTTTGATCAACTTCTCAAGTTCTATGTAGTCTAATCATACTCAATCATTCTTCTAAGTATCCTATATAACTGTATAATACTATATCCATAAGAGCTTTATATAACACACTTTTGGTACCACATCTCTCGGCTTTAGGCAGCGCTTAGAAGATATGCGTAGTGCATACAATGCGGAACTATCTGTGGTTGGCACACCAGCGGAAGCTCCATACACAACAGTGGCCGAAGGGTGGTTGGCTGCTCTGCAACTTAATCCAGCTCGGCTTATTCCTGACAGGTACTAGTTGTCCCATTCACAAGATCCTCATGTGTTTTGCTTATACAATATCTATATTGAAGTAGAGAAACTTCTATCATCTCCACTATCTCTGTTAACAAAATAACTCTTGTTCTTCTCTATGCACAAGCTTGAACTGTTCATGTGTTCGTGATAGAACCTAGTGTATGTATGTGTGTGTGTCTCTGTTTGTGTGTGTGTGTGGATGTGGATGTATGTAAGTATGAGTGCTCATCTTTGAAATAACGTTTCCTTTATGTGATGTCCGCGAATGCTGGAGAATCTTCTCAATAGTTCGCTTGCTTTGCTGCATTTGTTTTTCTTGTCTATGTTACGGAAACTTGAACGTTCTGGTAAATTGAAGAATGCCTTCTGAATGTTGTTCTAACAAATTCACGTTCTATTGCTGAACATGTTTTAAAGTCAAGCATGTTCTTGGTTGTTCTTGATTCTTCAAGTACGACTGCAACCTTCTCAATGTACTCACGAATTGTTTCAAACATGTGGCTTTTAATTATTTCAGATTTTTTCAGTGCAAATGTATTCATACCTCAATAATCATTATTTTAGACAAAGGCTTGAATCGATGAGAGATATGTATGAAGCAGATGCTCAGCTATCACCTATCGATGATCCAATGATGGATGCCCTAATGGGTACGGATCCATTCTATGATAGGTTCCCATGGTTCAGGATGATCGGAAGGTTCAGATGACTCTTTTGCGAGATCTAAAAACTTTGTTTCAGAGCTTTTGTGTACTTATCAAACCTGCTACATAATGTGCCTCTCATCCATAAAGTCGCCGTTGTCAATGAAAAAGGAGAAGTCAAGGGATACCTCAAAGTTTCTATCGAACCTATTCAGAAAGGTAAAGTTCAACTCTTATTATCTTCCATCGACTCACGGAAGTCTCAGAATGGTTGCATTCTGATCTCTGCAGAGTACTGTTAAAAACGAACAAATTGAGCCCAATGTACTCTCCTCTGATTATCAACCCTCTCGTGCAATCTCAAAAAATCATATGAATCAATTTCAGGCGAAATAGATACACAGAAGAAGGGTACACGTCAAACCGCCAAACTTCACTTCCGGAAAGAGGATTTCATCAGAGCTACGAGAGGAGACGGTACAGGTATGTATTGACTGCTTCTATATGCTACAATACTCCCCTCTAGAAGATAACGAAAGTTTAAAATTCCCAACACACATGAAGGAAGAGGACGAGTTCTGTTTCCGTGTCGTTGTGCTACAGGCAATAGATGTGTCTTCAGAATATTCAGATGTGTTCTGCCAGTTCAAGTAAGTCGATTCGAATTCTTTGATTTTTCTGACGCTTGATGATTCAGTTTCCTTCATCGACATGATGAAGCTTTTTCAACTGAGCCCATGAAGAATATGACTAAGCAACAGCTGAGCTTCAATCACACACAGAACTTACATATCAAGATGAGCAAGACATTTTTGCATTATATTCATCATTTCCCTATCATTTTCGAGGTAACTCATGCTTCAAGATTTATATATAGTTGTTCAGGTGTTCGGTCATTTCCAAACTAAACCGGAAGGATTTACATTCGAGCGACAGAACAGTGCTTTAGGGTAAGAAAACTCTATCTTAGTTAGCTATGTTCTGATGTTCAGAAGAAGACTCTCCACGAAGTTGACATTCCAACAACCTTCTCTAGTTATTTCTACACCAGTGAAAAGCAAGAAAGCAAATGCTCCTATCCTGAACAAGTTATTTCTGTTATATGGCATATATAATACCTGTTCCTTCTAGTTCTGCACAAGTGCGATCTAAGGTTGATGTGCTGGTATGGTTCGAGATCTGTGAGCTAGGGAATAATGGTGACTACATACCAACGATTGTGGATCATGCTCAAGGCCTACCAACACATGGTATTTTCCTACTTCATCAAGGAATTCAAAGAAGAATAAAGATCACTATATGCCATGAAAAGGTATTTCATATTGTCTTACAATGCGTTTAACGCCTTATTAGGGTGAGATCAAGTGGAAGGATTGTCAAGAGCTAGTTGTTGGGCGTATCCGTCCAGGTCCAGAATGGAACGGAGCTGAAGATGTTGATGTCCTATCTTTGGGACTGTTCCCCGGAACCTATTTGGAGTTCACCCATGACGACCGGTCTGCTAAAATCTGATTTAATTTTCTTTATTCTTGAGTTTAAGTACTTTCTTCCAATTTGAAGCAGCATGGGATAGCTCTCTGCACAACTCTCCACTTCTGAATCGAGTATCAAATTATGGTGATCAAGTATGTATCTACTGTTATTAATTAATCTCACGAATGCGTTTCAAGATTTATATGACATTATCAGCTTATATGGAAATAGAGGGCAGTTCCCAGCCTGCCGTCATTACTAAAGATATTTGTATTCTCATGTATGCTAGAGACTCGAAGATATCCGCGGCCAGCAGGTATAGTTCTTCATTATACACTTTTGGTACGTATTCCTCATTAAGATTCTGTCGATCTCTTATTGGCGGTATTTCTAAGTCACCTGAAATGAATAGAGTGCCGGGAGTGTATCAAATATGCTTGAAAGATGCTACTGATACCAGTAGTCCCGGTTCCATTAGGAGACAACGAAGAGTACTTGATACATCCTCTGCTTATGTTCGCGGAGAAGAGAATTTGGGACACTGGAGGCCAAGAGGAGACTCTCTTATCTTTGAACACCAATGGGAGCTCGAAAAACTCACAAGACTGCAACAAGTGGAACGTGTACGATTGTTCTTACGTCTCCGCGATCGTCTGAAAGGAAAGAAGAATACTGGGGAACTGAGGACTCCTGTGTCGCCTTGTGAGCCCAAGAATGCTATCCCTTCGATCATCAAGTTTGACGAAAAAGAGAAAGGTATACAGACATGTTCCAATCATTTTCATTTCATTCTTATCCAGGTGTTGTCAGCAAAGTTTTGACACTCATTAAGCAGAGAATACCAATGAACAAAGACCCTCCCACTGGTAACAAGGCTCAAGATTTGAGTGACGAGAGCGGTTCCAATAGCATTACGTCTCCGATATCAGACAAGTAGGCACATGAGTAACGTGATGTAGTAAAAAGTTTTCTTTCTACAGATCTCTCATGAAGTCTTCCACATCTTTCGATCAATTGAGTCGTCAAAAGTCTAAATCGGACCAGAACCTACACAGCAATGATGAGATTCTCGATTCTATAGCTATGAAACGAAGTCTTAGTGGTAGTCGTCTTAATCAATTGCAATTGATCGCTCCTGACGTGAGTAGATAGCTTTTAACAATTTCGTGCATTATGAACTCTTAGGTGAGCGAGGAACGTGTAGGAGTTGTTGTATCTAAGAAAGGATACATGAACTTCCTCGAAGAAAAAACGCAAGGCTGGGTCAGACGGTGGGTTGTTGTGCGCCGGCCGTACATACTACTGTTCCGCGACGATAAGGACCTTGTGAGTATTTTCCCTAAAACAAGTCATATGATACTATAATAGGTAATACGTGGAATAATAAATCTTGCCAATGCACGGGTAGAATATTCGGAAGATCAGCAAGCGATGCTGAAAGTACCTAACACCTTTTCCGTTTGCACGAATCATAGAGGATTTCTTATGCAGATAATGCCGGGTGATGAGGTAAGAGTGTTATGGGAAAGTGGCGAAAGTTGTTTACATGATAATTCTAGATGTACGATTGGTTATATGCTATCAACCCATTACTGGCGGGACAAATGAAAATAAAATCAGTTCACACGAATGGCACAACAGTGGTAACGTCCCCTCCCAAGTAAGAAAAATGTTTTTATTGGCTCGTCGCGTCATTAGAAAAAACTAGCTGCCGTATCTGTCCATAATAAGACACACATGAGTTTTCCTATAACTATTCTTTTCGAGAAAATCTTGCAATGCTTCAATTAGTGAGTAAACTCTTCTTCTTTCTCACTACGCGTATTAGATAGGAATCCCTTAAGCCCTGTGACTACGTTTTTAACTTATTTATATCTCTCGTGACTTCCTCGAACGGTTTCATTTACCTGATCTCCTTTCATATTTTTATAGTAATTAGATGCGTTTGCTGCAATCTCATATCTATAAATGTTTATTTCACATTATTAGGGCATGACGCATGATACATACGTTCACATATATATATAGCGAAGTATAATAATATAATTCGAATTAACACAAAGTTAAGTTAATAAGTTAAATGACGCAAAAATTAAATATTGACAAAAGTGCCCATTATAGTTATATTCAAAGTTATTTCTTTATCATAGCCATACACAACAGCTTCTATGGTACGTGGATTAATAGGTGTTTTTATAATTACATTCTCATATCCGAATAATATATACTTTCGACGGAGATCCATCGAGAACTCTTCGATATAACTCTTTTGTTGCAACGGCGGTTCCTGTAACATCAGACTACATACACGCACCAAAATCCATTTTCAACAACATACCGTGGGAACGTCTGGTGGACGTTGGACGAACAAGCGAAGAGTAACCTTTTGGATAGGATAGGGTCCTTTGAATACGGTACGAAATCTCAATAATTTCTCTTGGAAAGCCTGTAACAGAAATATAAAGGTGTACACATGGAGAACGGCAAGTCCCACTTCCATATCTTCAATTCCGGAGTACTCAATGGTCAGACATTTCGTGCATTCGAACCATTTTATGAGATTGGACGAACAGTATACAAAGTTGTCCTCGGTTATTACTTTATTGACAGACATGAAGAAAAGGTTTTCGATTGGGATCCTATACAAAAGTTTTGCCAAAATTTTAACGAAAACTACAGACTTCTCCTCTGAGTCTGGCCACATAGATAGTGGTCCACGATCAATACATCCTATTTCAGTAGCGAATCCGAAATCCCATCCGAAAGGTGATTCACAAGGAGTGAGTTTCAGACATTTCACTCTTCAACATAATCAGTCATAACCGTCAAGTCTTAACGTAACATACTGCATCCTCAAAATGAGTTCGCGAACGAATATGAAGGGTAAGTAATAAACATTTGCATCCAAAAAAGTTAAATTATCCACATGGCCAATATTCTGAAGAAGGTCCTGAAACAATCAAAATTTGAAAAATACGTCAAAACAATACAACCGTTCAACAGACGCGCACAGTTCAAAATGAAATTTTGGGGTAGTAAGCAGTATACTCACCATGTAGGCATCATTCTCACTGACAGTTCTACTGTTACCATCCTCCTCCATTCGTCGCAATGCTACTCTCATAGCTTGCTTAATACATCTGAAACGAATTATGAAAGTTATGTTGTAATCAATATAGAACCTTATATACATTGACACATTAGTAATGTGCAGGTTTTTAAATGAGAGAAATGCTGAAGTTGTCATATATGTAACACAATTCTGAATGATCAATGCTAGAAGAGCTAACAAGATGTTCGATACCAAATTCGGTTTCATTAGTGGACAAGGACCTTCACAAAGACAGCTCGGGAACATTGTCAAATTTTGTACATCTGAGAAAAGCACGTTGATAAAGTGTAAAGACAAACTCACAGGAAAAACTAGCCAGTATCTCTAGTATGCGTGGCTCCATGCAAAACGGTGGAAAGTTGGAGATGTCAATATCTCGAACAGGCACATCAAAATCTCTGAGCAATTCGAGAATGTTTATAAAGAAGTCTGGTTCAGTGTTGAATAGCGTGAAACTCTTAGTACCATTCTGGAAAGAAGAAGTTAAGTCAGGAAGGATGCTTACTTCGTGGCACCCTCTTGTATCCTGAAACAACAAAATAACCATCTGATTCATCTAGAGTTATGGAATGAGTGTTTTTGAAAAAATAGTCCTCGCCAGCTTTAGCAAAAGCCCGGTTGATTTGCTGAGATTAAAGATTATGATAAGCAATAGCTAACAATAGTAAAAACCATCAACTTCATATAATCCTGGTTGTCATGAAAGTCAGACAGCTTCTGAGCCGCTTCGAAAACGTGATATAGCACATGATCGTCTACACTATCTGAGGAGATAGAGCATTCAGAAGTCATGTAACCCAACCGTTTTCCAGGAACCTTCACCACGTTCGAATCTTATCCAGCATGCTTGAGTCCTTTTTGTTTTAATCCCGCCTAACTGTAGATAGTTTGATGTTTGAAAATAAAAAATGATAATTTTACCGATATTCCAATCGATAATGCAAAGTATAACAACTTTCCATCACGTTTCTTGCTCATCATGTTTTTTAAAACAAAATCTGGTAAGGATACTAACCAAATGTTCAAAGACCTCCATGTTTTTCATGTGTACAACTAAGAGCGCCCCATTGCTAATAGTCTGACCCAATGCAAACTCTTCTTCTTTGGTTACTAGTTGAGCTGAAAGCTCGATGCCAAAAGTTTTAATTTGGATATCGAATGCTAAGTATGAGTGAATTTTAGCTTTCGGATTTTTACACATGAGTCTAAACTATTATCTCTGTTCATGATTCTTGCTATCAAGTGCTAAAAGTTGTTGTTTAGCATATTCTATGGATCGAGGTGAATGCAATTCCGATCCTGCTCCGATTCGTAGAAATGTCCGTCCGAACTTCGCTGAGGATGGTATTTAACAAAACATAACAAACAAAATATTTATTGACTTATAGTATATGGAGAGAAAGCGTCTAGCTTAGGTTCTGCTGAAGAAAACTCTGAATATTGTGATTCTTCTTTAGCCCATCGGCGCCAGGTAAGGAGTGTTCAGGTCAATCGTATATCCTACAACTACAGGTATCTCTTTTGAAATTAAAGCAGCCAACAGGTGCTATAACTGTAAATAATGAAAATACTCATACATCTAATCATCCTGAAAACGGCCCAGAATCGGTAACACCGTAAATGATATGAAATACAAAGAAAATCATATTCAGAGTGAGGGTGACTTGGAATTCATGTACAACGATACAGATGTTATCACAAATGAATTGGCGGAGCTCTACAGTTACTCAGAACTTGAAGATTTTGCCAAAAACTTTCATTGTTGGAGAGTTTATGCTGACGAAAAACAAGTGACTAGTTCTGAAATTACATGAACGAACCCAAAATTATAGATTGAACCTCCCTACTTATTCACTTCCCTTCCTGAATCACGTAAAAAAAGTATTTTCCTTGATCTCTGTTGTCGCATAGAATGTGCTGATGCTCACATCAGACTGTCTAGCTCACGAATAATCTTATACATCTTACAAGTTAGTCATCACAGTTTGGATATATGTCATATTTCAACCATAGGGAGCTTTTGCTGATTTCATTGATGAGGAAGATATGGAGGCTGGTGTACCCACAATGGCTCCAGTTGATCGTGGTACTGGGGGGTTTGAAATGGAATGTGTGAGACAAGCTTTCTCTAATGTTCACCTTGCTTATACTTGCGGAGTTTATCAAGTAAGCCGCTTAACTCAGTTGAATCTCACGGGAAGTATTCAGGCTTTGTGCTCCTTACTTCTCGCTGAGATGAATGAACCTTTTGACTGTGGTCTTCCCCTTGATGGAAGAATTTCTAAAGCAAGTAGCAGAGATAGTAGGAACGCCAGCAATTGCGATTTGTCTGATAATGGTATGGAATCGATGAGCAAATGAAATCTATAAGTTGGTTTAGAGAGGAAAAGAAGAACCGCCACTTTGGCGGATAATGAAAGTCTCAGAGTTGTGTTGTCATCCCTCTATCATATGGTTGAACTGATGCGGTATATCCTATTCTCGCATATTATCATAAAGCATTCGAATTCAGCAATGATGAACTAACATCTTCCTCTTCTAACCCTCAAGCTTCTGTCAAACAAAAAGAATTCATCAGTGAATTAGGTACAGTTGAAGTCATTACTTAAGACTATGAAATCGTTGCCTTCAGAGGAACCACTCGACAACTATCAGAAGCCTCTGATTTCCGTTTTGTTCGAGATGATGCCTGTCTTCTACACAGGAAACAGTCCTCACTACCCAATGAAAAAAGTAATTTCTAATGTAACAAAATGTGCAAATGATGTTCCAGGTGTTTCTTCTTATTTGGAAAGTGCTTCTGGCTACTCTTGGAGGATGGAAGAAGCTTGATGCTATGAAGAAAGCTAAACGAACAGAGAAAGGGCTTCCAGTATACGAGAACAACATTGATGTAGCTCAAGCGATGCCTGCAACAGTCATTAGTGATGGAGATAATGGTATGCCAATAATGAAATCCGGAACATCAACATGATTGCAGGAGCTCGAATGGCTCCCAAAAGAAGTGCTTCCCGGTTAGGAACCTTCTCTTTGGCGAGACAATCTGCTTGTTCTGGAAGTGAAGAGACTAAAGATGAAGAAGAAAACATTGATCAGTTAATCGAAGATGCATTGAACAACCAGCAGTCAAGTTTGTGCGAACTTCATTGTAAAGTGCAGGATCAATTGCAGAAAGTGATCGACAGAACAGTGGTGATCGAACCCCTAGGGCCGGGTCCCCCGCTTTAAGTGTTCCTCCCAAGAAGGGATTGCCATGGAAAAGCAAAGTCAACAATGCCGAGTTGGATATTTTCATCCAATCGTTAAGGTAAGGATCAAGCTTTTTGAGTTGATTATGATTGTTGTTATTAAGACAAAAGTTCTTCAATTTCAAAATTCCCGGTGACACAACTACGATGTTTGGATTTCCTCCACCAATCATAAGGAGTGTTAATGTACTTCGTCAGCATATCTATACTTCGCTATCAGAGTTGCAGGTTTCATAGTTTATTCAGAGTTTTCCAATTCAAATTCATATAGGCCAAAACTGATAAAGATTTCAATAGATATCTGTTCTCGACTACAGAAAAGATTGAATTGACCAGTACGGAGAACCTATATCGTCTGCTCCTTCCTAATCTCAGCCAATACGTAGTTGCCATTCTGAAAGTTCTCCTTGCTGCGGCTCCTTCGAACAAAGTAGTTTCTTATATGATATTCATCTCATTTATTCATTTCTTAGGCCAAGAGCGATGCACTGAACATCTTAGTTGATGTCTTGACTCCCGAGACTGACGGAAGCGATGTGCTTTCCAACTCTATTAGTTTAGGTAATTTCTATATTTCAATCATAACTAATGCTTTCACATTTAAAGATAATTCGTCCAGTAGTCCGCTAGAGGATAGTGTTAGGCTTGCCATAGACATTCACAGACACAAAGAGGTTTCATCAATGACACAGCTTCTCTTCAACATAGCTTTCAGATCCTGGTGAAAGCTTCTTCATCAATTCTCCTTTTGTTGTGCAAACACTTCAAGTTGAATCACGTTTATCAGTTTGAATACCTCTGTCAGCATGTTGTATGTTTAAGAGTAATTGGACTTGGTCTATCTCTTGTTTAAGGTATTCGGTAATGGTATTCCTTTGTTGCTCAAATTCCTCGATCAAAACATGACTCGACACATTCAATCAAGATATGAAATCCATGCTTATAACTATCCACAAGCCGTCCTTCACTATGTGAGGAACAGAGGTATCATTCGATTTGTCAAATGATATCAAGGCTTGGTTTCAGAGGAATGGCCAACTTTGAATCCGGATAATGTAGAAGAGAATCCGATGAAGGAACAACGCGGAACATATTACATGTGGAGAAACATATTTTCCTCTATCAATATCGTTAGGTAGTTATCCCCTTCTATATCACCCAATATGCTGTTCTGCTTGAAGGGTGTTGAACAAACTTGTGAAAGCTAAGCAATCGCGAGTTATGATGCTCGTTGTATTCAAATCTGCTCCAATCTTGAAAAGATCTCTGAAAGTTAGGCTGGTTAGTTTCTGGAATGAAAATCTTTCTATAATTAAACTATTCTAGGGTATTTTCCAATTTTATGTTTTGAAAGCTCTGAAGATGCAATCGAGATATCTCGGGCGGCAATGGAGACGTACCAACATGGACATCATATCTGCAATTTACAACAAAGTCCGCCATAGGTGGGAGATTGATATGTGGTTCCTAGGCAACGGTTATTTTGATTCTTCAGGTTGACAGATGATTGGGCGTATGCCAGCGAAATGAGAAAGTCGTACGACTATCATCCTGAAGAGAATGAGTTGAAAGCCGATGTCGAGCGTTTCCACAGTCGACGTTACGGACGTATTTATCCCCAATTTGCGATAGGTAGGAAAAAATATAGTTTTTAAGCGGACATTCTTTTTTTCTGCAGAAGTTAGCGATGCTCCAATGCCTGGTGATGATTATCTCAATCGTGTGGACTTGAGAGAGTTCGAACCAGTGGACTCTTGTTTCCATTCTGTACTTGGAGTCAAGCCGGAATTGGGGGATAAGTATGATTCGAAGTTTAGTCTCAAATCAATATTGATTATTTGAGATTCGTCAAACACTACTCGATGTGGGTCGATGAAGAAGTAATGAAAAGGGACGTTGATTGGGACAAGCTACTGATGAACACTAGAGGAATCTATAGTGATCATCATAGAGACTGATATTGCAACCATTCTGTTTTACTGCAAATGCTTTAAGAATTTGGCAAAATAATATTTAACTTATTCACTTCGTGTTATTTTCGTTGGAATTATGGTCTTATCCACGTATATTTCTTCCTTGAGCGTTTTTTCTTGGGAAAACGAATCGATTGTAGTAGAGAAATCATGCGGGTTCGTTTTTTGAATAGCTCGGTTAAGTCGTTGAAAGTAGGGACAAGGTTTGTGTCTGACACTACTCTAGTCTATAGTTATGTGTACTTTCTCAGATTGTATTCAGTTTCACCTAGTCATATACCATCTTTGAGTTCGGTGAAGAAAACTGTTCCTATATCCACTTTACTAGAGCATTATAATAGATTACATTGGGATGACACGGTTACTAAAGATGATGAATTCGTAAGTTTGAAACTATGTTTCTAATTGTTTCGTCCAATATTGAGGTTAAACGATTGAGGGAGGGCATTCTTGATGGCAGTAGAGCTTGTCTTGCATCAGCTATCACACTGGTGGAGTCGAAAAATCCTAAAAAGAGAGCTCAAGGCAATGTTTTGTTGAAGGTTATTGCTATGAAGCTTAACTCTGTTCACACTTCATTTAGTTAGTCTTGGAAGAAGAGAGGCAGAGGCATAAGGAACACGGTCAAAACGCTATGATTTTCCGTATCGGAATTTCTGGTAGTCCCGGTGTTGGAAAGTCATCCTTCATTGAAGCTATGGGTAAAGAGCTAACGGAAGAACGAAACTTAAAAGTAGCTGTGTTAACGATTGATCCCACGAGTGCGATCACTGGAGGTTTCCATTCTCGTCGAATATAATACAAATCTATCGTTAGGATCTGTCCTTGGTGATTTGACTAGAATGCAAGAACTATCTCGGAATCCTAAAGCGTATATCCGTCAATCTCCTACTAGCGGGTCTCTAGGAGGAGTAACTCGAGGAATTCATGAAGCTATTATACTATGTGAAGCTGCTGGATACGATGTTGTTATTGTCGAAACTGTTGGTTCGTTATCTTGACCCTCAAGCTTTTTTCCAATCCCCTATATCGCTTCAGGTGTTGGACAAAGTGAAACTGCGGTTTCTAACATGTGTGACATGTTTTGTTTGTTATTGTCTCCAGCACATGGGGATGAACTTCAAGGAGTGAAGCGTGGAATAATGGAACTGAGCGATGTACTGGTAGTTACCAAAGATGATGGACAACTGAAGGCTGATGCAAAGCTCACCCAAGCTGAGTATATTTCTGCATTGAAGTACATGCGACCAAGAATCCCAGTGTGGACACCAAGAGTATGTGGTTCGTCCAGTTAACTAACTAAAGTTTTCCAGGTTCTAAGATCTTCCATCATGAACCCCAAATCCATATCAGCAGTCTGTGATAACATGTTTGACTTCTGGAAAACTATCGGAGAATCAGGAGACTTGAGAAAAATACGTGAGAAACAGCTGAACCAGGTAATACAAGAATGGAACCAATATATGCTACTCTACGCATTACAGTGGATGTGGAGTCACGTCAAGGATGAAATCATGTCTGTGTTCATACGTCATCCTAAGATCAACGAACTGGTAAAGTGTGAGTTGCACAGAAGCTCTAAGTTTTGCATTTGCAGGCTCCTAAGCTTGAAGCTGACATTAAGAACGGATTAACAACGCCTGGACTGGCTGCAGAAACTATGATCAGAACTTTTTTCAATGTTTGAAAGTTGTACTGAAACTTGCTTGAACTTTGCCAACTTGTGTATATTAAGCTTTGTCACCTTCCAGTCTACTAATGTAGTTCCACTATCCGGTCATAATCGGTCTTTGTGCCATTTGTCATGAGTATTTTGTCAATATTTCAGATGTGTCAGAGTTTCTATGAAATAAACTAACATTCTAATGATATCTTATTACTCATCACATGTTGTTCACATCATGTCCATCTCATACCTTCGCAGTGACTGTGTGTGTGTATGTGTGTGTCTTTAACTTGCTATATTCAGATATGCCTCTATTCTCCATAGATTATGCAGATGAGAATATGCTCTGTACTAGATGTAAATGCATACTTGAGAAAGATGTTTGTCTGTCTGCTTCCATATTTCCTCATTCAACCTATTCAAGGCATTACGGCTTAAGAGAACGGTCCGTAAAACCCCAGAAGAAGCAGGAGCTGATACGAACAAGGACCGGAGTCTTTACTTTCATCCAAATTGTTATTTTGAAATGCTCCACCAATGTGAGGCTAGTGCCAGCATCTTCAAAAATGAAACTATACTTGAGGGTAATCATGATCTACTCATATGCAGAATAACTTCGAACATAGGTTTCATGGAGTTAAAACAGAAGGAGAAATACTTTATAGCGCGATTACTCAGCAACTTGTCTAAAAGTTTTGTGATCAAGGAGCCACAACTAAAAGATGATCCTGAGGTACCTCAGATGAGCTCATCTCAAACTAAACTGATTCCAGCCACCTAGGTCCAATTCCCAAAAACAAAGGCTATCGGTTGAATTCACTTCAGAAGGGGAATCGGAGATGGATCAGTATGTTATGTATACTGAAAGTCAACTGGTCAACAATGACCCTAACATGCCAAAAGAATTTTTGAAATCCAACATGTTTTGTAGAGTAAGAAAGAAGTTCAGAAGGATGACCGTCTTCACTCAAACCATTGTAGTTTTGCGTGGTATGCGAAATGGTTGCGATAACTGGAGTTACTGAGCAGAAAATAGATTCTATCCACAACTTCCTTCATAGAGGCATGACTACTTCGATATTCTTCAATTATGTTGATTCTTAACAGATGAAACTATAGATGTTGAAACATTCGTCCGTTTGCTCATGCCGAAGCACGATCGACGAGTGTATAACATAACCGAAAAAGGGATTCTTAAGAGTTTCGCGAAGGTTCGTTCTCTCTCATATGTGATATTAGGGAAATCGGCCGCTCACTGCTCTTGGTCCAAGAATGAAAGTGACATTCTCATTTATAGTTCTCGGTGGTCGTGATGCGGTTGTGTCTATAAGTCTCAAATGATAACTCTGTTCAGATGTATCATTTCGACTACGTAGAGTTGGAAAACGTGTATAAAATGTGTGGTGATGTATCTCTTACGGTGAGAAAAGCAATGGAAGACCATGCACTAGGAGAGACATATGCTGTTCCTTGGGGTGTGCAGAAAGTATGCTTTTAGAATAGCTGAGATTCCAAACTAATTGTTTTAGATTGATAGATTTCTTGATAGACTCAGTGAGATGACTGAATTCAGAGATCAATCTAAGCATTTATCATACGCTTTCATGCAGTATTTCATTCTCGGGTTACCCTAACTACTTCTTTATTTCAGAATGACCACTGTTGAAGTCATGTACCTGATACGCTTGATAATGAAGGATTTAAAAATAAATCTCAGAGCCAATGATGTTCTACGAGCTATGCATAGGAAGGCGTACATGTTCTACAAGCATAGCCATAGTCTTGATGATCTCTTCGAAATGTACAGTCCAAGCTTAACAAATTGGTGTCAGATATTTGATTCAGGTATACATCCGGTGAACTGGAGAAGATGCGCGTGACCATGTCTAAGGTGTATATCTCAATACCTACCATACCTATGACTGTAGGGTTCTGCTTCATATCTTTCTAGACATCGATGTATTTAGACGAAAAGTTGCAGTTCAATGGCAAAAGCGCTCTCTACGTTCGAGGCCGGATTGTATGCTGAAATTAAGTATGATGGAGTTCGAGTACAGGTACAGGAAAATAATTTGTTGCGTTTATACATCTTATCGATTGCAGATTCATAGGAAACAAGGATCTTGTTTCCATTTCTTCACCAAAAGTATGAGACCGATGAGTATGGATTACGTGAGTGTTATAAGTTTTTGAAAGTGTCTTACATGTTTACAGCTTGTTCTCTTCGCGAATTATGTTTATGATGCTCTACCGGATGACAATGATATAGTTGTAGATGCTGTGGTATGTTATCCCAAAAATGTGCTCTACATGAGATCTCTTTAGTTATGCCAGGTAGATCAAGTAACAGGCAAACCTCTGCCTTTGCGCAATCAAGGACGTCTTCCAAAGTCAGATGTATGTGGTTTACTTAATTCGTTCAACCATCCCATTCTTTTCAGTATGATAATGCTTGTTATTGTTTGTTTATTTTTGATCTCTTATTATTCGGTGATGTCGACTTGTGTAGAGTGTACATACCTTCGTCGAACTCACAGAAACTGAGTCTTGTTTTCCAGACCTCTGAGTGCCCGTCTTGATATGCTGAAAGAAAAAGTGCAAGAAATTCCGAATCGTGTTGTTCTGTCAAGATATCACTATGTGAAGGATAACGTGAGTAATGTGCAATGCTTTTCTTTTTCAAGTATTGCTTCCAGCGTAATGGAGAACTCCAAACACTAGTGTGGAAAGCGATTAGTCAGGGTTATGACAGTTTAATTCTGAAAGTAGAAATAAATGTTGTTTACATTGAGTTCTATGTCTTCATTAAGGACCCGCTTGGTTATTATGAGCCTGATGATCATCATTGGACGAAGCTCAATATGAAAAAGTTCGATACTGGAAGAATGGTTCATGCAGCCCCTCTCATTGTTTTAGGGGCATACAAGACGGGATCGACTGAAAGTAAAGTTTCGATGCTCTGAAGCTCTGAATAACAGTAAGACAGGTTCTCGAGAATTCCTTCTTGGGGTCTTTGATGAGGAAACCGAAACATATAAGACTGTCGCCATATGCAAAAACGAGGATCCAAAGGATGTGGGAAAATTGAATGAAAAATTGCTGGAGACCGTGAGTTTATAATTTCATCGATCATGAGAAAGTTTAAAAATTATAGATGGAAAGTATTGATCGCAATGCCGATGAGTTACCAAAGTGGCTTCAATGCTCACCCGAGCTAGCACCAGATTACGTCGTGCTCGACACGAATAGTGCGCCAGTCTGGGATGTTTCTGGTATTTTGATTCACATACTGAATCGAATAATCTTCGATTCAGGCTTTCAGATTTGCAAATGTTCAGAACATACGTCAGGAGTCACGATCAGATTTGCCAAACTCAACAATTATAAAAATAGAAGAAGACGAAAGTATGGAATGACGACGAGAGATTTGAAAGTGAGAACTCTTCGGTGTTTCACTTAACACGTAACGTTGCAGTGTTTTTACCGATTCACATCGCAGAAAAGTCGAAAAGCATTTCCCGCAACATATGACTTAGAACCTCTACATTCCAAGAAAGAAGTAGCGTGCAGGGTAATGGTAACAGACGTAATTTCATTCTGACAATGCAACTATTTCAGTTCGTCTTGAGTGATGCAATAGCTGAACAAGATTATTCTGATGTAAGTGATATCACTTACGAGGAGATAGAGGACGATGAGGCTCCTGATGATCAGGATGAAGTTTTCAGCGATGAAGAAGTCGAAGATGAAGATGATGATGATGAAGACGAAGAAGAAGAAGATGAAGACGAGGAGGAAGAAGATGAAGAAGAAGTAGAAGAAGAGGAAGAAGAATTGGAAGATAAAGAAGAAACAGAAGAAACAGAAGAAGCAAGTCACGCTGCTCACCAGGAACTCGACAAAGTATTCATGTGTGATTATTCTTGTCAGTATGAGGAAGACGATGGCGGAAGTGCTGGTTCTTGTAAGGACCTAGAGGAAGATGATGAGAAAATTGAGCAAGAAGTATCTCAGAAAAAGCAAACCATAGAAGAGAAGGCCGACTCTCGCAAAAGAAAATTGGTCAGAGAGAAAAATCAAGAGAAAGATCAGGAAGAAGAGGAAGAACAAGATGAAGAACAAGAAGAAGATGAAGAAGATGAAGAGCAAGAGCAACGACAAGAGCAAGAGCAACGAGAAGAGCAAGAGAGAGAAGAAGAGCAAGAGCAAGAGCAAAGAGAAGAGGAAGATCAGCCCGATAGAGGTAAGCTCGTGCTAAGGATAAAAAGATCTCGATTAGATCATCGATAACATGTGTCCTGTGATTATAATGTGACCAGCTACTAAGATTCAAAATGTGTAGGTGCTTTGGTGGCAGCGCCATAAGGAAGCTATTGTACAGAATCGTTTGCATCCCACCTACTCACTAATTCCTCTGATTGATCTTTGACTTTCTCACGCTTACAATGTTCCATAATATTTCATTTCTAACGTACTTAACATAACTAACATATTCAATAAACCAGCTTAATTCATATGAATGACGTGAGAAGATGTTTCTTGACCATCTTATCGCCAAGCACTGTTTATCTGTGAGAAGTACACGTTCACTGCTGCAGGAGTATCTATGCGAGCTTTGCTAATGTTTATCTTCTGAAAATGAAAGTAATAGAATCAATATGACGCAATATGTCGCGTACTTGGCTGCCTTTCTTGAAAAGGATGCTGTTCACGTGAACTCGGAGTATCTCTCGCACCGTAGGAATTAAATACATATAGATTATCAGAATGACATGGGGAAACCTAAGCATTTCAGTTAATTTTTGATCTTTTCAAACTCACATAGCGATAAAGAGATCGAACAAAGCAAAGAATAGAGAGGTTGTACGCACATTCTTCTCCACAATACGAAGAGCAGATATGGGTGATAACATGAGCAAACCTACTGGACATACGATGTACACCGATTTCAGTAAAATCTGAAAAGCCTTATTAGCCAAATTTCCTTCCCGATAACATACTCTTAAAGCTTTGACATTCTCAGTGAGTTGAAATCTATAACTAAGCGTGTAATGCTCTGCTGCAAAGTCATCCGACATGTTGAGCTTCGTTAAGCATGATTGGTTATAGTATAGAACGATTGCATATGATATAACAGATACCAGGCCAATACAAAATGCAATAATCGTGATTCCTATATGATTAACAAGTTCTGAAACAAACAGCTGCTCGAAGGCGGCATGGCATGGGTTGACGTACTTGCTGATACTATCATAACTAGAAATGTGGAGAATATCATTTGAGCAACACATATAGTTATGGAAATCCACGTGCGTTTCCTGCTTTCATAGTCTTTTATATAAATGGTCGCAAATATCCTTTCTAAGAGAACTGACAGGAGACTGATTGCCAATAGTCCGAACAAGTAAAACCTTAACAGGCAGCCAGTCAGTAATGGCAAGTCCGTAACTGGCGACCCTGTAAGTTTCAATCAATGAGATGAATCTTGTAATGACTTACCTGTGATCTTCAAGAACCCCACTTGGTATGCTAGAATGATGAGTCTGCCGAATATGGCTACATAATATATGGAGAAAAGAAACTGCAAAATCATTTGAAGATTGCGATGAACCAGAGAGGCTTTGGAGAACAGATGTATATAAATCCATGTAGTACTGATAGTCATGCATAAGAAGATAAGTTCAGTGATATATATAGATAAGAAGAGGGGATCCTGAGGAAAAGCTACTTCAGGAATAACAAATAAGGGAATCCACGCAGTACACATATGCGAGTTAATGCTAAAGTTATAATACATGTCTGGAAATGGAAGAGAATGATGTTGCAAGTAGCTATAGCAAATCAGAAATTACAAAGACAACGAGACTGAAGATATAATAATCACTTCAATGACAGCTTTAGAATCCAATTTAGAATCCAATTTGCAGAAGCATATCATTGGTACTTATTAAAAATTATTTAAATGTGACAAAAAAAAGGAAAACTGGCAAATGATCTATCAGACATTCACAGTGAACATAGGAAATAATTATTTATTAATGTTGTTCAATCTACAGTGAGATTCTAATGATTGAGAATTATTAAAGAGGTATGATAAACATCTGTTAGTTTGTGTTGATCAACAGGTGGAAAGTGTCAGTTCAATGCCGGTTCCGGAAGTTGTCGTTCGACAAGTTGTTCGACTATTCGGTGTAAAATGTAACAAAGATGAGAAATGTGCAAAAAAATGACAATTTGAATGGGATTTCACAGTCGACTGAATTATAATTTCAATAAGCATCCATATAATACAGTTGTTACGATTGAGAAAACAGCTGACGATTTTGTTGATGTTTCTGTCTGAAACGAGATTGAAATTAGCATAATAGCGTGACGTGAGTTTAGTTCTCCGTGTAAGCTAATTAGTCTTTTCATTATTCATTCTCAAACCATACAGTTCGGTTGCATTCTTTCCCGCCTGCATTTTTTCAATAAACTTACACGACGAGTGGTTGGATTGATAGCTCTTGAATGAGTAACAGTTCGCGTAGTGCCAGTACTAGGTGCGCCGCCATTGTGAAGAATAGTGGTAGATGATGTAAGAACTGGAGTAGTGCTTGTTAATGGGACGGTAGTTGATGTAACCGGCACACATTCAACAGCTGAAAGCAGTTAGGATGTAAGACGTATAGTAGTTGACAGAAGACAAGAGTTATTTGCAAAAATGTTTATTTTGTATGTTTTATCATTTATTATATCATAATATGCTTATTTGTAGTTGAATCTAATACACGCAGAGCTTCTCTAACATGAGGGTCTGAAGAGAAAAAGAAAATTGGCCATCACATTATCATACTTTTCAAAGGTGTAATTTAAGATGGATTCACTTACATTTCTCGTATTTCTGACGTAAAGCTTCGAAATTGACCGTTCCATTGTTATAATCAGGACGTGGAGGTGGCAATGGTCCCGCAAGTGCAGGTATAACCTGTTGCAAACAACTCTTTCATTAACACCTTTGCAACAACATACCTGGTTCCAGATCGTTTGATCAGTTTTGCGGTAATTGCGTTTCATTTCATCATTACCCACATTGATTTCGTAATACTTCAAATCGGATCTTGACTCCAACGGTGGCCATTTGTTGACATTTCTTATTGGGAATCTACAAAGAGCGAGTTCATCAAAATATCTGCGGTAAGAGGAAACACCCGTATTTGGCAAAGTTAGTCCATGATTCGCCAAACCAATCAGAAAGATAATAATCGTTCTCGTTTGCAATGTTTTCCTGGAATGAGAGTCTTAGCCCAGATTGCAGTTTCAAAATACCTTGATGGCTTTATTCCAATCGTTCTCAGTTCTCCAAATGTAAGGTAACTCAGACGCATGACCGACAGCTGAAAATATCAGCATTTCAAACGTTTTCATGATAATCAGTCTTACGCGACCATCCAGGAACCGTGTATGGTGGCTTTCCTACATTAGGTGGATAGACCATTTGATATAAGAATACATTGGGATTCTTATTATCCAAATAAGCATTTGCTTCTTGACCAATGAAACCAGTGAACCCAGCACATGTCAAAGCCTGCAAAGAAGGTGTTAAGAAAGTTTTAAGATGAAGTTGATAAGCATAGTTAGTTACGTGGTATGATTCAATGCGAGTGGGAAAATCGGACCTTATCGTTTGTTTGCAGCCAAGCAACATTGTCGTTATCACTAATTCCAGGAGGTGCATAGACGTTTTCATATATGTTTCTGAATAATACCAAATTGACTCAGAGAGAATAATCCCTCCTACGTGATATGAGTCTGCTCAGCACCCAAGAAAGTGGCAAATGTTTGGAATTCAAGCTCAAATCCTTGACGAGTATAGTAAGCCAATGGTACACCACTAGCCAAGAAGTAATAATCTTAAAGCTAGACAGTGATTGAAATAGTTTCTCTCAACGAACCGAAGAAACTCCATTCATTCAACATAGATCCCAGCATCACAGGAATATTGGGACGTTTTTTGGCCAGATTAGCTGGAATGTCAGGCATGAAGTAGTCATCTTGACTCATTTTCCATCCCATGGCATCTTGGTAACTCTACAAAAAGAAAATAGACAAACGAGAAGCATCTTGATATACCCTCTCATATGGTAGCCATATGTGGTAATCGGCATTCATTAAGCAAGCTTTGACGTTCGTGAAGTTGTTTGAATTCCATTCAGCTCTGGTAGTGTTGCAAACCTAAAGACTGTCAGTAATAGTAAAGCTTAGAACTCTTACAGCTTGAGCTCTACGGAAACTGAGATCGGTGAATCCTAATGAACCTTCGAAACAAGTGTTGGCTACTCCTGACTCCATAATGGCACTTTGGAACATATCTGAAAAAAGAGAGAATGTATACAGTCGGAAAGTTTTTTTACTAACGTTGACTGAGAGGAGATAAAGTATGAGCTGAAACAGAAGCTCCACCAGCACTTTGTCCGAATAGAGTTACTCGATGAGGATCACCTCCGAACTTATCAATGTTGTCTTTGACCCATCGAATAGCCTCTACCTAATAAAAAATGAAATAAATATACTTTCATTGCAATGGTGTCCTCACTTGATCAAGCATTCCCAAGTTTGGAGGAAAATCATCAGAGTGAGTTGTGAAGAATCCTAGTAATCCCAATCGGTACTGTATAGTTACAACAACTACACCTCTGCTAACCAAGTTACTGATTGCACCCTTTAGAACAGCAAACAGTGAGTATAACCAACTTTCAAAAACCTTATGGTTGAAATCCCTAGCTGTTCCTCCTCTCATGGATCCTCCATGAATCCAAACCATTACAGGTTTTTTTATATCACTGGCTACACTTGGTGAGAAAACATTGAGATATAGACAATCTTCCGACATCGAGCTGTTACTCACTCCATCTTGTGGACACATAGGTCTATGAAAAGATCAAGCATGCGATTTTCATGTGTTATATCAGAACCCAGAAATGGGTATGAGGTGATAAATTTCGGGGCTGACATGATAACCAGAATTATTACGCACTGCTGATTTTAATTACATGAGAACAAGAGTGTTCTTCATGTTATAATTGCATTGAACAATAAAACTACAGTACCTGTAGAAAGTCGCATCATATGGAGCAGTCCCAGGCAGAGCACAAATAGCCTTTGGTTTCTGGATAGTTCAATGATTACAAAGATTTTTGTGACTTGTGAGACGAACTTGAAACCTCAACTGCCCAACGGGTGGTTGAACGAAAGGAATTCCCAGAAAAACGTCACCTTCTCCATTGAAAAGGTTGTACGAGTCATTGCCATAGTTCACATGAAAACCCTGAATGCAAAAAATTGTGACCGCTCTTAGCACTTTATAAATGAAAAATGAATCTCGCGATCACTAGCCATCGAACGCCTAAGAGATAGAGAGACCTAAGGACAGTGTTCTCACCTTCAGCTTTCCCAATGATATATCGACATAGACATCATTGGTTTTGTATGGATCATCTGCTGCCAAACAGAGGCTGGGAAGTAACAACACCAAAAACCACGTTTTCATACCTATAAAAAGAGTAATTAATATTCATGACAAAGCACAAGTATCAAATGCACGATGCGTAGACTGAATACCATCTTATCTAATAACTGTGCTGGGCTGTTCTTTCCTCTCGTTGGTCATAGATTCACGGCTCTAAAATTAAACTATTACATATAAGCTACAAATTCCTTTCAAAGATAATTTTTATTCTTCAACATCATAGACCTGTTCAAACACCTAAAGTCTCCAGAGTTACTGAAAAAACCAGGAGAGACAAGATGGACGTTGGATGAAAGATCCCAAAGTAAAAAGAAGAAACGAAAATTAATATTCATGGGGCATAAATCTCAACAATAAAA
>CALQYR020007240.1:80552-95707 GCA_943334845.2 Auanema sp. JU1783
ACCGTTAGATTAAAAGTCTAACGCTCTACCAAACTGAGCTAACGAGGCTACATGCGCAACGCAAGAATAATCAGTTATGTGGTTTCGAAATTCTGATTGCTCAACTACATGTTACAATCTCAAACCATATGTATCTTATGAGAGGAAGCAACGAATGCATAACACATTTAGTGAAGAGAGCGCAGAGAAGCCAGAGAAATCAATATGTGCAACTGAAGAAAGCAGTTGGCGCTGTACGCCTAACCGAAAGCTTCAAATGTTTTCCATTTTCCGGAACATTCATTGACTTTCCTTTACTCATACCTTAATACATTGTCTTGTGCATAAGGAAACAGAGAAGTGATTGTTCTAGTTTCTATCTTTCTCATTAACGTTGTGATACTATGGTGATTGCAAGTCATGCAGTAAGTGTTCAAGACTCATTTGTAATGTAAATTCGTTTATTGAATAGATACCACAATTCCAATCAGGGGAGATATTCACATTCTGGATGTTGGGATTCACAATCATCTTTACTATATCAGTTGTCACATATTATAAGTTAACGGAAATGCCATATAGTAAGTAGTAGTCATTACACTCGCCCACACCTAACGACATTGTTATTTAGAAGATTCGACGAGGAAGAAAAAGAAATTGTAAAGTACATTTGGATGTATTCTCATATCATTTTTTGTATTTATTGATGTCTTTCAATTTATTTGTTTATTTATAAAACGTAATGAAGCACAGCCGGTTACAACCGATTTGATTCTCCCAAAATGAAATTATTACTTTCCACGTGGTTTTGACGTGTCATTTGCATAAGTATAATGAAATTCGTTATGTATAGTTCTTTTCATCCAATTTTCTGGAATAGGAGCTCTGCGTTTCGTGTAAGATTGGGAAATGAGGAAAGCGGTGATAGTAGAATGGGCGCTTGCGATATGTATGCCCATCACCAAAGTCTCCTGCAATGAAAAACAAAATGAATTAGTGAAGAGATGATTGGCGTGTGAGTTATACCTGGAATGCTGGATGTTGTTGGTGGAGCATCGTCAAGTGTCGGAGTTTCAACCGTTGCAGGTCTAAGCAAAGGAATTAGTAGGAACAATATGACGTTGAGACAAGACTTACTTTCGATGAGGATGCAACAGGAAGCATGTCGATGAGTGAAGAAGGATGAGCAAAACGAAACAAACGTATCCCAGATGCATTTCTTTTTCGAATTGCTGTGTGAAGCTTATCACCTTCCAGAGGCATGAGATATTTTGTTTCTGTCAATATTGGCTCAATCTTAAACTGTGAAATATAGAAAACACATTAAAAGAAAGTAATAGGAATGAATAACTGTGTTGAGTAGTTGGTATCGTAATGAATTCCCAAATACTTGGATACTCTCGAGTGGTTGTGAAGATGAGTTAACGAACAGAGTTCAAGTTTTACTAAGTAATTCACTGAAAACGAGTTTCAATCAAAACCTATTATTTCTCTCTTTCACACGTCATTTTTCTGTTTTAAACAGGTGACCAGACACCCGGTCTGCGTGTGTATGTATGCGTGTTTGAAACTTGTGCACGGTGATTGCATAGGGTCACATGAAAAAGGTCAGAATTACATCTTTCAGCCTATTCTTGCCTAAACTGTCAAGCTAATTGAAAAAGGAAGCATTGCCAAAGAAAATAAGAAAGAAAATGTAGAGAAGACGTTGAAATATCAAAAGAAAAACGTTTTTGTCCTTGATATTGACGATCGTCTATTCGTCCAATTGGTTTACCAATTCAGTCTTGCCCATTATATTATTCCTGTACATTTATATATTTGCTTCTGGTCATTTACTGTCATTCTCTATATTCCAAATGTATTTCTTGAACGATCTCGAAATATCATAGTCAATCGAGTTTCATGATCATGATCATCTGCCCTTCCTACCCCCATACACACACACACACACACGTGCACTACCCACGTATGGCAGAGCGCATCTCATCTCTTAACCTTTCTTATCGAAACCACTTTAATCTGTTAAACTTTTGTTATTTCAGAATGAAAATCAATTATTTACTTCTCATCACATTCATCTTATCTCCTGTCTTCTCTGCTAATGAGGAGTATTCAGCACGCAAATCCTTTCATGGTATGTCTGAAGATAACATTACGATTCCATTATGATTCGCCAATTTCGTCATTGTTTTTTGATTATGATTGGCTCACACGTTTTGATAACCTGTTAAGAATCAATTTGTTGTTTCAAGTTTTCAAAATTTCGAAATGCGCTTTCTTATCATCTATACCTTTCAGATCGATTATGTGCAAAGCGACCTACGCTTAAGTCATGTCTGAAGCCTTTCACAGAAAGTGATTATCAGAAGGAAAAAGAACAGTTTGCTCAGTTTAAGACCGTCCTGACTGAGAACAAGACTTCTTCGAGAGTAAATCCTTCGTGGTCATACTCTTCTATCTCTCTATTCATAGAATGGTCGAAAAAGGGCTGTGTGGTCTTCAGAGGAAGACGAAGATTACGAATATTACATGTGGAGGAAGTATCAGCGAGAAAAATATAAAAGACGATATGGAACAAGGTTAGTTTAAACTGAACACTTGCAAGACAGCAGCGTTATATACACTTGAAAATATTTTGTCTGCGTAGCCTCGTTAGCTCAGTTTGGTAGAGCGTTAGACTTTTAATCTAACGGTCAGGGGTTCGAGCCCCCTACGGGGCTAAGTTTTTGTTTTTTCTCCAAAGGCTCAAAAAACTCCTTTAGACCCTCATCTGACGAAACAGTAAGACATGTGCACTATCATCAACCTTCATACCATCAGAACTACAATAACTATAACAGGTTAACTTTGTTCATATTTTTAAACAAGTAATTATGTACGAATTCTCAAACATAACTTCAGATACCCTCACCAGTACTATAATCAAGGGTATTATTCGTAAGTTAATTCGTTAGGGAATATGGTGTTTGTGTGCTGGAAGGAATTGTATCAAACGTGTTACGATTCAATTTGTTTAAGGTACCCATCATACTCTTATCCGAGTTACGGATACGGCTATCCCAGCTATGGCGGATACGGAGGAGGATATGGTGGTGGCGGGCTCTTCAATATGGGTATAATTTTTTTTAGTTAATCATGTCCAAAGTAAAAAATAGTTTCTTGAATTTTCGAAAATGACCTTGTTGTCTTTTAATTTCCTCTCTTCATCTCTTTCCTTTGTCACTCTTGAACGGTTGCTTTGGCGAACAAAAAAATATTTCTTGAACTATAGGTGGTTTTGAAGCCCCTATCACATAACCATTGAAATAACCACCATTACATTAGCAAATTGTGTTTCTTAAGGATTTGGTCGTCAACTGGGCATTATGACTCCAATTGGAGGTTTTGGACTTTCAAGTGGTTTCGGCATTGGCATTGGAAAGTAGTTCAATGATCTCGAATATGAAAGAAGGCAGTAGGCATTGTATATACCTAATTAAATGTAATAAATGAAAGAATCTCAGTTTCAAAATAAAAATATTTTGAAAAATAAAGTTGATTTTAATGTAATTTTGATGATGAAGTCTTCACACCAGCATGTGTACTACTCTACTCGAGAGAACTCTAAACGCTGTTTAAATTATTGGCGGGTGTTTGAGAAGAAGAACAGTGGCATCTCAACTTGAAACTATTCATTTTCATTTGTTGTTGATGTTTAGAACGATTGTTTGTTTCGGATGAGCAGTGTGAAGCTAGTCATAGCCAGCTTCTATATAGATGTATGGTTTCATAATCTTTAATAAAACTTTGCATATGCTCGATTGATTGATGTTTTCTAGTTGCTCATCCATGTTGCTTTCCTTCTTCCCTCTATCTCGTTCTCTCCCCTCTCTCTCTCTCTCTTTCACTCTCTCTCTCACACTCTCTCTCTCAGTCCTTGAATATTATGAGAATAACCTTATTTTATCCTTTTTTTTCATTTACTAACAACTGTCTCGCAATTCATTTGATTGTTGATCAAAGGTTGTGGTGGGCACAACGAAAAGCTTCTTAGTCGTTGAACGTCTTCTTGCTTGCTCCATCATCTATGCCAAAGGACGAATTGATGATGAGATTCGCCATTTTTTGATAAACCATTATGACTCAAGTCTATTCAACCATCAGTTGTTATTATAAAACTATAAGGTAAGACAAGCTTGCATATCTTAATTTATGCTAATTTCCTCCACGCCTTTCCCATAAATGATTTATGCAAAAGAAAACTTTGTATTAATTTTTAATTCTTTCTTTCGCATCCCTTGTGCTTTTATGTTCCGTCGTCGAATAGCTCCAGATTCTCTCACTCTCTCTCTCTCTCTCTCTTTCTCACTTCCTTACTATATCATATAGGTAATTACAGTGCAATGCATCCTGGTGAACAGATTACATTGGCATTCGGCATCTTCACCTTAGCTATGACAATATCAATCATCTTCTATTATAAAGTTTGCAAAAAAAGTTAGTGTTGATAATATAATATAACTATTAGTATAGCATACTGCTCTCTTACAGATCCGTATGCCAATTCAACGTCGCTGCTTGTCACCCATGTACCGTCAAAACGAAAAAATCAAAAGCGGATCTTTTAAGTTTTTATTCTCCAACATCTCAATTGTAAATAAACACGTTTTAAAAAAATAAAAAAAAAAGAAAAAAGAAGAAAGAAAGAAAACAAACAAGCGTTTGTTGTTTTCAATTTCAATTTCGCAATGGATTGCATTGTAATCAGATGGAAGATGTACTTGGCACGTGTCACGTGGTTACGTGGCACATGGCACTTGACCTTTATGCTAATCATTTAACTTTCAATCTCTCTCGCAGATCGGTTGCTTTCTCACTTTCATTCTTCAACAGACACATAATGAAATGGCTGCAAATCAAGTATTCACATTGCTTCCAATTCCATGATATTTATGTAGAAGATGGGATTTTGAATCAGAATCGTTAAAAAAAAAGAAAAAAAAAGAAGTTTCATCCGACGTTTTGACAATGATAAGCGATGACAAGCAGATTGTGGAGAGGCAAAACCGTCAAAAGAACTCGAAAACTGGCTCTTGATTGTATACTGGGGCAAGAAGCCCACTGAGCGTATGAAGTTTCACTTTCTTGAGATACTTGATAAACTTTTTTTTTGGCTGCTGTTGTGTTTCATTCGTATGTATGTACGCATGTGAGTTGGCTAGTCTATGTAGATGTAGATATCTAAGTGTATGTGTGTGTGAGTGTGTGTGAATGCTGGAATAACAAGAAAACGTTTTTTTGTCGTTCGCTTGACTTTCATTAGACCGCTGATTGCAATAGAAAGTGAAGTGAAAATAAAAAATGGGAAGAAGATGAAGAAGAAGAGAAAGAGAGAAAAGACATAATGGTTTTCATCTATTTATCTGTAATGTATCTAAGGATATTCGGCCTTTTGGATTCCATTTTTTCTGTTCGCTTCTCCGATCGCTATCTCCATATTTGGAGGAAATATGTAGATCTCAACATATCTTAGATCAAATTAACATGTGAATTTTGCTTCGATATATTGAAATATGACTAAACGAAAACTTGTAATTGGCTTTATCGTAACTCCATCTACTTTCATTCTCGTACGTTTCCTTTCCACGCGCATATACGTCGCAACGTTTCACGGAGTCACTTGTTCAAGAGCACTAAGTAATATGTGCCGTGTGGCTCTTTCATTATCAATCCAAAACCATTTTCAATCTTAACACTATTCCTCTTCTATCCGCATAGCATATCTATTCCAATCCACATACACCTATACCTATTCACCTTCCTCTCATATCCGCTTCACTCATTTTTTCATTTCATCTTCATTGTTGTTTTCAAATGCAAATGCTTATTGCTATCCGAATTCAAATTCAAACTTTTTCTTTCTACTAATAGAATGAGGGATGATCTGTTGTCCCAATAACTCACAAACCTATATTGAGTGAGGTAACATACAACAACGACCTTTTTTGGTTGTGTTTGTCATCTGTCCAGATTGTTTCTTGTCTGTCTTCATCTGCTAGTAGTTGTTATCGTCTTCTCAACCCAATATTGGTTAGGAATGCATATCTGATTAGATATAACATGTCCGTTTTACAGCCTGCCTGTTCCAATACATTCGATAACTAATCGACTTTTTTCTTCTTCCTTTGATGGCTCGACAGATCTATCACTAGGCTTCTAAACAATTCTAAACAACATCAGTTCTATCTCTTTCTTTATAAATGATATATTCTTGCTTTCCATTTCATTTCTGTCTTTTCTATTTCTATTGAATCTCGGAATAGCCCTCTGTCTCTATCTCTCTCTTCCACTGACGGATTATCTCTCCCTCTCACTCATTTCTTATTTCGTACCTTTCAACAGGAGAGCAAGTAACGGAAATGTCATGAAATTGTTGATTTTCTTAGTTTCGTGGGTTACCACATATGCTATTCCTAGAAGAGGAAATGAACCCTGGTAAAGCTTGTTAGAACTTTCGTCATTATCATTTCTATTTTTTGATCAGGTCTGTTGTCCTCTGCAAATTCCGAGATTCTGATTATGAGCCTCGAACAGCTGAATGGTTCCGAGAATGGATGACGAATGGAAATAACCCAGGTATTTCTATAGTGATGGCATTTCATAACTGATAGTCTTGCTTCCAGATACTATTGAAAGCTACTTCTCATCTGTTTCTAATGCCATCTATACGATTCGCGGATCCAATGTTACCGAATGGCTTCATCTGCCGTGGACTCGCAAAGAGATTCTCCGAATGGCTCTGAGAGATCCAAGACTTCAAACTGATCGTGAGAGGCCGTTCGCGGTATTGAGCTGGTCAAGGCTGTTCATCTCATAAGGCACTTTCAGTTATATGATAAAGCCAAGCAGTTATGTTTGTCTTTTGCCGAACAGAACGGATATCAAATCCATAAACAGCGAATAACTGTAATCAATACTGAACAGACTGCCGTATATGGAAAAGACACAGGTTTTGTATCACCTTCTCATTCTTGAATACTTGTCTTCTCACTTTCAGGTGTCTTACTTACTCCTAAGCTCATATTCTCCTCTGTACTCGCTCACGAAATGATCCACAGTATGAACATTGGTCATTCTTATAGCGATCGTCAACGAAAAGTATCTTTCCCTTATATTTATTCTTATGAACAGTTTTGAGGTCTTTCCTTATTCAGCTGTAGGTGAATATGATGATCATTATGATCTGATGTCAACAGCAAATGCATTCATGCGGCCATCAACCTATGGGTTGAGCGGTCCTGGTTTGAACGGACCTCATTTGGATTACTTAGGATGGTTACCCATGAATCGAATGGCTCTTTTTGGAAGGTTCTTTTATTGATTGATAATAATGATATTCACAAGCTTGAATTCAAGAGATGGTCGTACTAACTATACTCTGAGGTTATCATCGTTATCTGTCCCTCATCGACATACAAATGGTTGGCTACTCGTTCATATTCCATATGACCGTGATGATGCTCGCAATGTGTTCACAGTGGAGTATCGTACTCCAGTTGGTAATGATGCTGCTATTAAGCAAGTAAATTCTTAACTATATGATATAATATGCCCTCATAATGTACTTATAGGGAGCTATAGTTATACACAAAGTTCATCGTATAGGATTATCCTACTATTCAACACTTGTAACACATGCATTGAATGAATACGATGAATTGACCGAAGACACTGAATGGATCAAATTCATTTCTACTAGTTTAGATGGAGATTTTCAATATATTCGTGTTAAAGTTAGTTATTCAATTAGTTTATAATCCAGTTTATTGCATCTTATAGGTTGAGCGAATTAATCATAAGAAGCATAGTGCTGATGTACGCATAGTTACCACATTCCAACCTGTAACATCTGTTTCATCCACTATCTCTCAATACTATAGCATTCGTATTGCAGAATCTCTGTCTTGAGAACGACTTCCAAGTAGATCTAGACAAAGATATGGATGATTTGAAAACTCATGGAGTTCCATTCGTTTGTATAGACAGCAATCGCACAGTCACACAGGAAGACATTGAAATCCAGCATAAGAGAGATCTATTCTTCTTAACAAGGTTTCACAACCTTACTTCTGTCGTAATGTGAACAGCTCGTTCTAGTCGTACGTTTGGCCAAAACGAATGTGTTGAAGGACGGGAATGGCGAGCAATAGATGCCTATGATTACGTGTGCGTCCCCCCGTCACGGTATGTTTCACGCGATTTATATGTGATTCGCATCGTTTTTGCACCTCGTTGTGCAGAAGTTATAAACGAATATATTATTATTATAGAGTAGAAGAAGTTCAGAATAATGTTATTGTGATGGATGATGATGACAGTGAAGGATGTGATTCAGATGAGAATGTACATCGGTTGGCATTTCAAGTAAGATTGATCTCGAAGAATCATCTATGAGAGTAACTTGATTAAGGGTGATGAAGGATGTGTGAGTAAAGAAGAACATGCCCAAATCCATAGAGAGAATGCTGAATCACATAAATTCTTTAATAACTATGCGTTTTTCAACGGTGCCGATCCAATTGGACCATAAGTCTCAATACTTCATGACATATCATCTTGTTCTGTCAATACTCAAAAGCTTTAGTTGACATGTATTATTCCTTGCCCTTTCAATCCTTTTTTGGAGAACAAAGAGAATTTTCTTTTCTTTTTTTTCATTTCAAAGAAGATACTTTAACTGATTACGAGTAAATATAATTCTTAATAAATTATTTTAAACTAAGGTTCTATGAATCACACAGGAGAAGACTCAAAGCAGCTAATGCGATTGACAAGAAGATGGTCAAGCCAGTAGCACCTCCACTCAAACCATCTGCAGGACATCCTTCGATTTCGCTCAACCTATACAAGGATAAGTATTCCTATGATTGTTTCGACTTACTTGATTCCAAAGCTGACAGCTTGATAGCATGGAATGATGTATGACTCTGGAAGAAATTATATCTCAAGGCTCTCTCTAGCATTCTATTACCTTTGATATTGACGTCGATGACAGCCTTAGGCTTACAGGTAGAGAATACTTGCTGAGGGTTATTGATACAAGTCTTAAATTGATTTAACTTGTGAAACATCATACGGAACTTACTCCATTTCCATCACATCCGCAGAAGACTTGAGCTTTACCTTGGCTAATGTATACTAAACAGCATGGCTGAGCTTCGGGAGGAGGAATAACTTGACATGGATTTTGGCAAGGTTGTTGAGTATTACCACATGGAGCGGATGGAGCAACTCCGGTACAAGGATTACCACATGGGGAGACGTTATTTCCACAAGGGATCTTGAATATTAGTTAGAGATAGCTCAACTTTCTAAATCTCTTACCACTTGACGACTCTCTTCTGCTGTGGCAGTTCTGATTGGAGCGATTTGGACATTTGGATAAGGAGGAGTAACTGGAGGACCTTGTGGGAGATTTCCAAAGTTTTCGGAATTAGGTGGAAGGTTAATTGGATCAACAATAGGTGATGGAGGACTGAAATTAGAAAAGATTAGATAACTCATGAACCAGAGCATAGGAGAGAGCTGTGGGAATCTCAGGCACTAACCATGTCTCAATTGTGCTATAATAATAATGTTAAGAGTACGTTGTAAATTAAATTCTCACCAAGGTACAGGTGAAGGCATAGAAGGTAAATCTCCAAGTGGAGAAACGATATGTGTTGTGGGGACAAGAGCCGTTGTGGTCTCAGTGATGAGCTGTGTGCTCGGAGGGTTAGTCTCAATCAAGGGCACAGGAGCTGGGAAGAACTGAAAAATAAATTCCTCTGATTGAGGCTTCTCTCATAATATACCACTGTGGGACATCTGTTTCCATTTGCACAGCCCATAGCACAACAAGCTGAATGGATTGATGGCAGAAGTTAGATACAACTCAGTAAGGACTTACGATTCTGTTGCGAAGTTACAGGCCCACAGCAGTAGCAGTAACCACACTGAAAGTGTTGACAGTTAAGGAATGATAGTGAAGTTTATGAATCTTACAGGTGTGTTAACAACATTAGCTGGATATAAGGCAGCAGCATGAGAAGCTTAAGATGAACTTGAAACGAAGTAACAAGAATGAACTCGAACCTACGACAAATGAAAACAAGAAGAGTATGGTGAGATGCATTGGAGTGTGAAGAGCAGATTGGAGAAAGACTGAAGCGAACGTCTTCTTTGAGTCTTTATAAAGAAAAAATCTCAAAGATACAAGATGATTCAGTGATAGTAAGGTAGATGGAATTCCCTCAGGTGGGAATGTATGCGCGTAACAATAGATGGCCGTGGGTGTGATTCAGAAGACAGTTCAGATACTGCGACGGCTCATCTTTGGCTTTTCAAAAACTGTACAAGTTTTGTAATTTTGTAGAAAAAGAAAAAAAAGGAAAGAAAGTGAGAAAACTCTCATTTCTCATCTTATTTTATGAAAAAACTCAAAAATCTATTTCTCAAATGAGGTCAGACAGTCTGAGGGAGATGATGATGATGATGTGTCTGTCTGCCTGTCTGGCTGCCATTATCTTTTGAATATAAAACTTCAACATAGAGATATTTATTAGGTAATTATACATTTTTATTAAACAAAAGTATGTTTTAATGAAGTTTCTAGTTTCTTGAGCGTTTATCTTTCGTCAGAAGTCTCTTGTAAGCGAAGACGCGTCGATTGAATTCATCCAAGTCTTTGGCTCGCGGTACAACACATGGGCCACGTCGAGGATCCGCTTCATCTATCTGATTAGGACAATACATGCTATTGAGCTTAATTGTATCCCATCTATAAAATGCATTGTAAAACATGATATAAGTATTGTGATGAGGTAAAGAACCGGGTTAGAAGTCCAACACGTTGACCCGCACCAATATCAGGATCATTCCTTCCTGGACAGTATTGAGTTAGACGATATCTGTGAATGAGTGGTTGAGAAACAAAAAAACTGTACAAAGAAAAAGAAAGATGATGATGAAAGAGAAGGCTTTCATCATGATTTCTTTGAAAGAATTTCATTCTGAATGATGTCAGGTTATTTCGTTTTGCCTTTTTTTTATAAAAAAATAATATTACAAATCATCTTTCTATTGTTAAATGTCTTAGCAAAAGAATACCTCTCTCGAGCCCATACAGGGATTGTTATACTTTCTGGATCAAAAGGCCATTGTAACTGAATAGGATGGAACGTTGATTCCTTTCGTTTCATTGACTGACTGAAATACATCTCATATATCATCTATCATCTATCTATCTTAACATACTATAGAGGTGCAATGAATGATTCAGCATCTGGACGATAGATTTCTCTCTTTAAACCTTAATTATTATAATTATATCATATAAGACTCTGTCTATAGATTCATACCCATAAAGCGAACTAGCTGATCCATCACAGCTCCACGAGTGTTATTATGATTCTCTTGATTGAAAGCATTTGATGAGATGTAGAGGATTGTTCTATCAACCAGACCCTCCAATGAATTGTCCGAATAAGCTGAATGGGAGATGTTAACGTTGTGTTTGTAATGAGAATGGAGAGGCTTTAAAGTCTTAGATGAAGATAATTACCTGCGTATTTACCACTTTTACGAATCAAGACGTAAGGATGTTTTGAATCCCATCGATCGGCATGATACCATGGTTTATACTCCTGTAACAGTTGTTTAACAAGGATTAAGAGTGTTGTGAGTGAACTTCTTCTTGGAACTTGATGCAAGTTCGTCTTGCTATCTGATGAAATGCTTCCCTCAGTATACCTTTCTCACCATCAGTAAGTGATGGCCAGAAATATACTTTCTGAACAGGTTTTCTAAACAGTATTACCATGAAGCTTGAATTAGGATGAAACGATCAAAAACCTTAAGATCTTGTCATCGTCCACAAAGTCATTGATGTTATTAGTGAGAAGATTCTTAGCAGCAAAAGCCTATGAAAGGAATGAAATGAGGAAAAGCCAGATATGAGTATGTATGAAGCTACCTTTGATTTGCATATCTTCTTAGATGTTGTCAAATGTAAAAGTGAAAGAAGAAAACAGAAAATTAAAAGATAAAATCTCATCAGCTCAGCTATAATTGGAAAAATGAAAAGATTTTGTTGGAATGAGAATGTTGTCTTCCTTATTTAGGACAGACAGCAGGAGATTTGCTTTTCATTTTCCATACTCCCCATCATGTTCTATTTCATCATGTTTCTCGACATACAAAAAACCGATAAAAGTTATCCAATTAAACGATTTTCATTATTTACATTCTACTAAACAAGTTTTGAATAATTCTATTTTCACATTTTCTATATATGGGACTTCAAGCTTACATCATCTCCTTTCACTTCATCAACTACTGCTGATTGCTCTTTCAGTTGCGTATGTTGGGTTGTCTTTGCCATCTCATGCACATTCGATACCATTTGACTTATCGTATTCTCTCTCTTCAGAGTTCGATGATCAGTCAAAGCATCCCCAAGCTTTGATAACCATATTATTGTAATGAATAACATTTAAAAAACCTTATGTGTGTTGGGCGTTTCTATCTCTTTCTCCTTCTCACCCAAATGTTTTCGGTTAAGTTCATTTGTTAAGAGAGATGTGACTATAGCACATGCAGTGTGAAGAAAGGCTGCAAACAGAGAGATAATGTCAATTCTAATGATAACTTACCAAACAGTAAACATAGACATCCAATAACAAACATAATACTTTTCATTCCATCTGTCAGAGCATATGAACAATCATACTCATTCAACGACGATGCGGTGCGATCATAGCGTAGTACATGAATTTGAAGTGAGGTTTCTCGACTGATCTACAGAACGACATATTTGAATTGTGGATAAGAAGCCTTACCCTACTGAAAAAGGTTGGTGCTACCTCAAGGGAGAATATGTGACCACATTCTGGGAAGACTTGATTGAAGTTGCAACATGAGGCTGGAACTCCGTTGAAGGCAAAAGGGTAAGTTGAAGTATCTCTCTCCTTCATGTGAGAAATTTCACTACCATATATGTAGTAGTCAGTCATGTTGTAATGCTTGTACCAGGCGTTCAGCGGATTCTCATCATAATTGACCGCAATATCTGTAAGCACTTTGGTTGCTCAACTCTGCAAAGGAAGTCGACCATGAAACTTGAAACCCTTGACACGTGTTCCACAACACTTCATTTCGCTTTGTAGTTTATGAATATCCTATTTATGATTCACTGTTATAAATCACATGAATAGAGAACTTACAACTCTTCCTCTTCTTGATTCTACGATGGAAGCCTCTATGGCTTCACCGAAACTGTCTGGATCGTGGTAAAGGTTGAATGTTAGAAACATGATTCCTGGAGACAGACAAGCGTTGAAGGGAGGAAGAGTATCAAACTTACCAACAAACAGGAAAGATAACAGAATGTAGTATTGTATGAAAGCATTGACTTTGATGATAGATTTATGAAGAACAGTCATTTTCTCTAATCTGCCAAACAGAATTGAATGGATTCACCTCAGACAAGCTAACCTTAGGCAGATGATTGAGTAAGCTAGAGTCGGCAGGAAGAACAGAGAAATGAAAATGGTAAGAATGGGAAGTATCAGATAGATATAGTAAGCCATTCCGATAAAACGTCTGGAATAACTAACTGTATGAATGGAAGGGTTGTGCTTACTCGAAATAGAGGTATGGATAGGTATAGTAGATGATGAGAGGGAGAAGGACCATCTCTAATAAGAACGTGACGAACGAGAACATCTGTACTAGAGTAAGGAGAGTTTCTAAACTATCTAAGGGGTTCTGCACCTGAAACATGCAAAGCTCATATGAAATTCGAGTTTATTCTGATTCCTTACAGTCGTTACAGTGTTGACCATTTTTGACAAAGGTGTCGGAGATAGCGTTTGAGCTAATGAAGCATTGATGTTCTTCTGTACTGTCGGTGGACATGGTGGTAGCTCATCTTTCTCTTCACTTGTCTTCATATTCTCTTTAACGATGGTATAGTTTTCATTTTTGGGAAAATTCTCTCTGGGTGAAGAAATGTTTCTTTTCGCTTTTGTTTTTGGACTCGTTTTCTTCGTTTCCTTTCGTTCTTCTTAAAATGCATCGTATGAATTTGAATTTTCGATTATCTTACTTTTATGTTCATGAGATTTGTGTGAACCTTTGGAAGCTTTCGAGGCATTTCCTTTTTTATTCGCTTTCTTTTTGAACTGCCGACCCATATTTGGCGCAACCGGTCATTCAGTAACAAAAATGAAAAGAAAACTGAAGCCAGGCTGCGCGCGCGCTTATCCACGTTTTACGTGATGTGCACGTGAGATATGCAAATGAAGGCTGGCGAGTTGGTATTGTAGAGGATGAGATAGGAGGAAGAGAGGAGAGGGAGAGGGGGGTGTGGTAGTCTTACTTAATGGAATGATTTGTTCATCCAATTAACACGACAATCATGACCAAGATGACGATAATGTTGAAGACTAACCCGCTATTGGTCATCTTCATCAGTTGTTCCTTTGTTTTCCCGCGGTTTGACCCAAAAAAAGTTCCGATGTGTTAGCCACAATGACATTTTTGAGAAGAAGAAGAAAAAAGAAAAAAAAGGAAAAAGAAGATTTTTGATGAGATAGCGATTTACCACTTGTTGGCTTCATCTTCTCTTCTTGTGATTTGATTTTCTTGTTAAATGATCAACAATTATTATTCCGGATATGGTATCCTAGTCATAGTTCATCAGGCTTTTGTTATGTTTCTCTCTAATGAGATAGAAGTTACAACTTCATCCAACTTGTTATTTCCTAATCCGGCCAATCAACTTCTTATTTCACACCCTCTTCCTATCCAATCTATCATAATCATTCTTCCACACCCAACACAACCTTTGTTATACTCACATCTTAACCATACCGACCTATCCATCTCCCTCCCTCCCTCTCTCTCTCTCTCTTTACGCACCTTCCCCTTCTTCTGAAACATTTTTCCGAATCGTTTTTTTGATCACAAAACACCTGTTTCTTCAAATTTTTAACCTTCTTTTCTTTTATCAAAAAGCTTTTTTCAGCCACCAAAATTATCCGTTAATCGTCTCTTTCAGCCTTGACACTTATCAGCGCAGTTGTACTTGGAAAGGTCTCCCGTCTCGTCCACAGTAGATGTCGCCCCCCCCCCCCCCCCCCCGCGGGCTCTCC
>CALQYR020007240.1:95873-128779 GCA_943334845.2 Auanema sp. JU1783
AAATTCTTCTAAAATGATATTTGATGTTTGAGAAAGACCTCCATTATCAAGTACGCACAGCGATTTCACTTGACCATCTTTCTTATTTCCAATTCATGCATGGATATGTTTCATCTATTTTCTCTTCTCATCGCTTTTTTTTTGTCCTGGAAGACCATTAGGATGAGGATATTCAATGTCTGCACAGCATATGCATACGTATCCTCATCAAGTCACTTCTCTTTCTCCGAATCTTCATGTCAATCTAATATTTCATTTATTTACGTCTGACGAAAACGAAAAAAGAGATTCCTTTAATTAATGGTCTGAGCTGTAACCTACTTTCCATCCTCGTTTTCATTTTCATTCTTCTCTTCATGTGCATATTTCATTTTCACTTACATGTCCATACATGGAAATGAACTTTCACTTGCCTTATTAGAACAGTTCAATCTTTCTCCTCGTCAACCCTTTTTCTTTATCTAATTTCTGAACTCTGTCTTCCTTGTATGTATCCATCTTCCTTCGTCTTCAATTCATTCTTTCTTCCTCGACAACGTTTTTCTCATAATCTTCAACTCATTTATATATTTGGCCTATGTAGATTTCCTTTTGTGTTCATCTCTTCTGTCCTCCCGATTGGGATAATCTTCGTCCAAGTTACAACTTGTTGAAACTTTTCTCGTAAACTTCCTCTGTTTATGACTTGACTCGTCTCTTTCATCTTCTCCATAGTTTCATTCTCTTCCGCTCTTTCCAATTTGATTCACCTCTCTCTCCCTGTATCCCTCTATCGTTACCTCTGAAACGGAATTTTCTTTAAAAATGCCTTAAAATGTATGAAATCCTCGAACCTCTCCGGCTTCCTTGATCGCATTTTCGATTTTTTCGCACAAAAGATATATGATTCATCAACTGGATAACCACCGAAGAGATTTTCTCCCTCTCTCTCCTCTCTCTCTTTCTCTATCTCTCTCTCTACATGCTACCTGTTAAATATTTGAGACAAAAACGAAAAATAATCTCGTTAACAAGCCTAATAAGGGAATGATAAGAGTTCATTTGAAATGATTTTGAAATCGTCTTGTCTCAACACCAACAATGATCGTTTACACTTATCTCATGTAGACATCAAAATGCCTTAACGATCATGTCTATATTCAATTTGAAATTCATAAATGCAAATGATGACTATGGTTGATTGTCGTAGACGATGACACAAAAAAAAAGAAGAAGAGAAATAGTTTTACAAGACTCTTCATCATCTCATAAATCCATAAATCATCTCATTTCCTCTGTGTGAACACATTCTCAAAGCATGAGCAGGTATGCCTTACTCATTCATATAATTAACATATAACTGAATGTGATTGGATAGATACATCCATACAAGGCAAATAAACAATTCGTCTGAATGGAGAAGAAAAAAATGATTTTGGTATAGTGAAGACTTCTCCTTCTCTCTCTCTCTCTCTCTAGGTATATGTAGGACGGTTCTTGCATGCTATTCCCGAGAGCGAACGGCCACCAATAGACGAAAGAGGTAAATGATGAACTGAAAACATTCTGAAATAACATTCAAGACGAATGAGGGTTCAGAGAAATATCTATCCATATACAGATACGTTGACTATGCGAGAAAAAAGATTATTGAAGAGAGAACGTCAGAAGTATGAAGAGAATTTGAACGAGAAGAACCTCATCTCGACTCTTCCCCGTTCATCATCATCTTCGTCTTCCTCGTCTTCTTCAATCTTAATAACCATTTCTCACCATTCACTTCCTTAACTATTCATTTGAACATCAATAACAGTATGTTTCTCTCTCTACCTTGTAACTTCTCCCTCGTAAGCCTTTCCTCGCATATCCATATATGGGACTTCCTTCTCATGTCTGTCCCACCTGTTAATCCAATTCATACATCTAATCTATTCATTTAAACGCTTTTTTCAATCCACTCCATCACTTCCTTCCATCCTCATTCATGAATGTTGTTGTATATGGCTTAATAGGTTTCAGTTGTTGTTATCTCTTACAGTTCTCCATTTCTTAATTCATTTCTATGTTCCTCCTTCCTTCACTTACTTCATTTCATCTATTCAATCCACCTTTTGGTCGAGATTAATCCAGTTTTGGCAATGCATAGACTAGACTAACGTTCACTTTTCACCTTCTATACCTCCATCCATCCATCCTATCCTATCCTCTCTTCTCCTCAAAGGCAATTGCTTAGCAGAATTGACCATTCAATCCTTAAGTAGTTTATTTTAATCTTTACGTAAATAGTTTTCTTTTATACAATTTTCCTGAAACATTTCATTTTCTCGTTAATTTCCGTAACAACGTCTTTATGACTTCATTCTTCGAGATTCTCTAATATGACGACGACCGCTCTATCACTCCGGAATTCATTATACGCAACCGTTCATTCAATTAATCTCTTACGAGAAGTGAATGCAACCGCTCTGTAGAGCAATAAATGAAAGTGAATGAACGGAATATGACTTCACGTTGTTCCACGTAGATTCACGTATTCTAATGAAGAGATGATCTCAATGATCATTTGATCTTCTGAAGTCAATCATCATATAGAATACATGAGAAAGGTGTTGTTGTATTGAAACTATGTCAAAACCATGAAATTACTAGAATTAGGCAAGTGTATGTGCATTATGCAATACGAATCTCATCTTTCATAGTAGCATCGTCTCAATGGTACAACAAGTCATCCTCACTCTCTCCCTCTCTCTCTCTCCCTCTCTGTCTCCCTCTATAATCCCTCTTAGTAGAAATTCTTAAACAAGTATTTTGATCAAAAGTATCATATAATACTTGTATAATACAATTACTTATTAATAAAACTTGTTAGAAAAGGAAAAGATTATTCTTAAGCGGCTAGTTCAATAGTGATTTTCGGAGAGTTGAAGAACATATGAAAAGGAAATGAAGACTTGAATATCAGCTATAATCAACAGAAGATTTATGATGAATGAATAAGTGGGTGGAAAGACACTATTAACTCTTCGCTTTCTCCTTTTTTTTTATTTTTTTTATTCATTCCTCTACTTGTGGTGATTAACATGCGCTTGATAAGCCCATCTCTTCTATCTCATCATTAGAATGTCCGTTGTCAATCGTTCTAGGAGGTAAAAATGATGAACGAATGTTCTTTTCAAGTATACACAGAGAGAGAGAGAGAGAGATTAGAAATATGAAAAGCGAGAGTATCCCGATCCCGCCTCTGTCTCTTTCTTTCAACTCTTTTCTACATTATATCATTTCTGTGTATCAGTCATGTTCTTCCTTCTTCACACAGTATTTTTCATTTTCTTAGTTCTCTCTTTAGCTACCACAGCAAAACGTCTTTTTGTGACCAAGGCTGACCCGTTTAAGACCCCACCCAACTAAGCATTGTGAGTAGACGATAGACATCCATACAGTTAAATAGAGAACGCAAAAAGTAAGAGGATGAAGATGATGATGGGTGTAAAGAGGGGGGGAGATACTGGCTAACACTCAACCCCATCGCTCCCCCCGCACCCTTACCAGCGGATGCGAGATTCCAGACCTCTCACGCCCTTCTTACGCTTCTTTCTCGTTCATCCAGCCTGTTGCTGGAAGAGCAGCTTTCTTTCTTATCTTTTGGTATCCCCCGACATCATCCCCTAACCGCCTAATCTCATCTCTAACAAGACAACTTTCGCCATACTGACAGTTCATCTTATCGGCTGATAAGTCAACATCATGTTACTTCTTCCAATTCTCCATTAACCTTTCCCCATTGTCTTCATGTAACTCATTCATAGCATGTATCATATCCTTCTAAGTTCATCTCTTCTTCCTCTCTCCCCTGTTCCCATCAGAATCCCCCTCTCCGTTCCCTCTGGATCGTTCCTTCTCAGCTTCTCGTTCACCCCTTACTTCATTCTCTATTGTATAATCTGAAGATGTTGTTCAACATATTTCAACACTTTCATCTAACGATCTTTCGTAATTTTCCTTTTTTTTCCGAACACATAATCTCTCGGAAGAGATCATCGTCGTCGTTCAAATTCAAATCGCTTATTACGTTAATAGGAAAATGAGATTTTCACATAATATTTGGCATATTATCTTCTCAATCTCTTATAAACATGAGAGAGAGAGAGAGATAGAGAGAGAGGGAGACAGAGAGAGGGAGACAGAGAGAGAGAGAAACAAAAATGAAAGAGAAATTTCAAGAATTTTGAATGATTTTTGACGTTCACACATGCGAAGATTAATAGCCATTCTTATCATAATGGCTTGTCGTTGTTGAAGATTCTGAGATCCTCGTAGTCGTCGTCGCCGTCGTCGTTTCTTTGAAATCAATTTGTCCCATTTTTAACCTTTTTCTATCATTCTCTTTATATTCAATCATCAAGTTGATTTACAAATAAAAAAAAACAAAAATTCAAACAATCGCTTGAAGACCTCAAAGCCCCAAACGTCATCCCTTCGCACCCTTGCCTTTCCCCTTCCAATCCTTGTTCCCTACACTCATCATCCTCTTCACCATTCAGTATCTGACCATTGACTTCATACCAAAAAACGATCTCTAATAGGATAAATGGATTTTGATAGGAAAAAAATGAAATTTCTTGTTTCTTTTTCGTTTTTATGTAATCTTCTTCATACTTTTATCCTTCTTTGGTCATCCCAGCTTTCGTTTACAAAGTCAACTGCATGCATGTCTCCCCCCCTCCTTCATCCACTTTAACCAAAACTGGTCTGAATATTGTCGTCCTCAATGACCTGGCATGTTCCGTTTGAACTTATGAGCAATTCGCTTTCTCTTTGATTTCTCTTCATCTTACTTTCAATTATCCTTTTTTCTACTTTCATTTGTCTTTACTATCATCTGTCTCTTTCTCTCTCTCTCTCTCTTTGTCTTCTCTCTCTCTCTTTGTTACTGTATAAGATTTGTTTTTTGAAGATGTGGCTGTTACTGCTGCTTCTCCCCGCCATCTCTGCGTTAAATTATAAATGTCAGAATGACCAGGTAATTATGCCTTCAATCTACATTCATCTGTCAATTCTCTCTTTCTTTAGGTTCTTGTAGTTCAAAGTTTTGGAAATGATACCATTCGTATGCATTGTCAGCACTTAGACCTTTGTGGATACCAGAAGCTTGTAAGCTTACAACGAAAGAATCTTTTATGTTAAAATAAAAACATTCAGAGATGTGATTATGATGAGACTCAACCATCATGTGGAGGCTTGATGAACTTTGTCGCGCATGTTAATCAAGTTTCAGCCACAAGCCCGTAAGTAACTTGTTAACTTTCCTAAATGAGAATAGAGAGAGAGAGAGAGAGAGATGTTCATCACATCGTTTGTCTCTTCTTCATAATCTTTCAAGAAGTTTGTTAACAACGACTGTTTTCTCAACATTTTCTTAAAGATTGTAAGCAAGTAGGAGAATAGGTCATGAAACAAATTGTCGAACGATACACGTAGTTTGAAGCGATGAAGCGTAAGAAGTATCATTCCTTCTTTAAAGAAATAAAACTCATTTCACTTCATCGTCAATCATTTTTTTTTATTTGAGTTTTTATGAAGAGAACAGAATGTGTAGATGTGAACGAGGCGGAGGTGTCATATGGGGGTGAATGAGGTACACAGGTGCATAAGGCTTTCTATGCAAATATCATATCATCCTTACATTTAACTTTTATATTCAACTGATTGGATTAAGATAGAGAGAGAGAGAGGAGAGAGAGAGAGAGGGATGACAGAGAGAGAGAGAAAGAGGGGAAAGGGAAGTATTGGAGACAGTTTTGAAGAGTGTGAGATGTGTGTCAAATGGCTGTTTGAAATGTAATTGAAGAACAAGAAACGAAAGATAAAGAAGGACAGTTATATATGAATGGAAAAATTGGTTTTTTCTCATTCAAAACATATCTTGACGATGTCAATGGTTTCCGACGTTTCTTTTGAGATGGTTTGAAAATAAAAACAATTAAAATCAGTTCAAACACAGCTGGAGGCTTGTGTTGGGTTACAGTAGTTGCCAGAGAGATCAATAACCACATCGAAGAGATTGCTTCTTTTCAGAGTTGAACATACTTGTTGTAACTTATTCAATCCACGACCACCTCATATGGTTCCAACCCATATTGGTAATGATTGTTTCATCTATGAGTTACCTGATGGATCAACTGTTGCTAAGCCAAAAGAGGATTCTACTGAAGAAGGATCTCCATTAGCTGTTCTGAAGGTTGACATAGTCTATCTAATCATTAAAGTTTCAATTCATTTTTAGAGTCCCGCTGATATTCCAGAACAAATCGATGGAGTAACTGGCTATCGTCTCAGATTGTTCCTTCTCAAGAATAAGGCTCCACCAACTCTCTTAGTCAAAGGAATTGAAAGAAGACTGTAAGTGTTGTGTATCCAAGGGGACGATCGCCGTTCATAGTGAACATACCTTAATGGATTATCCTAATTAGCAAAAGTCCATTCATAATCCTATAGATCTATCCCGCTGATAACAATGTGAAATAAAAAAAAACATTCCAGGGATGGATATCGGGTTACCATTTGTCGTCCACGTTGTAATTCTCACACTGTTGTCGGAGATCAAACTTCCGACAATGCTGGTGAATGGAAGGCTATTAGCTGGAGTAGCTGGACCTCTTCTAGGTAATATAATGGTTTCATCTGAACATATCTCATTATGCATTATCTCAGTTGGTCTACTTGGGCCAAATCCGTTTTCAACAACAACGGACAATCCAGAACTCGTGAAGCCATCGAGGGATCATCTGCATCTCCAATTGCAAACCGTCAAGGATCTTCTGGAGTTAATGTCAATGTTGACAGCAGCGGCAACAATAACAACAAATTCGGTGCTTCTGACTCTGGAGAACCCCAAAGAGGTGGATTCAACAGAGCTACCGTCAATGGAGGAGAGCCTGTCCCAGGAAACATCAACATCACTATTCATACAGATGGTAGAGATGGACCTGCTCCATCAGCAACGGTAAGAGAGTCTTACATAACTTTGCATCATCGTCGTCTCTTGTAGGCCAATGCCCACACTGAAACCCATATCCACAACCATGGAGGTAAAGATGATGATGGAGAGGGCAACGTGAAAACTGTAAAATCAAGAAGTGGAAAAGGTTCAGATAGCGGAGATAATGATGGTATGTCATCATCATTATTATACTCATATTTTATTTCCATTTCTAGAAGATCTTATTGAAAACGGAAAGCACAAAGGAAAGAACAGTCACGGTTCCGGTGACGACAGCGGAGAGGGTGATGATGAAAGCTCTGGAAATTCTGTAAATTCTGGAAACTCTGGAAACTCTGGAAAGGGAAAGAACAATGGAGGAAAGAAAAATGGCGGAAAGAAAAACAACAAGGTTAGGCTACAAAGCTCTTGAGTATCAGACTGTTAAATGTTCAGAATAACAATGGGGATGAAGACAGTAATGCTGGTGGCGCTGGAAACAGTGGAGAGAACGAAGTCGATTCCGTGAAAATTCAATCGAGAGGAGGTGATAACAATGGCGGAGACGGATCCGATGAATCTGATGGCTCTGATGGATCTGATGGAGCCAACGGTAAAAACGGAAATGGTAAAGGACAAAAGAAAAACGGAGATGACGGTGACAATGGTACCGATGGAGGCAACAGAGGTAAGAGATGATAAAAAATACAATTTCTACTGCAATTCTTGAAGGAAACAAGAACGGAGGCAAGAATGGCGGAGAAGGAGATAAGAAACACAAGAAGCCAGCCAAGAGTGCAGTCCTGTACTTAGTTCAAACTTTAACTGTACTAATTCAGACGGTAAAGATGGTGAAGATGGAGAGGATGGAGAAGAAGGACCAAACGCTGATCCAGACGCTGATCACGAAACTGTTGGCAAAGATCATCACAAGTGAGTAACATCAACTTATGGATTACGAACATTTGACTTTTCAGAGCAAAGAACGGAAAAGATGGAAAGGGTGGAAAAGGTGGAAAAGGAGGCAAAGGAAACGGAGATGGAAATGGAAACGGTGATGCTGAAGAAGAAGATGGAAAAGACGGAAAGCCAGGAAAGAACGGAAACAACGGAAAGAAAGGAAACAACAACGGCAAAGATGCTGAACATAAAAATGGACAGAACGGCAAGAAAGGAAATGGAGATAAGAAGGATAAGAATCCAAAGGCAGACAGAGAAGGAAATGGTGAAGGCAAGAAACACGGAGAAGACAAGAAGAAACCGTAAGTTCAGTCAAGTTGTACGTTCATATGCCATTTTTGATTACAGTGATGCCGCTGGAAGTGGAAAAGGAAAGAATGGACAAGCCGGAAAAGGAGGCAACAAAGATGCTGGTCAACCAAACGGAAAGAACGGCAAGAAGGAAGAAGGCAATAATGGAGATAAGAAAGATCAAAGCGGAAAAGCTGGAAAGGCTGGACAAGGAAAAGATGCAAAGAAAGACGGAGCCGATAAGAAGAAAGCGTGAGTGTGTTATAGAATTCTTGGTTGACTAATATTCTTACAGTGATGAAGTAGTGAAAACTCAAAACAGAGCTGCTGAAGCCGAGTCTGAGTCGGAGGCAACAACTTCCAGAATCGCAACAACCACTCAAGAAGCAGTAGGCAAATCTGAAGCCAAGTTCGAGCAGCCCGACTCTTCTGAGGGAGCAGCAGCTAAAGCTAAAGCTAAATCTCAGAAGACTCAGAAAACTGCTGACACTGCAGCCAAGAAACCAGCAGCAAAACCAACACCTAAAGCTCAACCCGCCAAGCCTAAAGCTCAACCCGCCAAGCCTAAAGCTCAAGCCGCCAAGCCCAAAGCCCAAACCGCTAAAACTTCCAACAGAACTCCTCAAAACAGAGCAACTGCTGCTAGAGAATCTCAGACTGACGAGAAACCAGTCCGCGCTCAAGCTGCTCCAGTACTTAAAGGTTTGATACAAAACGTTTTCCACAATCAGAGTATATCTTCAGCTGAATCCACCGGAGCCAAGATGAACTGCTTCTCTGCTGATACTACCGTGAAAACACCATTCGGTGAGAAGAGAATGGACGAACTTCAAGTTGGAGACTACGTACGTTGTGTTGTTATTGAATAGTCTAAAGAAGTTACTTTGAAGGTTATTGTGCCATCTTCCAAGAATACCGTCAAATACGAGAGAATTGAGTTGTTCTACCATAAACAACCAGAAACTAAGGCTCAATTCGTTGTTCTCTTCACTGAAAGCGGAAAGAGATTAGCTCTGACTCCACTTCATTTGATTCCATTCGGAGAATGCGCCAAGATGAAGCAATCTTTAGCTTCGAGCAAAGAAGGCATTGAGGATCTTGTGTACGGATCAAGATTCGCTAAATCTGTAACAGTTGATGAATGTGTTATCTCTGTTGATGAGGATGGAACAGTCTTCGCTGATAGAGTTGTCAAGGTTTCATTATATAGTTGTGAGCTGTAATCATGAATGTTCTAATAACAGGTTGGACGTCAATACTCAACTGGAATCTATTCCCCAATGACTGTCGAAGGAACATTGGTAGCTGATGGAGTGTTAGCTTCCTGCTTCTCTCAACTTGAGAGTCATTCCGTCCAGAAGGTAGATTGAAGGATGAAAAAAGTTTTATTAGTTGGAATTAACTGGAAACTCGAAGACAACCGTCATTCAAGAGAGTAGAAACATGAAATGAATGGTGTATTCAAGTACAGCGTTTCACGTTTAATTCTCACGTAACGCTTCCACGTGGAATTCCACAAAGATTTGCCACGTGGCATATCTTATGAAACCTAAAATGAAATAGAAAAAGCATATAAGTATCTAAATATGAATGTTACAGGTTATATTCGACTTCTTCTACCATGTGAACGACTTCTTCGGTCTTGGCTTCGGTGAGACAGTTGCCTCACAAGACATCCCATCTATGGTGCGATATGTCCATCAATTAAGTCATTACGTATTGCCATTCGCTAAGTATTAATTATAATATTGATAACTATAATAACAAAAAACATCCAAAGATAGAAGGTTCTGTATATCTCTAAGCTTAGTACGTATCCATCAAAAATCAAAAACTTCATTCATTCATCCAAGCGTGCCACACATGAGAGCCGATGTGAGCCTCAAACAGCTTGCCACTCTAGTCCATTTCTTTGTTTTTAAAAATGTTAATTTGTTAAGATACGAGAGAGAGAGAGAGAGATGATTAGATTTAATTGTTTTTCCAATTTCATATATTAGGTTTGATTGTCTAGAGTGGCATATATAACCTTTCTATTAACTATTAATATATATTCTTCAACCCTGTACTCTTTCACCCTGGTGCCTTCACGAGTTGTGCAATTTCATTTTTTTTTGTTATAATTATATGAGAATAATATATAATGTATAGTTTATGAAAAAAGAATAAATGCTCAATAACATTGTCTTCCATACTGTCACATCAACAACCTTCCAGCCAGAAGCAGCTTCTGCTCCTTACTGTTGATCTCTCTTTCACAATCATATTCAGTCTTCTTCTTCTCATGCAGCCCATCTCATCAACCTACTCTTCATTCTCCTCCTCATCCTTCTTCTTCTTTTTCAACTGCACTTAATCTCATCCTCCTTCGTATCCTTCTTCTACTCATCACATCATCTTCCTTCACTTCAATGTTCAATCTCTTTTTCATAAATTGCTTGTTTCATATGCAATTCGGTCATCACGAAACGCTGCTTATATCTAGCTTATCAATGAAAACTTTTTTTTGTCTTCAAACTAAGAACTTCTCATTCCGGATGGTTTATTAGAAACATATGCCCCACGCGAATGAGTGATTGACACCATGATTTCTGATCATACAGGCTTCAACTATAGATTTCATGTGTTGATAAGAAGACCTTGGCTACTCTTTCCTTCCTTCTCTTCATCATCACCAATAGCCGAGAGAGAGAAAGAGAGAGGGAATGAGAGGGAGACAGAGAGAGAGACATAGAGGTAGAGAAAGAAACAACAAACCGTCCATTTCAATAACTATTTCGTTTTTCATACAATATCACAGATTTCTCCACTCACACAGTAGGAAGTTGCAGCTTATTCCGTTTCGTTTTTCTTCCACCCACCTCTTCCTCATCACATGCAATTCATCGGATGTCATCAACTAGACGTTGGTAGCAATCATCTAACACAAGATAGCCACAGGCATCCATTTTTTTGGTTGGACCAAGTTGCTAGATGTCTGTGCCATCAACACACGTCTAACAGGCTCCAGCGAAACTAAAGTGGATTGTGTTAGTTGTCCAGTTATTGGCTTTCGTACATTTTACTTTCGTGTAAGAGGATTCAAAAAAAAAGATTGTCTTTCTGGAAAGATACATGCAACAAGGACACGGATAATGACGATGACGATGAAGTTATAGTGGATTCAGATGATACTGATGGAATAGTTCGTTCTTCAAGAATCGCGTCATTCAATCCTTGGAAAGTATGCCCTTGAGCAATTCTGCTTTGTCCTTTCATGCACCATTAACTGGTACCGATTGGCAATCTCTCTTTCTATTCTCGTACCTCAATGATAGTTTTCATTTGCATTTTGAACTTTTTTTTTAACCTTCTCTTAAGATTTCTACAAATTGCTTCTCCATTGTCACATCTTCAACTATCAACGACATTCACATCACCATGCGGTTGTTGCTGATGATGGTGATGATGATGATGCTGATGATAGTTGCCAAAAACGTTTTTGTGAACATCCTGTCTGTGTTGCATCTGTCTAACCAGCATTTCTAAACGTTCCATTGTACGCATTGTCATACAAGTATCTCAAGTACATTCATTAACGCCTAAATAGATAAACCTTTGGTAAGCTTTTTCTGCTTCCGAAACCTCTCTCCTTGCTAACCTCTCGAAAGAACTTTTTTCTTCATCTTCTTTCATTTTTTACCTTTCCTTAAGTAACATCACTTGGCTTTAAGTTCCAACTTGTAACTCATACATTCCTTTCACTCAACAAGAACTTCAAGTGGTTTTTCAGATATTATGTTCTTCGGCATCTAATACAAGCCTGTTGAGTACTTGAAGTGAACGTGAGGCATTCTCACAAGCAATTCCTTTTCATCTGCAACAGTCACTAACTATCCATTTCACTTTACATCATCGTCGTACACACACACACACACACATTTGAATATACAGCTTTAGAAGAGGAATCTCACATATTTATTGTTTATCATCATGAGTACCTCCATGCATCGATGGTTTCACGCTAATCTCATCCAGTCTCTAGGTATCTAGTACCAACAGGGTACACTAGAGAGTGCTTGCATTGAACGAGAACTATTTTTTCCTGTTTTGTTTTTAAAAAGGAAACCTAGACTTCATCTTGAGTGAAGATTTGATTCTCTCTCTCTCTCTCTCACTCCCTCACCCTTCTCGAACAATACTGATTTCCACTTCACATATGCCATATCTTTATTTACGTTCGTTCCAAATATGCAAAAGCTCTGAGAAAAAAAAATTTTTGTTCTTATTCTCCTTCTCATCGTTGGTGTGACGAAGCTTTTTTTTTCAAACAAAGGAAGAGCCTCTTGGCGTCTCTCCTCCTGCCATCGTCCATCCATTCAGCAGCATATCATTTGCCTTTGAACGGCTTGTTAGTTAATATGCTAAACTTTCATGTAATTACATGAAGAATGATGACATGCTTAGCCAATTTTAATTTTCCGCTTTTCAACACAACGACGTTGATTTATGTGGCTGTTCGTGTGAGAAAGCTGAAATTCACACTTTTTGCAGTCATTTTCCAAGGTGAAACCGTTGTCTCCCTATTCTTCCTCGACTTCTCCTTATCCAATCCTCTTGCTGTTACAGTCGTCTTCATCTATCACTAGGTATGTACGTTGACGAAGTTCTTTTTCATAAATGACTTTAAAAGACCAGCCTATAAACATCCGGAAGCGAAATATGTGTTCTCTCTCTCTCATTCTCTCTCTATCCGTTTCTCAACCATACAATCTCCTTTACGCATGCATAGCTTATGACTTTCACTTCTCTTGCAATCCATTTGACACCTTCTTCCACTCATTACTTTGAAGAGGTAAAACATTCTTTTTGTTTCATTTTTTTGGAATGATTTTTGATGTTGAAAAGCATTAAGGAATAATGATGAATGACATTCTCTCAAGTACTTCAATCATGAAAGTAAAACAAAGAAAATGACACAAAACACAGGTACGATGCCATTTTGCCATTTGAAATGGAAACTTGAAGAGAATGAAATGAAAAGAGGAAAAGAGATAGCAATACTATAAGAGAGAGTAATAGAGAGAGAGAGAAAGAGAGAGAGAGAGAGAGAGGTAAAAAATGGTTTGAACAGAGGCCATTCATAGTCCATTCATTCACACCATCGTTAACCATCTTGTCTGGCAAGTTGTCTTTACGGTTATTCGCACCTTATCCTTAAACTCTCAGCTCTCCATATAACATTTCGTTGTCGGAACTTTCGATTGTAGAAGACGTCTGATTACATTTGTCAAGTTACAAAAGAAACTTCATAGACTGTCTGTAAAACATTGAAACTACATGTCATTCTGTCGTCAATTACTTCTGAATGCCAATCAGCAAGTTGCAACAGTAAGCTTCCTGATGGGTAATTGATTAATTGATTATCCATCAAATAACTTTATCCATCAATAACATTTCATTTCTCCCTTCCTTCTATGCGCATGTCTCTGTGTGGATGTGTCTGTGTATGAGTATGCGTGTGTGTGTGTGTTATACATTCTTCCGAGTAAGTTAAAAACTGAATATCATCAGAACGATCTAACCCCAATCAACAATATAAAGAATCGTTTTAATGTCTAAAATCGATATTCATTTAATGGTATTCCATGATAGAGAGAGATGGGGAGCGAGAGAGAGAGAGAGATTCTCTTATAACATCCATTACCTCCTTTTCACCTCATTCACTATCTCGAAAGTATGGAACAAGCTAATCACTGTCGCTCTAAGCACAAATCTCTTCCACCTCTATTCTCTTTCACTCTCTTCATCTCTATATCTCTCTCTCTATCAACCTCTACTACCACAGAAGTTGTGTCAAAACAAGATTCCATAACTTATGCTAATTAGGTGTTCGTTAATAGTAATGTAAGAAAGTGTTGTACTTTCTGGCTTTCTTCCAAATTCCCTGAATACATACCCTCATCTAAGGGAACGAGAGAATCATTTTGCTTTATGAAGTTCCGCCCCATGGTCATCTTCAAGCGACCAAACTTTGCCACATTGCACATCGTTGTTGATTAAAATCTTTTCGTTTTTTATTCGGCTTTAACACCTATTCAATGAATTCTAACAGTTTAATAGATCGCATTCTCACCTGATTTGACACAAAAAAACAATTCAAGCTGACTTTCGGGGGTAAGTCAATGCATTTTGAAAGATTGTAATCTCTGCCATACCATATGTATGTCCTATTATAAAGAGATTCAGGAAAATATGAAATTAGATTCAATCAGCGTTATGTGTGTGTATGTCTGTGTTGAGACAGACCTCTTGTCAGGTAAGTCATTCTCCATTCCATCTTCCTTATTAACACTTATTATGTCAGTCAGTTGTGAAATCAAAAGCGGCTTGTCAACTGCTCCTTCATGACCTCGCCATTGTCTCTATTGAGACTCACTCTACGAATTATTAACAAACCTCCTCCAGATAGCAATGTTTCGGAATTTCGAGACTGTTTCATTGTCAGCATTCGAATGCAACCGTTTCATCGTCAACTGCAAACATGAAAATGAAAATGATTGATGTAGCAGCTCACGTGAGTTTGACGTAAAGCCTTCATCAGCATAATGCCGATGATGGCTTTTTCCATTCATTCACTGCTCGCGTGATAGAATCATTGTTTACGCCAATAATGCAGCCTAAACAGTTAAGTTGTCTGATTAGTTTCTAAAAACTGCCAAATGGATCTAAACAGCGCCAATTTGTGTCTATAAACTGCTCTTGACCCGACTAGCTTTAACCGTATTAGCAAATGTTAAGAAAAAGAATTTGTCCTCCACACTTCAGAGTGCGCAGGTCGTTGCTACCTGCTCTGATTTGTAAAAAAAACAAAAAAAATCTTTTTTTTACTCGATATTGGGACTGATATGACTGTAGAGTAGGTTGACCTTAATGAATCGCCATCGAACATGACGTCGATGTCGTTCTCGACTTCTAAGACAACATTCGTTTCATTCTCCTTCATCTTGACTCTGCCGTGACAACACCAAACCAAAAAAAAGGTTCAAATAAGATTATCATTGTTTGAAATCTATGAATGACGTTTGGCTTTTTGGGGAATTTCAAGAGTTGAATTGAATTTTTTTTGTTCTTCTCTCTATTCCATCAACGTCATGGAGGGGGGTATGAACTAGGAGAGATAAGTCATCATGTTCATTACCTGTTACCCTGAACTACTGACCGTTCATTCATTAGAATCTCACAGCAGAGAGCGAGAAAGAGAGACCTTCAAATAGCTTTGTAAGAGCACGAAGCCCAATTCTTGCCATCTATAATCGAATTACAATGCTTATACTCTCATGAACAGTTATCTTTATCGGAAGTTCATCTGACGAATTGTGAATTGATACGGGATGGAGCTTCTCATGTCCTTCAATGCAATCATCCAACATAGCCTAAACATCATAACATGTGCAAGAAGTATATATATAATTGAATTATAATCTGAATGTCTTAACTATGCCTTAAAAGGTTGAAAATGACCCACTCCTGCCATAATTAATCTATTCGTTTCGGTTTTACACCACTTGCCCTGCACACTCTCTACTCAGTCAAACATTTATAAAGTTTTAACACCAATATCATGCTAGAGATGAAGTAGAATAAACATTTCAGAAAAGCCAGAAACTCGATTGAAGGTTCCCTTTCTCTCACTCTCTCTCTCTAGTTATCTGTTGCTATTCAATTCCAAACTGTTTGGATGGTACACCCCCCACCTCCCACGTCTTCAAAGATGTTCCTCGTTTTTCTCAAAAGTCAACTGAACCATCTGCTGTTTTGATGAAAAATTGTTTTTGAGAATGAGTTGAGAAAACAGTTTGACGATATATGATATAAATAGATAGTATATAGTTTGATGATTGGGGTCAATTACTCCGTTTTTCCTTGTTTTCTTGAAATGATCTCAGTACTCTGATCTGCCTTCCAGTTGAAGACTCGTCTTTGCTGGCTGTTCACTCTTGCTGCTGGTGTAGGAGGATCATTTGCATTTCAATTGATCACTTGCCGGCATTTCCTATTTGAATTCTCTTTTTCTATTCCCATATAAAGTGTTTTATCTTTTGATAGTGTTGATCAACTGATTGTGGTCATCAATATCATGCCGATCGCTGAAGTTGACGTCAACATCTTCACGTTCATCATGGTCGTGCCGTTGCTATTTAGTTGTGATTGTAACAAACGGATAGACGACGATACAACAGAAGGCCGAGGTCAAGAGTACCTGCCATGGCCAGCGTTACGTTTTCTGAACTTTCTTGAGAGCCCTTTTTCCGCTTTTGCTTGTCATATTTTGAACTTGAAACCCGTCAAGAACGGAAAACCTTTCGGTATAAAACGGAAGAATGTTCATGATGGACAGAAAAAGAGGAAGGAATGTGCCGTTGAGGAGGTAGTAGAAGAAGAACAAGAAGAAGAAGAAGAATGACAATGATGAATCTTCTTTGATTCGAATCTCAGCACTTCACCTGAAACACGAGCGAAAGCCAAGAGTGAGCTTTTTCATTTTGCCTGACGAAGTACCAGTTGAGCGGTTGTTCTTTGACAATGAAACTCTCTCGCCATCTTTAACAATCATCCCGGTATCTTCCGTTCTTTTTATATTTGTTTAAACTAAAAATTAACATGTTTAATGAGACGTTCCCGAAACAACTAAAGCTGAAACCGTTTTGAAAGATTCAGAGAGAGAAGGAGAGAGAGAGAGAGAGCGAGAGTGAGAGACAGAAACTAACAAAGCCTTATAAAGCAACTTATAAGCAAAGAGAATCCGGTTTTGATTGTATTGAGTAACTGTTTCAAGTAAATGATCTTATCTAACATGAGTTTCCATATCCACTCAGATGATTTCTTTGAGAGTTGGTAGTCGATGTTTGGCCATTGTATCAGCTTCTCTCGATTAGTTCTAACAAGTTCTTATGGAATTAAGAGAGAATTTCTATAAAGTATAGTTGTAGACGAAAGAAATCTGTTGAAGCAGAAAATACTTTTGTCTCTTCTTCTTCTTCTTCTTCTTCTATTCTAAAAGGTTTTGATGTTATCGCTTTTCCCCCTTTTTTTTAATTCTCAAAATACATTTTGAACTATGCCTTTGTAAGAGAGAGATAGAGAGAGAGATAGAGAGAGAAAGAGACAACCCTTTTCTTATAGGTTGTCTACTCCCGAACTTCTTTCATCTAAGGTAAGGCCCTTCTAGTCCTACCACTCTCTCCCCATCGAGTTGGTGTTTTGATATCTTTTCAATGCTTTCATCATATTTCAATGTTCCATCATCGATGTTTCAATGTCAACAAGTGAATTAACGAAATGATTAACAAAGAATGGATTTTCATTTTCATTTTTGTAAAGAACTTCCTGTGTCTGGAGAAAAAGAAGAAAGAAGAAGAAGGATGGAGAAGGAACGGTTCCTGGAGGGCATGTGTCCTTTCTGGTTTGTTCTTTCTCTCCTCGTTTGCAACCTTATATGGAAAGCTTTTGTGTTCCATGTCTGGCAGGCACATTCATCATCAAAAAGCTTTTCATGTTATCAAGAGTTCATTAAACATGAACCATGGGATAGATAGAATCCTTCTTCTTCTTCTTCTTCATCATCTTCGACGTCTACATCTACGTCTTCGTCTTCGTCTTCAAATCATTTGCAAATAGTAATTAAAAGTTCTTTTTCCTAGTTTTCTGTAATTCATTTCCCTTAGATGAGTAGATAAAATCTCAAAATAAACACATATCGTTGACATGCTTTACATCTACTACAACAGCCTCATTCCATCGCTCCTTTCCTAATCTTAATCTCTTTATAAACTCTTCTCATCCCTCATTTCATTTTCATAGATACATGGACTTCCTTCCCCTACACCTCCAACTGACATCTATATCCTCTGATTCATCTAATAACAAACCTTTCTAACTAACACACACACACACACACACCAAATGACTTTTGATTTAACCTTGTATTTCATTATTTCTCATACAACTTGCATTCTGATAAAGTATCATATCAACATTCTCGTATTGTCTTCATATTCTTCATACTCTCATCTCTCTCTGTGTTATTGTATGTCATCTTTATATTTCATTCTATAGCATTACAGATGAAGCCTTGGATTATTGGGAATTTGCTGCTTATCACATGGATATCTCCTCAACTATCAGGTTAGCGTCGTTTGATCTGTACTTAACCTCTCATCCGTCGTCCGACCTAATAATCCATCTTCTCTATATGATGCTAAGCTTCATCATTATATGATATAGAGAAGAATGATAATCAAGAAAATCTTGTTTACACTTCCATACTTTACTTAAATCACAACTGATATATGGATGCATCTATCACAGATCTATTCATTTTCCTTATTTGGTGAATCAAAGATTATCAACAATAGATATCTGGACTGATACTTCTACTTAAAAATGAAAAAAATATTTGAAATTACTTGTCTCACACACACACACACACAGATTGTGACCTTAGATGACTTGTATGTGAGACATCTAATTCAATTAGATATTCATAGTACTGACCCATATAAGGGAGAGGTGTTTGTGTTCGATAACTTCATATATCTAATTCAATTTATACTATATCACATAGATCACCTCATCATCATCATCATCATATTACAGAAGCCATAATTACCATAAATGAAGATGAGACACCTGTAACAACACGCTTTCATTGTATCAAGAATGGATGTTGTGATCATCATGAATGGTGTCGTTTCTGGGCATCAGTTGGAGAGTGTAAGGTATGTCACATTCTCTCATTCAAAATCATTTTCATCAACAACAACAAAAAAAACATTCAAAAGTGGCTTTAAGCTACCTTTTTCTTTGACAATTAAGTCGAGCGTATCAAACAAAAACATTTCTTGTTCTCATCGTTTTATATCAACGCTTAAGAAACACTTTCAAGATAAATAGATTTCAAAGAAGAACGGGGCTTCTAAACAAATGATCTTAATGGGTATGTGCGAAAAACAACCGCTCATTGCGTACAACTGAGTTGAAATGAATGTGCTTAGTTGGTTCGTACAAGACACGACCGCTTTGAACGTTCTAACAACTTAAAATGAAACATGGTATTCACCTCACGGACGCAATATACGTGAACCACGTGATGTTTCCCAATAGCTCACACGTATCAATAAACACCTCTTCAATGATTTGAATGAAGATGTTTTTGAAAACCTTGATTGCAGTCGAACGCAGAATGGATGTTAGATAACTGTCAGTTGGCTTGTAACAGCTGTAGACCTGGTATCAGCTGCAAAATCTGAAAAAGCACGACCAATTCGATTCTTCAGGTGCCGTGAAACCTGTGACAGCAGCAACTACTCGAGTTCCATTGCGAGCTTTCTCAAGACGAACAACTACACCTCGACCGTTCTTCTTCAGTACATCCCCAAGATCACGTCCAACCACTACTACAAGAAGACCAACGACATTTGCCCAATTGCGCACACGTCCAACCGTACAGTTTAGAACTCGACCCACCCAAGCACCTCGTACCCTTCGTCCAGCTTTCACCACCAGGTATGTTCTCGCTATGACATTATCCTTCATCCAACTAAGTAAGTTATGATTACTATCAATCAAATCTTGATCAGCATATGATAGCCAAGATGAAAGGAATGCTAATTCATCTTGAATTACAAGTTATCCATTGCAAGCATATGAAACTTTGCTTGATTGATCATCCGAAGCTTCATTCTATCAGTTCTCAGATAAAGATGAAAACACTTTTAATTATCCTGAATCTAGTTTCAACTTCCTAATAAGCTTGAGATACGATATCATCGAGTATTTGTTTTGATATACTCTGAACAAGATATATCTCTCCAAACTTCTTGCAACGATTCTGGGAAGCAAAAAAAAACTTTTTGTTCAAAGTAAACGTTAGAGAGTTAGATTGAGTTGCATGTGTGTACCATCAATTAGTGTTTGGGTTGGGCTCTCCATGTGTATGAGGAGTGTCATAGTTTGTCCATGTGTTCACGTTGTGAGATTGTTTTTGTTATGTTCACCTCAATATCCAAGTCTGTATTTAGCAGTAACCCCTCGTCTGTCCGTCTGGTTATGCTTCGACGTAATCGTGGTCGTGGTGGTATTTCTCATAGAGTGCCTTCTCTTCTTCGTGTACCCAATAAGCACATACCTTCAATAGATGAGCTGACGGAGAAATTCCATTTGAATAGTGGAACAACAGCTCAGGCTTTTACTCGAAGAGTGACTACTCCGTTTACCCGGTTCTTCTTCACGACCACAACACCTTTCACGACGACCACACCTTTCCCAACAACTACAACAACTCCTAGGACTACCACATCGACGACAACAACCACAACTGTTCCAACTACTACTACAACAACTACGACAACTCCACCACCCACGACAACTACATCTACGACAACTACCACCACGACCCCGACGACCACCACCACGACTCCTCGGACTACTACCTCAACTACAACCACTACGACGACAAGCAGCACTACTACTTTTACTACCACCACTCCGACACCTACAACTACAACAGAATTCTTTACTACTACAGAATTCACCACAACATCTGGAGTCGTCGACAGTCTGACTACCACACCAGTACCTCAGATTATTTCTTCCACAACAACGTCTGAAGAAACAGATGAACGATCGACTTTCAATAACGAGGATCCGTAAGTAGATGGACTACCTGATTCGAACAGCTTCTTACAGCTTATCTTCCACTTCTTCTTTCAAGCAACTGCCCTTACAAACAACCAACTGCAAGGCTTATCTGTTCTTATGTTCAGTTTTTATGTTTTATTTCAGAACTACCATCTTAAACGTCTTTCACTAACTCTCCAACTTCTATGTTTCCTCCTTTACTTCTCCATAACAGATTCTATTGAAATGATTAACAGAAGTCCTTCTTTTGGACGAACGCTTTCAAAATTCATAAAATGAATTACTTTTCTCTTTACAACTACTCTTTTTACAGACGACTGCGCACGAGACCAAGCACTAGAGCTTTCTTCCGGCCGCAGTAAGTTCTTCTTGAATTTGACAACAAACTAAGTTTATCACTTGCAGACCAACAACTCAGCGAACAACTCCAAGAACAACCACAAGAACCACTACAAGAACAACTCCAAGGACGACAACTACAACAAGAGCTCCTACTACACAACCGTTCCGTAGACTTTCCAATGCCCAGACTCAAAGGTGAGTGTAGCCTGTTCACATCTATCTTTATTGTTTTTTTTCAGATGTCGTCAAATACTCAAAGACCCTCTTGTTGCAGCAGAAGAGATGATCAGAGAGCGTTTGATTGTCACTAGTGAAGGTAACCAATTGGTAATTCAAAGTCATGTCATTGAATGCTTGCAGATAACAATAACAGACGTAGTATCGACTTGGATCAGGTCATCCGATCAAACTTGGCTAATGCTTGTGTACCAAGAATGGACGAACATGACTGTGAATCAAATCTCTGTTACAATGCATACTTCAGGTTGGAATTAGTTGAGCTCTCCGAACATAAGCTGTATTTATAGAACAATGGATGGTACATGCAATAACCTAGATAATCCATTACGTGGAGCTTCATATCGTCCATATACAAGACTTCTCCCAACCGTTTATGACAACGAACTTTCTGAGCCAGTTGGTGAGTGATCCCATACTTTCTAAAGTAGCTTCTTTTTTTCAGGTTCGCTGTTCCCTGAACTACGACCATCACCCAGAGAAATTACAAGACAACTCACATCATCCCATGCTTCTGTTGAAGCTGATGATTACAATGCCATGGTTATGCAGTTCGGTCAATTCTTATCTCACGACATGGCCAAGGTTAGCATCACACTTGTTCTTATCTTTCAACGCGAGCTTTTCAGACAACGTTAGTCCCATCATCGAAATGTAATGTTTGTCAAAACATTACCAGTCGTTGTATGGCTGTCCCTGTTAATGGAGATGATCCAAATCTTGGGTACGTTGTAGACACTTCTTCTCAATCATGTTTGCTATCTTAAGATTCAAAAGAAACACTTGCGTTCGTGTATCTCGTTCTTCCGCTATCTGTGGTTCTGGACGAACCAAGCCTCGTCAGCAATTAAATGAAAACACAGGTGATTTCCCCCACCATATAATTTTATAGTTTCTGTTTTAGGATACATTGATGTTTCGCCAATTTATGGTTCTTCCGTCCACGATTCGCTCAAGTTCAGAGATGGCAGAAGCGGTTTCCTGAAACTGCCCACTTTCCGAGGATTTGAAGGTTGGACTCCGCCATCACGTGGAGTGATAACTGTCTACTTTCAGCTTTACCTTTCGATCAGTCCAAATGTAAAAGTCGTCAGTCATGTACAGTCATATTCACGGCTGGAGATTCTCGAGTGAACTTGTTTGTTGGTCTCAGCGCTTGGCACACCATTTTCACTAAAGAGCATAATAGGTAAACAGAGGTACAAAGTAATCTCGAACCACTTGCGATTGTAGGCTTGTAACTCAATTCAAACGACTCAATCCTCACTGGGATGGAGAACGGTTGTACCAAGAAGCTCGTAAACTTGTGGGAGCACAAATGCAGGCCATCGTGTATAGGTTAGAAGAAACTGATCTAGAAAATTAGATCAAAACGATGTTCCAGAGAATGGCTTCCAAAAGTATTAGGAGCTGCCTTTGCTACAGTTGTGGGAGATTACAAGGGATACGATCCCAACGTTGACTCAACTATTGCCAACGAATTCACATCTGCTGCTTTCCGATTCGGTCACGGAATGATTCAAGTATTGCTTCTTCTCCATGTTCAGAAAATTGATCTCGTTTTCAGGAGTTTTATCAACGTCTTGACCCCAACTTTTCGAATTCCACTTTCGGTCCTCTTGTTTTCCAGAAAGGAACTCTTCACTCTGATGTCTTACTAAACGAGGTAGTCGTGCTATGTTAGTTGCTTGACTCCTCTTATGTTCAGGGAGGCCCAGATCCTTTACTCCGTGGAATGTTCTCGCAACACGTGAAAAGACCACAGCGAGTTACCACTACTGTGACAGAGAACATGTTCGGCTCTACTGATCTATCTTCTATAAACATTCAAGTAAGTGAAGCCAAGATACATCTCTGACGTTTCGATTTGCCAGAGAGGAAGAGATCATGGACATCCAAGTTACACGAAATACCGTGAGCTATGTGGTATGGGAGTAGCTTCAGATTTCGACGAGGTAAACATCTGGCTATCTGTGTCTTCATCAACTCTGTTCAGCTTGCTAGAGAAATTTTAAACAGTGGAACACGTGAAAAACTTCGTAAAGTATATGGAAATGTTGACAAAATCGATTTGTGGGTAGGAGCTCTTCTAGAAGATCCTGTTGTCAGAGGTCTTGTTGGCCCCACTGTTGCTTGCGTTATCGGACCACAGTTCAAGAGAACTCGAGACGGAGATAGGTGAGTGGATGTGCTATGCATGGAAACGATAACAATAATGATTTCATCAGATTCTATTATGAAAGCCCCGGAGTATTCACACGCCAACAGCTGTCTGAAGTCAGAAAGAGTTCATTGAGTCGGATAATCTGCGATAACACTCAGACAATCACGGTTTGTAGTATGTAGCATGATGTTTATCTGAATGTTTGTTGCAGATGGTGCCACGAGAAGCTTTCCGAATCGGTCACTTAACACCATGTAATCAAATACCATCAATGGACTTGTCCAAATGGAAGGAGTTTTAAATGGCTTTTGAAAGATTTCTTAATTACTCATATTCTTTTCTAATCTTTCGAAACGTCGAGAATGTCTCAAACTTTTATATCAATGCGGTCAATGCGGGCTCAATCTCTTAGCCATTGTTCTACTTGTGAATATATATCTGTATGTAATCTTATAATCATGATGTGTAGAATATTCGTTAACTTTGGAAACTTTCCGACTGCTGTGTCACACAGTGACAAGCATTGTGACACTTAATATCTGACACTTGTTCTTATGATACTGTGTTAAGCAATTGTAATCCTAATATGAAAATGTAAAAATTAAATTAGTTGTTTGACAGATTTTCTTTCCATGCTATGATCATAGGATGTTACCCGAGTTAGGCTTCATTTCATTTTGCTTAGACGTTGAGAGCGGTTGTGCGCGTTGGCTTTGTTCTCCGCTCCCACACTTCATACAGCTGAACAATTCAGTTTCATAACTCATTTACATATGATACAATATCCACTCTTCTTCTCACTTGAAGGCTGAATCAAATTTGGCGAAGTTATCCATTTGTTTAGAAGGAGGCGTCTTCGTTTTATGTCCAATCACTTTCACATAGTTTATAGGAACCACACCTATCTTACTTCCGTCTTGAGTACTGAAACGAATCGTGTAAGTCTTTCTTTCATTCGCAACTAACCTAGCAAGTAACCATCCTCGAACACGAGGCTGTTCTTCTTTTGGAGCTATACGAAGAAGATCTCCCTTCATGAAAGAGAGCTCCTGCTCGTTACTTGCTTGGAATGGGAACAAGGTCTACAAACAAGATCATGAAAAACGAGTATGTGAAAAGGAAAAACCTCAGCGGTATAGTGATCTCCACTTCCTGTAGCCCATTTCCTCTTTTCTTCTACTGTTTTAACCATTTGATCAATGAATTTGTAGATGACGTAGGGACCTCCCAAAGCAACAGTCCAGAAGAGCACTGTTGGCCAGCTAATTGACTGAGACCTATCTGATCCCAGAATATCGACCCCTAAACTCAGAGTTAGAAGATGAAAAGTTAGCGCATTACCAAAAGGTTGTTGAGAATCTCCCCAAGCCTCTTCAACTACACTTGCATAGTTTTGAGGCTTCAGTTTCAAGAACACTAAAAACTTTTTCCACAGCTTGATAATGAACTTGAACAAAGCTAGGGACAGAACCGCTGAGCTCACCTGTAAATGGGGTTCATGAAGAGAACGTGTGATTCAACTAACTTGCATTTTCAAGCGACTGAACTGTTCGACGACACCAATTACGGCTCGAAATGAACTGTATACTGCATTATGAGTTGAACTGAGCATATTAGCAACGGATGTGACGGCGTTTACTACCGATTCGATTGACTCGAAAGCTCCTCTTGAAGATTCTTCATAAAGAATATTTAAGGAATGTTTTGAAAACTGTAGTGAATACCTTCTGCTAAGCGAGCGAATGTTGTGTCTCTGCTCATTCCATACCCACCGTACGGCATAGTTGGATACATTCCGTTTCTATACATTCCACTGTGCCTAAGTGTGTAGTGAGTTTTCATTGTGTTGTATGTAGAACTTACATGTTACCAAGGTCTTGGTTATAACCCATTGCCGTGTTTGGCATTCCCATGTACCCACCGTTGAGGACTGAACCATAGTTATATGATTCAAAGGGTCTAGGAGGTAGAGGTGGAGGAGTAGGATATTGACCAGAATTATCCATTAATAAAGAATATTTTATAGTCGACGATACACTCAGAAGAGTAGGCGTCTACGCTCCTTAGCGCTAATCAATACTTGTGTGATAAGACTGTTCGCCTGCAGTGACATATTTTGTAGTTTAATGAAAGAATCAAATATACAAGTAAGTGAGTGTCACATTTTTTTATTTTCGCATAACTTAAAGAAAAAAATTGAACAGATCAATAGTTTGAAACCCGAGCATATAGTAACGAAGTTTCAATGGAATTACTCTTATCTTTGGCCGGCAGCGTAACCTCCACGACCGCCTCCTCCTCCTCTTGGGGGCTGGTTTTGGTTACGTTGGGCATTAGCCAATTGCTTTCTGGCTCTTTGCATGTCCTTCTGTTGACGACGAACTTCATTGACTTCGTTCTTAACAAGGTCCACAACCTTAAAAGATAATAAGTACTATGAGAACTGTTATTGAACCTTACCGTTTCTGGAATACGCAAGTACTTGATTGTGGAACCACGAACGTAAACTTCCGACATCTTGTAGAACTTATCTCCGTCCTGATGATACGAAATGGATAACAAGCTTGTAAGAATCAACCAACCTTGGTAGTAAAAATAACATCTCTAAGATGGATATTCATCCATGAGTCGCAGGATTGCAAATGGCCGTTATATGTTTCTCCTAAAACGTAAACCGTTAAGCTGCTCATACAAGATGGCTTACCATTTTTCAATTCAACAAGCATAGGATGATTCTGAGCAGTTTTGAGTAAAGAGAGAGGCAACTTAAGATAACAATTAGATAGGCTTAAGAAGTTCGACTTACCACCATCGTTGATTAAGGTTTGTTCCGGGTTGTCTGCAAAACGGATCTATTTATGAAAGTGAAGGTAAGTAAGATGTATATACAATCAGACAAACAGATAACATTAAAATGAAAAGAAGGAAATGAGATAAGAGAAGAGGAAGTGAGAAAGAGGAGAAAAGCACAGCCGAGTCAGAAACCGTTCGAATACAAAATGGCGCAAATAGCGCGTTACGTGAGATTTGGACAATTATCGATTTTTGCTATATAGAGCATTATGAATGACTAGCATTGCATAATTTTGATTAAAACATAATTTGCTGATGAATAATAAACGTTTTTGTTGTAAATTCTTGGATTCTTAAATATATTTGAAGCTTGAGCATACGGTCTTTTCTGCTCTTTTACGTGATTTTGCGTACGTGTATGTGGATGTCTTACGTTCGATAATTCTAAGTGGAAAGCGAGTCGTATGTTTCTTGATGTTCCAAAGATCGCCTATTCAATGCTAAAAGCCTTTATTGTTTAATTGAGCAACTACCAACCTTGTCTTCTTGTCTCTCTCATTTCAATTAACACCGATCATCATTTTTCAGATGGTTAAAACCAAAAAAAAAGTTGGAACAGCTAAGAGAAGCACTCAAGCCGAAGAGCCAGTTGCCCAAGAAGAAGCTACGCGATCGTAGGGTTATCATTGATTATTTATTAATGTTTGTATTGTTGTAGACAACCTGAAGCAGATGAAGACAGCTCTTCTAGTGATGAAGGACCGGTAAGTGTTTTACTAAACTTATCTTTTTGACATTTGATTCGCCTAGGAATGGACGGCTGATGATGAGAAAGCTTTCTTGAAAACCTTAGGAGCCTTGAAAAGTAAAACTGAAAGTATTTATGATAGCAAAAAGAAGTATTTCATTAATCCATAGTATTCTTTCATTTTTGTTGGTTTTCCAGTTTTTGGAACGAGGAAGGAACATCTTCATCCGCGAAGGCAACGAAGAAGGAGAAAACTAAGCCGATGTATCTCAAAGATTATGAGAGAAAGCTTGTGCTTGAAAAAGACGGGTAATATTCGTTTTATTCTTATCTTCATACTTCGGTTTAACTTTGTATTTTAGACAAATTGATGATAGCGAGGAGGATGATGATGAAGTAGATGCTACCCAACAACCTGGATACTATGAAGAGCAGGATGCCATCAAGAAACAGTTAGTTCATTTCTCTTCAAAAGGGTTTTATTCTTTCTTTCTCTCTATCCAGATTGAAAGCTGCCATTGATGGTATAGAAGAGGATGATGGGGAAACTCTGTTCAAGAAACGAGAGAAAACTGTAGAAGACAAGGTTAGTTGGATTCAAAACCGTTTGAAGATATGTGAGTTTCAGAGTAAAGAGGAGTCTGATTATTATGATTGGATCAAGAATAAGAAGAAGGGAGTGAAAGTTGAGAAAGAAATAGAATCACTCAAAAAAGTTTGGGATAATCCACAGCTCGAAGATGATGATAAGTTCCTTCGCGATTATCTTCTCAATAAGGATTACGAAACCGATGAGAAATTCGAGTATGAACATAGTTTGATGAACTGGTTGAATTTTTGCTTTAGAACTCCAACTTACGATGAGATCATAGATGCTGAAGAGGAGGAAGAGCAAATGGAAAGAGAGAGGGAATACGAACGAAAATACAATTTCCGTTTTGAGGAACCTGATCAAGAATTTGTTAGTTTCTGCCTCTTACTTGAAATCGAGATGAAAGTCGTTTCCAGATCAAACAATATCCTCGAAGTGTCAGTGAATCTCTGAGAAGAGAGGATAAGAAAACGAAACGAAAAGAGAAGAGGTTAACGAAGAAGGAAGATAAGCTGAAAGAGAAGAAGGAAAAGATCAAGGTGAGGTGGACTTGTTTGTAAGTTGTTAGTTCTTTGATTTCAGGCTTTGAAAAAGAAACAAGGGGCCACTAAGCATTTGATTGAAGAGAAACTAAAGCGACTAAAAGAAGTAACGGGAGATGACATCCCAATAAACCTTGACGACTTGAAGGGTGATTTTGACCCAGCTGAGTATGATAGGCGCATGCAGGTTAGTGCATAGCTTTCGTTGTTCGATTCTGATTTTTCTGTAGGAATTATTCAATGAAAAATATTATGGCGAAGATGTTAACTATGAAGCTGATGAGCAGAAGCCAGTTTTCAGTGATATGGAAGACGTATGTGAATAATCATATACCCCACTTGATTCATTTCATTCAGTTCGATGAGGATGGCTTCGAGCGAGAACCAGAAGAGAAGAAAGTAAAGAAGGTTTCAAAGACGAAAGCAGTAAAGGGGGAAGATGAAGATGGTTCAAATGAAAAGCAAGAAGCAGCTGAGCAATCTGAAGATGAAGACGATTACGAGTCTGAGATCAGAGGTCCTAGAAGAAAAGGTTCGCTGAACATCTAAAAACATTGAATACCGTGCCTTTTTAAGAATCTAAAAGAAAGCTGAAAAGAAGAAAGCTCTTGGAAGAGTCAAAGAAGAAGAAACCTTTGTTCGATCCATCTGAGAAAACTTTTGAAGAATATTTTGATGAATATTATGCCATGGACTTCGAGGACTTGATTGGTTCGTACTCATTGTGTATTTTTCTTATCCTGATTCAGAGGATCAACCCACGAGGTTCCGGTACAGAAATGTAGTACCTAACGATTTTGGTCTTACTGCTGATGAAATTTTGAATGCTGATGAGAGAAACTTAAACAGCTGGGCTTCAGTTAAGAAGGTAATGGTGCTCACTACAACAGTTGTAACTATCTCAGTGTTTCAGGCTATAAGTTACCGATCAGACGATCAAGAACTTTTCGAAGTGCAGGCTTATAAGAAGAAAGCACGTAATGCACAAATGAAGAAGAGGATCCTAGGCGACTTGTATAAGAAGTATGAACTCTCAAACAGCTATTGTAATCTTTGTATGACTTACAGAGATGACGTAGAGATGGATGCAGAAGAAGCAGGTGAAGCAGGAGAGGAAGTTGAAACTAAGAAGAAGAAGAAAAAAGGCAAAAAATCCAAAGAAAGTCACGCTGATGCTGGAAACGACCAGGAGTACGCTGGAGACAACGATGTCGCACATGAATATCCAGAAGAAACCGATGTCGCTCAGGAATATCCTGAAGATTCTGCGCATACTGAAAACGTGAACAACGAGGTTAATCTTGAGTTTCAATTTTCTTACAACTTAGTCTTCCAGACCAACACTGAGAAAACAGCCCGTCGAAGAAAGAAGAAGACTGCTCAAGCTAACGGAAAACTGCCTGCTCAAGAAGACCATCAGGTAGGCCTCTATTCTAACACGTTCATCGTTTTCGTTGTTCAGAGCGAAGAACAACAGCCAGCGAGACAGAATCCTCAGAAACGAAAGAATGAAGATGGAGGAGCTCCACATAAATTCACAAAGAAATCGAAGAACACGAACGCAGCACCAGTTGTTTCCGATGAAAGACTACGTGCGTATGGAATCAATCCTAAGAAGTTTAATGCCAAGATGAAGTATAAGTCGCGTAAAACAGAGGGAGAATCGGCTCCAGTTTAATTGTTATTTAATAACCACCTCATGCTCATAACCTTGTTTTAACCAGTTGTTATTCTTGATTGTTATTGTTGAATTGAATATTGAGATTTAGAAGCTTCGGTTGTTTGCGTTGAACACTCGTTTCATATCCAATCATTACCTGATCATACGTTTCGTATCTTAATATATGATTTAGAGCTAGCATAATGGGAGGAGTAATGAGTTACTTCCGTAACTTGTTCGGCCAACGTGAAATGCGAATACTTGTCTTAGGACTTGATGGAGCAGGAAAGACTACCATTCTTTATCGGTTACAGGTTTGATACTAGCTGATGTAGTCCTTATACTTGGTGGCTCTAGGTTGGTGAAGTTGTAACCACTATCCCCACTATTGGGTTCAACGTTGAGCAAGTAGAATACAAGAATTTGAAATTCCAAGTAAGCACTAGTCTTTGTCCCGATATTCATTTAAATATTTCTAGGTCTGGGATTTAGGTGGACAGACATCCATTCGTCCATACTGGCGATGCTACTATGCTAACACTGATGCAATCATATATGTGGTAGATTCAGCTGATAGGGACAGAGTGAGTTCTTCTAATCTATCTTCAATTTATTAGCTACTCTTTGCAGATTGGAATTTCCCGTCAAGAACTTGTAGCGATGCTTCAAGAAGATGAATTGCAAGGTGCCATTCTAGCTGTGCTTGCCAATAAGCAGGTATGTTATACTATCTTGTGCTACCTTCGAGAGTTTGAGTTGAACGCAACCGGTCTGCACTGTTCGTTCGAGTAAATGAAAACAGCATGCCAACCAATGAACATCTTAAGCGTCTAGTGAACGTCTTCATTTACAGGATATTCCCAATTGTCTAACTGCTGCTGAAATACATAAAGCTCTTGGATTAGAAGCACTCAGGAATAGAACTTTCCAAATTTTCAAAGTAAGTCTCGAATGCTAACCTGTTTCTCATTGGGCTCTGTTCAGACATCAGCGTCCAAAGGTGAAGGATTAGATGAAGCTATGGAATGGTTAGCCAATCAGTTGCAACAGAAGAAATAAGGAACTAGAAGTTGCCTATTTGAATGGAGTTAACTATATGTACACAAAATCCTTATTCTCTGCTAAAACGAGTTCCTGTGAAGATTTACTGTGATTTCCATTGTTTCACCCCCTTTCGTAATTCATGCTGTCTCTAGCAATGTGTTGTGGGCTTCGTAGTTGCTATAACTCAGCATTCTCTTCTATGGATAATAACTATTTTAACATTATATTAACTTATAATTTATCATAACAGATCATTCTGGGCTATTAACTGTATGGTTTGAATATTAGTAAAGTCTGTCAGTATGATTTATTCTCAGTTGTATAAGACATCACGGGAGACACTCCATATCATTCATTCATGCATCTAAGCTTCTCCCATGTTTCTTACTCATCCTCCTGTGATCTCTTAGATTTCTTCGCTTTCGGGGCCTCTTTTTTCACTGCTTTCCTTTTCGGTTTCTCCGTTTTAGCATATTTTTCAGCAATTTGATCGAAAACGGAACTACGGTTTTGCTGTCTAGCAAGTATCATCTCTTCTAAGCTCAAGCTCTCCTAAACATACATGGTTATCCAACTCTTCCTTTTTCATCAACATACTTTAGGATTCTTCTTCTCAATTTTGGCCGCTGCAGTTTCTTCCTTCTTTGCTTTTTTCTTACGAGCGTTCACACTTTTCTACAAAAAAAGGTTACGACTGTTCGAGTGTTGAGGTAATCTACCTCTGATGAAGTTCGAGTATAGTCTGCCGTCTTCTCTAACTTTCCTTCATTTATCAAAGAATCAATGAGTTCCTGAAGAATGCGGAAATTTTTCGAAAGTCTTCAGAACATACCAAAATTCTTGGCTCTTGCTCATTGTCCGCTCCTACTAGATAATTCATCATCTTATCTACATTACCGTTGAACCGCTCGAATGTTTTGACTATGTCATCTAGCTCTTCTTCACTTCCTGAAGAATAGCTTGAGCTATGAAACATCAAGTGCTAATACCTCTGTATTTGGTTAAATAAGAGTCAATATCTTTCTTCGAAACCTTCTTGAACACCTTGCGCCATAAGCTCATAGCAGTTTCGAAGTCTGAGGATCCGAGCTCATCATCAATCGCTCCTGAACACATGTTAGAATACTTGTAAAGATGGATGAGCAATGCCTGTCTCATCATATAGAGCTCTTCTAGATTTATCAGACAGAATCTCATAAGCTTTGGAAATCAATTGGAACTTAGTTGTAGCGTCTTTCTTATCATTTTCTGATTGCCCAGCTTTATCAGGATGCCATTTCATGGATAATTTATAATAACCTTTCTTAACTGAAATAATAAACTTCGATATGAAGAAGTCAATGACAAGAAATACCATCAGCTAGACTAGCTTCAGAAGTTATTCCTAATACGTCATAGAGACCATCACACCCAAAATGTTCCTTACAATCCTCCAAGAACATTGAAAATTGACAGTATGTATATGAAGCTGAAATCAAAGCACTAGCGTCGTCCAATAATCGAGAAAGGCTGGCTAAATATGACCGCGAGCTGCGACGCGTTACTTGCTGTTTTGGCGCTTCGTATTGCTTTTTCAAATTTCTAAATAAAAGTAGCGCATCTGTAATATAATAAAATGAATGTGCTTCCTCCTGCTTGGATAAAATAGGAAATGGAAAATTAAGTTAAAGGAAGTATATTCTCTGTGTTTGCTTTGTGAAATGTGTAGAGCTCATCTTCTTTTGAATTTCGTTTTAAGTGTGAAGTTCAGTTGGTATCTTCTCCATCAACGTTCTCAAAGATGTTCGTCCGGGTTCACCGGTAGAAGTATCACGATCAAATGAAATGACTTGTTTCACATGACCTGTTACTTTCTGAAACCATAGTCCCGAAATCCGAAATGTACAGCGGAGCA
>CALQYR020007241.1:10064-24426 GCA_943334845.2 Auanema sp. JU1783
AAACTATCAAAACAAAAAAATACTCTATTAATTTGAAAATGTTCTTTTCCTTCAAAAATTGTACGACACCTGGGATTCCCAAGCCGTCTCCGATCCAAGTACTAACCAGGCCCGACGTTGCTTGACTCGCCAGATCGGACGGGATGGCGTATTTTCAACGTGGTATGGTCGTACACATTCTCTGATACTAGTTAACAGTTCTTACTGTACGATTAACGAACGAGTTGTGTTCGAGAAAAACTGAAAGACTAAAATTTTCAGATACGTATCTAGAGAACTATTAAAACAAAAAAATACTCTATTAATTTGAAAATGTTCTTTCCCTTCAAAAAGTGTACGACACCTGGGATTCCCAAGCCGTCTCCGATCCAAGTACTAACCAGGCCTGACGTTGCTTGACTTGCCAGATCGGACGGGATGGCGTATTTTCAACGTGGTATGGTCGCACACATTCTCCGATACTAGTTAACAGTTCTTACTGTACGATTAACGAACGAGTTGTGTTCGAGAAAAACTGAAAGACTAAAATTTTCAGATACGTATCTAGAGAACTATTAAAACAAAAAAATACTCTATTAATTTGAAAATGTTCTTTCCCTTCAAAAAGTGTACGACACCTGGGATTCCCAAGCCGTCTCCGATCCAAGTACTAACCAGGCCTGACGTTGCTTGACTTGCCAGATCGGACGGGATGGCGTATTTTCAACGTGGTATGGTCGCACACATTCTCCGATACTAGTTAACAGTTCTTACTGTACGATTAACGAACGAGTTGTGTTCGAGAAAAACTGAAAGACTAAAATTTTCAGATACGTATCTAGAGAACTATTAAAACAAAAAAATACTCTATTAATTTGAAAATGTTCTTTCCCTTCAAAAAGTGTACGACACCTGGGATTCCCAAGCCGTCTCCGATCCAAGTACTAACCAGGCCTGACGTTGCTTGACTTGCCAGATCGGACGGGATGGCGTATTTTCAACGTGGTATGGTCGCACACATTCTCCGATACTAGTTAACAGTTCTTACTGTACGATTAACGAACGAGTTGTGTTCGAGAAAAACTGAAAGACTAAAATTTTCAGATACGTATCTAGAGAACTATTAAAACAAAAAAATACTCTATTAATTTGAAAATGTTCTTTCCCTTCAAAAAGTGTACGACACCTGGGATTCCCAAGCCGTCTCCGATCCAAGTACTAACCAGGCCTGACGTTGCTTGACTTGCCAGATCGGACGGGATGGCGTATTTTCAACGTGGTATGGTCGCACACATTCTCCGATACTAGTTAACAGTTCTTACTGTACGATTAACGAACGAGTTGTGTTCGAGAAAAACTGAAAGACTAAAATTTTCAGATACGTATCTAGAGAACTATTAAAACAAAAAAATACTCTATTAATTTGAAAATGTTCTTTCCCTTCAAAAAGTGTACGACACCTGGGATTCCCAAGCCGTCTCCGATCCAAGTACTAACCAGGCCTGACGTTGCTTGACTTGCCAGATCGGACGGGATGGCGTATTTTCAACGTGGTATGGTCGCACACATTCTCCGATACTAGTTAACAGTTCTTACTGTACGATTAACGAACGAGTTGTGTTCGAGAAAAACTGAAAGACTAAAATTTTCAGATACGTATCTAGAGAACTATTAAAACAAAAAAATACTCTATTAATTTGAAAATGTTCTTTCCCTTCAAAAAGTGTACGACACCTGGGATTCCCAAGCCGTCTCCGATCCAAGTACTAACCAGGCCTGACGTTGCTTGACTTGCCAGATCGGACGGGATGGCGTATTTTCAACGTGGTATGGTCGCACACATTCTCCGATACTAGTTAACAGTTCTTACTGTACGATTAACGAACGAGTTGTGTTCGAGAAAAACTGAAAGACTAAAATTTTCAGATACGTATCTAGAGAACTATTAAAACAAAAAAATACTCTATTAATTTGAAAATGTTCTTTCCCTTCAAAAAGTGTACGACACCTGGGATTCCCAAGCCGTCTCCGATCCAAGTACTAACCAGGCCTGACGTTGCTTGACTTGCCAGATCGGACGGGATGGCGTATTTTCAACGTGGTATGGTCGCACACATTCTCCGATACTAGTTAACAGTTCTTACTGTACGATTAACGAACGAGTTGTGTTCGAGAAAAACTGAAAGACTAAAATTTTCAGATACGTATCTAGAGAACTATTAAAACAAAAAAATACTCTATTAATTTGAAAATGTTCTTTCCCTTCAAAAAGTGTACGACACCTGGGATTCCCAAGCCGTCTCCGATCCAAGTACTAACCAGGCCTGACGTTGCTTGACTTGCCAGATCGGACGGGATGGCGTATTTTCAACGTGGTATGGTCGCACACATTCTCCGATACTAGTTAACAGTTCTTACTGTACGATTAACGAACGAGTTGTGTTCGAGAAAAACTGAAAGACTAAAATTTTCAGATACGTATCTAGAGAACTATTAAAACAAAAAAATACTCTATTAATTTGAAAATGTTCTTTCCCTTCAAAAAGTGTACGACACCTGGGATTCCCAAGCCGTCTCCGATCCAAGTACTAACCAGGCCTGACGTTGCTTGACTTGCCAGATCGGACGGGATGGCGTATTTTCAACGTGGTATGGTCGCACACATTCTCCGATACTAGTTAACAGTTCTTACTGTACGATTAACGAACGAGTTGTGTTCGAGAAAAACTGAAAGACTAAAATTTTCAGATACGTATCTAGAGAACTATTAAAACAAAAAAATACTCTATTAATTTGAAAATGTTCTTTCCCTTCAAAAAGTGTACGACACCTGGGATTCCCAAGCCGTCTCCGATCCAAGTACTAACCAGGCCTGACGTTGCTTGACTTGCCAGATCGGACGGGATGGCGTATTTTCAACGTGGTATGGTCGCACACATTCTCCGATACTAGTTAACAGTTCTTACTGTACGATTAACGAACGAGTTGTGTTCGAGAAAAACTGAAAGACTAAAATTTTCAGATACGTATCTAGAGAACTATTAAAACAAAAAAATACTCTATTAATTTGAAAATGTTCTTTCCCTTCAAAAAGTGTACGACACCTGGGATTCCCAAGCCGTCTCCGATCCAAGTACTAACCAGGCCTGACGTTGCTTGACTTGCCAGATCGGACGGGATGGCGTATTTTCAACGTGGTATGGTCGCACACATTCTCCGATACTAGTTAACAGTTCTTACTGTACGATTAACGAACGAGTTGTGTTCGAGAAAAACTGAAAGACTAAAATTTTCAGATACGTATCTAGAGAACTATTAAAACAAAAAAATACTCTATTAATTTGAAAATGTTCTTTCCCTTCAAAAAGTGTACGACACCTGGGATTCCCAAGCCGTCTCCGATCCAAGTACTAACCAGGCCTGACGTTGCTTGACTTGCCAGATCGGACGGGATGGCGTATTTTCAACGTGGTATGGTCGCACACATTCTCCGATACTAGTTAACAGTTCTTACTGTACGATTAACGAACGAGTTGTGTTCGAGAAAAACTGAAAGACTAAAATTTTCAGATACGTATCTAGAGAACTATTAAAACAAAAAAATACTCTATTAATTTGAAAATGTTCTTTCCCTTCAAAAAGTGTACGACACCTGGGATTCCCAAGCCGTCTCCGATCCAAGTACTAACCAGGCCTGACGTTGCTTGACTTGCCAGATCGGACGGGATGGCGTATTTTCAACGTGGTATGGTCGCACACATTCTCCGATACTAGTTAACAGTTCTTACTGTACGATTAACGAACGAGTTGTGTTCGAGAAAAACTGAAAGACTAAAATTTTCAGATACGTATCTAGAGAACTATTAAAACAAAAAAATACTCTATTAATTTGAAAATGTTCTTTCCCTTCAAAAAGTGTACGACACCTGGGATTCCCAAGCCGTCTCCGATCCAAGTACTAACCAGGCCTGACGTTGCTTGACTTGCCAGATCGGACGGGATGGCGTATTTTCAACGTGGTATGGTCGCACACATTCTCCGATACTAGTTAACAGTTCTTACTGTACGATTAACGAACGAGTTGTGTTCGAGAAAAACTGAAAGACTAAAATTTTCAGATACGTATCTAGAGAACTATTAAAACAAAAAAATACTCTATTAATTTGAAAATGTTCTTTCCCTTCAAAAAGTGTACGACACCTGGGATTCCCAAGCCGTCTCCGATCCAAGTACTAACCAGGCCTGACGTTGCTTGACTTGCCAGATCGGACGGGATGGCGTATTTTCAACGTGGTATGGTCGCACACATTCTCCGATACTAGTTAACAGTTCTTACTGTACGATTAACGAACGAGTTGTGTTCGAGAAAAACTGAAAGACTAAAATTTTCAGATACGTATCTAGAGAACTATTAAAACAAAAAAATACTCTATTAATTTGAAAATGTTCTTTCCCTTCAAAAAGTGTACGACACCTGGGATTCCCAAGCCGTCTCCGATCCAAGTACTAACCAGGCCTGACGTTGCTTGACTTGCCAGATCGGACGGGATGGCGTATTTTCAACGTGGTATGGTCGTACACATTCTCTGATACTAGTTAACAGTTCTTACTGTACGATTTACGAACGAGTTGTGTTTGAGAAAAACTGAAAGACTAAAATTCTCAGATACCTCTCTAGAAAACTATCAAAACAAAAAATTACTCTATTAATTTGAAAATGTTCTTTTCCTTCAAAAATTGTACGACACCTGGGATTCCCAAGCCGTCTCCGATCCAAGTACTAACCAAGCCCGACGTTGCTTGACTCGCCAGATCGGACGGGATGGCGTATTTTCAACGTGGTATGGTCGTACACATTCTCTGATACTAGTTAACAGTTCTTACTGTACGATTAACGAACGAGTTGTGTTTGTGAAAAACTGAAAGACTTAAATTTTCAGATACCTATCTAGAAAACTATCAAAACAAAAAAATACTCTACTAATTCGAAAATGTTCTTTTCCTTCAAAAAGTGTACGACACCTGGGATTCCCAAGCCGTCTCCGATCCAAGTACTAACCAAGCCCGTCGTTGCTTGACTTGCCAGATCGAACGGGATGGCGTATTTTCAACGTGGTATGGTCGTACACATTCTCTGTTACTAGTTAACAGTTCTTACTGTACGATTAACGAACGAGTTGTGTTTGAAAAAAACTGAAAGACTAAAATTCTCAGATACCTATCTAGAAAACTATCAAAACAAAAAAATACTCTATTAATTTGAAAATGTTCTTTTCCTTCANTGAGTTGGAACCGTACAACACCCCTTATCAATCAGGGTGTCAACGAACATGTGGATTCTTACGATGTGGGTGCCTTACTTATGACGACTCTTGTACATTCTATAAGGTAGAACATATACCCAAAAGTGAAGCAATATATCAAGTTATAACATGTAAGAAATGGAACACTGACATCAGCTTGTCCATGAAGGTGACATTATTCAAAAGAACAGAAGAAATAACGGTAGTTATGAAACCCTACGAAACGTACAAACATGGGCTATTCAACTTAACGATTCTTTCACATACAAGACCTCCCATATATGGTTTGCATGATACATTTGCCACTTCGAACACATCCCCTTACCTAATAGAGAAGGATGAATTAATACTGAGATGTCCGACAAACGAAAGTGCCGGGACATTGACAGATTGCAAGCTGATTAGACCTTGTCTATGCCGGGTGGACCAAAAGAGTCAAACTGCATGTGACTGTCCTCACCAACCCTTTACAAAGCAATCCAATGAACTACCAATGCAATTGCCGGAAGGAATCATTAAATATGAAAACAATCAAATATCAATACATCCATTACAAGATGAAAATAAAGTGACCATAGAATCATCCTTAACATTAGATAGCCATTCATTCACGTATGAATTTCCTTGTCAATTGGAATTTGTTAACATGACCGGGTGCTACTCTTGTCATGAAGGAGCTACGCTAAGATTAAAATGTATGTCCACAATCGACTCCTGGATCTCACTGCAATGTGAACAGGAGACATTCCTAATTGAGTGTGCTCCTTGGGAACCGATGAACGAATTACGACATAATACACAAGTCGCTATTTTCAAAGGACTGTGTAAAACAACATGTGCTGGTACTACCGAAGAGGTTGATATTCACGCTTCCTTGAATTGGAAAGCGGAAATTGAAACAATGTCCGAAGAAAGGGTAAGTCGAACGGATTCTCGAAACATAGATTGGAAGCCCATGCTGCTGACATTTCTACTACAATGGAAAAAATCCATACTAATTCTTGTGATTCTCACAATAGTACCAGGCGCCATATATCTTCTGACCGCCTCGATTCTGAGCGGAATGCTGATCAAAGTGACTAATTTCATTAGAATAATCATCATTGGGGTGCAAAAAGTTGCGAGTCTTTTGATAACGCTAGCTTCCGAACCAGCTGGACCTCAGCCAGCTGTAGATATCTAATGAATCACGATGCGCTAAAAGCAGCTGCAACTCTATATATATATACCATTTTATTCCCTTAAATTTTAACAACATTCACTATGCAATCTGAGTTTGGCCTTTTTAATGAGCCCGATATACGGGATGAAATAGACTCTCCCGAATTTTCTGACCTCCCTAACGATATTCGCCTATTCATGATATTTGAAAGAAGAATGATGAGAAAGATCACTTATTATCTATCCGCAATGATGAATAACATCGACACAATTCGTAACCAAACTAAACCTATTGCTAACTGTGTATTCTGCGAAACGCAAACTTCTGATGGACACCGGTCTTTCAACTGCCCGATCTACCCCACTGCTTTGGAACGGGGAATTAAGCTGAACGACTTGAAAAAATACATGGTTTGCCTCCAAGATAAGCATTCAGAGCCGTGCTCAGGATCGTGCTACAAATGCCATTCTTCCAAACATCATGGTATTCTGTGTGCCGAGTTCAAGAAAAGAAAGCTGTAAGTTCCCTTATCATTTTTCTGGGGCCGCAATGTCGCAACCACTGCGATATTATTCATGATGTATCATTTAGGTAATGCAAAGGACCAGGATATCCATTTGAGTAGACTCTCTTTACATGTTTCTTTCACTCTCTCTCTCTCTCTCTCTCTCTCTCTCTCTTCTTCTTCTCTCTCCCTCCCTCCATCTCTTCTTCTTTTACTTTATACAGCAGCTGTAACAACCATCTGGTAGGAGTCTATTTAAGGACAGAACTCTCACAAACCAAGCGACTCAGAAACAGATTGATTTTAAAACTCAAATTGTTCAACTTGTTAATTCGTAAATAAACTTTGGGATTGATATTTGTTCGTTACATCACATCACACTCGGACAGTCACTCCCTTGTCAGTGAGACATTTGGCGACCACGGCAGGATCCTGCCATCAAGGTAAGAGTTAATCTCTTAAACAATTAATATCGGGCTCTGTCCCTCATTGAGCATTAATTGGCTCTGTTCCAAATAAAAGGAACCTGTGGCATTATAAGTCCATAAAACCTATCAAAAGGTATCAGTGAGTTAAAAAACTTCTTTAAACAGAAGACCAAAATTTCCGATTTAAAGGCGGAAAAGAAAACCAAGAGTTGGGTAGCGGTTGAGAAGTGGTTGAATTCGTTATCACACTACCCTTCACTGAGTGAAAGAACCGTGCCCGTACGCAAAGTGAGAGTTCCAGAGATGGCTGGAGCATATTTGACAAATTTGAGAATTTCCTACAAGTTCTTGCAAGAGGTCGTAGCAAGATACGATTCAAAGATCGTTGGACAGGAAATGCAGTTCGAGATACGAACAAGTAAGGATCTTGAACCGATAAGGCTGGCTATAAAATCATTCGGAAACATGAAATCGCACCTTGAAGAAGCCGTGAATGAAATTAATGGGTTGCACGAGTCGATCAGAAAATTGTTCGAAATATTGAAGGAAGACTTTAACGAGGAAATGAAAGAAAAATATAACCCGATTATGGAAAATGAAAAGTTCCATGAAGCTTTCAACAAGGCTAAAAACCAAATATTGCAGTTGGATGACGCTTTGATCCAATTGGAAGAAATAATGAAAAACAGGCAGGAAATCTTAATGGAGGAGGCTGCAAAGGATCAACAACAGGAACCTGATTGGGTGACTCAATATAACGGAAATCATAATGGTTCCGACAACAAACTCCGAACTCAAGGCCTGTACATGAATATGGGAAAAAATATCCCCACATTTGACGGTGAAGAACGAAAATTCTGTTCTTATTGGGGAAGGTTCAAACGCACGGTAGATGAAAATGAAGACTTGAACACTCTGGATAAAGTCAACATTCTGTGTGAAGGTTTAACAGGGACGGCTCTACAAGCCATTGAAGGAATAGAACCTTCGGAGAAAACCTATGAGATGATCAAAGAGATTCTCCAGGAAGAGTTCGGGTCGTATACGACCAACAAGGTTAGATTGGTGAAAGAGCTAAGGAAGCTTAAGAAAGCAACGTCCACTGCCGAAGACTGCTCGAACACATTGAGAGAAATAAAAACCATCATTCGTCAATTAGAGTCTGCAGGAAGCGTTATCACCCCAGAATTTTGCCTGTTGGAGGTAACAACCAAATTCCCGTTCAGTATAGTTGAGGGGGTACTCATGAACGAAGATCAAGACTGGAATGTTCCTGACATTCTCAAATCGATCACCAAAAAGGTGAAGGCCCTGAAAATGAGGGAAGATAGTGAAACTTATTACAATGAAACTAGAAGCACTCCTGAACGGAAATATGAAAAGAAAACCCATAACGTTCCAACAATACGAACCCCGAGAACCCCGTAAAAACTGGCCTTGTTTATTTTGCCAAAGTACCGAACACCGCTCTCATGCATGTGATAAAGTGGATACCGCTTTCGGAAAAAGAGAAGTTATTAAAAAGGAAAACAGATGCTGGGTTTGTTTCAGTCCATTGCACAAAAGCAAAGACTGTAAGAAGGATAGATGCAACATCTGCAAAGGAGACCATAACAATGTATTGTGCCTTTGAGAGAATGAACATCCCAAGAAGGAAAGTCAAATAAGTTCTAATGTACACGTAGAAGACAACCCGCGAGTACAGCATATAGCTGCCGCACTGTCACAGCTGGAGGAAACCCAAAACTTTAGAGTTTTTCCCGTCCACATGAATCATGTTGACTCAAATCATACAGCTGGTATTGAAAGTCAGCAAGTAATACTTCGGACAGCTGAAACATTTGTCTTTAATGAAAAACTGAACACATTCGTATCAGCAAAAATACTGATCGACGAGGGATCCATGCGATCTTTCGTAAATGCGAAATTCGCCAACGAATTAGGGGTGGCTCAGTCCAGACACAGAATAAGAACATTTTTTGGACTAGGAGGAATGTCAGAAACTCAAAGGACCAGTGAAGTCCAACTTGTGTTCTGCACTAAGCGAGGAGACGTAATTATCACACCTATAATAACTAACCCCGCCATATCAGCTCCAATCAATTCCCCTCATTTGGGTCAGAACGATCAAGAATTCATTAGTAAAAATAAATTAACCTTAGCCAACTCACAGACGGATGGAGCACTTTTCCAACCGGATATCATCCTTGGTATGGACCGATATCGCAGTTTTGTGCCTATCAACGAAGAGATTGAGTTACCATCTCGACTTTTGTTGAAAAATACGGCATTTGGGTACGTTATCAATGGCACTGCACCATTACCAATAATATCATCGTTGAATTGTATAGAAACTCCAACAAGTGAGGAATCGGAGTACAAGATGATGAAAGAATTATTTGAAATTGATAGTCTCGGAATAGCCTCAGATGACTTCAAACAGGAAGCTCTAGACAACTATTATAAAGAATACTCCTCAAAAATATGTTTACGCCATAACAGAATCTCTGCGTCGTTACCATTAAAATTACATACTCCGGAACTGAAGGACAACTTCTTTCCATCATTTCATCGGCTTCGAAGCCTGCTGGACAAACTGATCCCACATAAGGAGAAATTTGAACATTACAATAACACGATCAATGAATATCGAATTAAGGGGATCATAGAGGTGGCACCAAAAATCACTTCACACCCAAAATTCTACCTACCTCATCGTGGGGTATGGAAAATGGAAAAACCAAAGCCACTCAGAATAGTTTTTGATGGCTCAGCAAAACAGAAGGGATCACCTTCGTTAAACGAGATTATGCATACTGGGTTGTCTTACGTCAACAAAATTCATGATATTTTGGTGATTTGTCGTTCCAAACCCATCATGATTACGTGTGATATAGAATCGGCCTTTCTGCAAGTACAACTGAATGAAGAGGACCGGGACCTGTGTAGGTTCTTATGGGTGGTAGATCCTGATTCACCTATCACCCTCAATAATCTATGTGAGTATCGATTCAAAAGACTCCCATTTGGACTCACTGCGTCCCCAAGTATACTAAATATGTGTTTAACCTGGTACTTGAACAACTCACAAATCCCCATTGCCAAGGAAATTTTGCAGTGTCTGTACGTTGATAACATCATTCTTTTTGCTAATACTGAAGCCGAAGCTAAAGAGAAATGTAAGATAGTCAAAGAGATTTTCAAAAACATATCTATGAATGTAAGACAATTTTTATCCAACAATCCGAGGGTAACGTCAATAATACCTTCAGAAGATTTATACCCTGTGAAGGACGTAAGAATTCTCGGAGTACCCTACAATTCCGGTGAAGACACATTTTCAGTCAATGTGAACGTACCCTCCCTGAAGGACAACACAAAACGAGGGTTATTGGCACAACTACACGCATTTTACGATCCTATCGGAATGATAGCTCCCCTGATGGTCCCGTTAAAAAACATTTTCCGAGACGTGTGTGCGGAAAAGGTAGGATGGGACGAGCAGTTGCCCTATACAACAATTCAAAACTGGGTATACATTGTTAAAGATATTACAACTAATTGTTCGATCTCGATGCCACGAATAACCAAGACATCATATTCCAGACCTACATTATGGGTTTTTGTAGATGCCAGCGCGGTGGCATTGTCTTGCTGCGCGTACATCGGATATCCCGACGCTATATCGGGACTTATTAGTGGCAAATCTCGGTTAGCCCCTTCCGGAAAACACATGACCATTCCAAGACTAGAATTGTTAGCCATACGAATGGGTGCACGGCTTGCACTGTCTATCTTGCACATAATGCCTCAGTTGTTAGAAATTAACATCGTTAGCGATAGCACGGTGGCCTTGTCATGGTTAACCAATGGAAAAAACCTGCCGGGATATGTAACACATCAAGTAACGGAGACCCACAAGGTACTGGCATCTATCAAAGGGTTTAGGATTGGAGTACAATTACTACACGTAAAAACAAATTACAATCCGGCCGATATTGGATCGCGTGGGGGTGATACTAAAAGTCTGATAGATTCAGACTGGTTAACGGGACCAACGTGGTTGCTATATGAAGTTACATCACTCATATTGACTAAGTACCATCTCCAACCTGCAGAAGTGGAGATACAACTGATACAGACCGAAGTTATAGTCCCCACACCTCTGAATACCGCATTACATGAAAATCTCACATATAGATCAAAATACAAAGATAACGTGCGACTTTTGGTGATCCTCGCAAAATCTGTCCGTAAATGGATTTCGAGAACATTTCCGGGAAAAGAAATGTCGAGCAGTTTGAACAAAATCTCCATAGCGGATGAGATTACCCCGGAAGAGATAAGATCCATGGAAACGCTGTTGGTTCGTCAAGCGCAACAAGGATTGTCGATAAAAGCTTTAGAACTTAACCACAAGGGTTTCGAATTCTTCTTGGATATTGATGGAGTAATCAGAACAAAAAGTCGCTTAGAACATGCTCCCTTACCTTATGAAACGATAAATCCGATTTATCTTCCACGAAAATCCCCACTAACTACTACGCTGATACGCTATCTCCATCAGGAGACTTTCCATCAAGGCAAGGATTTTGTACTGATCCGACTACGTCAAGAATACTACGTAGATAAACCTAGTGTGATTGTTAAAAGAATATTAAAAGACTGTGTGGTGTGTAGACGTCACCACTCATTACCGTATGGTACTCCCAATATGCCATCTCTCCCTAAAGACCGAGTCACTATAACAAAACCCTTTATAAACACGGGATGTGACTTAATGGGTCCGTTTCCAATGAAGGATGGACCGAAGGTATATGTGTGCTTATTCACATGTCTTACTACTCGTGCCATACATTTGGAAGTAGTACATAATCAATCTACTAGAGCGTTTTTGAATGCTTTTGAAAGATTTGTATCTCGCAGAGGGATTCCGGAAGTTATGCGCAGCGATTGCGCTGGCAATTTCACCCTGAGTGCTAAGATGCTCGATACGTTCGAGAACGTCAACGACGCCAATTTAACACACCTGGGATTGGTTTCATACTTTGCAACGAAAAAGATAAGATGGCTTTTCAATACACCACTAGCTCCTTGGAAAGGAGGAGCGTGGGAAAGACTGGTGGGTATAACAAAGTTAGCTTTGAAAAAGGCAATTGGAAAAAGGGTACTAACTTTGGACGATTTCGGTACTATATTAATAAAAACTGAAGCGATTGTTAACACTCGTCCCTTAACACATCCGGACCCGAACGATTTGAACCGTTTACCGATTAGACCCATAGACTTTTTGAGTCCCGCTTTGGCTTTCTCTGTACCACAACGTACAGAAAGTACAAGAGTATACGATCATACTATTCGCGTAGACACCATTCAAACAATGGAACAAGCCATTGAGGCCATACAGATAGGTTCCGACGTAGCGTCCGCGTTTTGGGATCGGTTTCTTAAAGAATATTTAGTGTATATAAAGGATATATACAAACATACACGTAAACAACCTCGCGTGGCGGAAAATCAGCCTCTCGTTGGAGAACTGGTGATTATACATGATGACGGTATACCAAGAGCTTGTTGGAAGCTGGGAAGAGTGATTGAACTCATCGCCAGTTCTGATGGCGAAATCCGATCCGCTCGAGTAAAAACAGGAGCGGGTAACATAATAACCCGATCATTGAATCATCTGTACTCAATGGAAATTCGAACTTCTTCGGAAGCGCCGGTAAATCCACGTCCCGTGCAAACGACTGCGGGAAAATACAACATACACTCTTCAATCCCACCGAAAACTGCCAACGTGGACAACATTCAACAGCGCATGACTGAGTTGACTCAACTTTATGATGCGCCGGACAACTCATCAGAAATATGCGAAACAGATGAAGAGAATTCACATATCAACCAGATCGACTGGGAACAACAAGAAGAGACAACTCCAACACCTCTGACGGAAAACGGACAAGAAGAGACAACTCCAACACCTCTGACGGAGAATGGACAAGAAAACGACGAAACAACGATACGACTCGAGGAACGCAGCGCAGAAGAATCACAAAGACCATGGATGCGTAATAGAATGAGGAAGACAGTGCAAAGCATGAAAGCCAGAGGGTTATATCCTCGAATGACTCAGCGACGCCTATTACATGTGCCCAAGATAAATAAAGGAGTACTAAAGGCCGCACTCATAGCCTCGACGATTTCACAAATACCCACAGTTCAATCATCTTATTGCGAGGAAGCGCAAATCCTTACGCAAAACATCATAGCCAACCCCCATTGCAATACGGATCTAGCAATGATAACAATAGTCATTCCCGTCTTGATTGTGCTGATGATTATGGCGTGCATCTGCAGAATAAGTAGAGGCCAGCATACTCATCAATCCTGGACACGGCAAATACAAGAATCCAAGAAATTGGTTATACGAACAATTCGACCAGAAACAGAGGAAGAGAAAGATGCGGAAGAGTTGCCAGATGACACAGAACCCACCACCGGTGAACACCAGGAAATTGAGTCGGAGACCTTGCGAATTCCTAGTTATATGAGAATCGGCTCTAGGCTTTCACTATTGGCCCTATACGTTATGTTGATAATTCCGGGTATAGCCACAGGCTGTCAACAGACCCATATACGAAAGTCAACGGAATTAACATGCTACAATCGCACGCACTGTGTGAAAGAATATTCCCACGATTTAATATTATCTCAAGGGTTGAAAAGTGCCTGCATTGAATTCACCTACAAAAACGAATCTGTGGGAGCAATAGAACTGACCAAAATCGATACAAAATACTCTTGCAATCCATCGATTGAATATTATTCGAGAGAAACCGTCAGCCAGGTGACAACTACATGGAGATGTTCATCTATGGGTTCGTGTAGTGACTCTTGCGAAACAGACTCTATGAACAAAAGATATCCTGAGTTGGAACCGTACAACACCCCTTATCAATCAGGGTGTCAACGAACATGTGGATTC
>CALQYR020007242.1:11506-52539 GCA_943334845.2 Auanema sp. JU1783
CTTTTCCCCCCTTTTTCTGTCTCCTCGAATTCCTCTTCATATCTGTTATCAAATGATTTCCCTGTTCCACCTTCATGTCTTGTTTGTGATTGGTATCTCATGAGTTTCGCACATGATTACCATCAATGAACAAATTATTTTTTTTAAATGTAAAGCAGATAACCTCGACGATTAGTTTCAAGCGTTTCTTCGTCTCAATGAGGCACGCAAATAGATGATCAACTCGTTTGATAAAGGCTGATGACATCAATACTTCTTAATTGATAATCTAATTATTTCCCAAAAGAGGTAAAGAGATTTGGAATGAAGAAATCCTTAATAAAACCTAAAAACAAGGAAACAATTTGAAAAAAAGGACATAAAAGGCCAATAGAGAGATAGAGACAGCAGGATGGTTATCTCTATATGCATGTTTGAAGAAGTTAAAACAATGGGACTGGCAGAGATATCTAATGAATAGGACGACGGAATCTCATTCAACCACACAGATTCTCAGATTATACTGAAAACTGCGTTGTTGCTTCCTTCAGCTTGGAAGCCTCATATACTGAGAAGAATAATTAAAAAGTATAAAATACGGAAGTGACGACATATGAAGGTCGATGTCATACTGTAGCGAGGTCCAGAAATGAACTTCTATTGAGAAAAAAAAAGAAAAGAAGAAGAAGGAAAAGAACGGAAGAGGAATTACCTGATGAAAACCTCATCGTTACATATCATTTACAGACAAAACAATAAGTCAAACAATAGGACAACTTGGTTTCCAAAAAAGGACATCACTTTGTGTACCTGAGTGTCTTCATCAGTAGGACCGGTATGTTATTATGGAAAGTGTGAAAGAAGTAAGTTGGAAGTGAAGATGGGGGGGGGGGGTTTTGATGAAAGAAAATGAAAGAGAAAGACGGAAATAAGCAGAGACCATAAAGAAAGAGAGAGACAGAGTGAATAGCATGTTACAATTTCTAAACCGGTATCATTTCCCCTTCTCACTTGAACTTCTTCAGCTGAAAGCTCATTCTAAGGAAGTTCGCCTTTGAATCTTGAAACCATTTAATTAGATTTATAATCTGTTAGGAGATAACTATACGTTTATACGTTGAGTCGAGAAGAAATCTATTTTTAGTTCTCTAGATGGAGGCACAGATAAGTTTTCATGAAAAAGGAGGATGCTGTTTTTCGGGTGTTCTGAGATATCTTGTGAGAAACAAAACTCTCTTCCAGCACATATAGCCAATCTAGAAGCTCAGTGAGAGATTCGCTTCTGTTCAATTATCTCGATGAATTTAAGTTATTAGTTATTCATTGCTGAAACTATGCCGTTTCTACTTAAACTCCTCATTTCATGACCTTTTTTCATTTTCGAAATAGAGCATCTCGAGAGTGAGAGACATGAAAATGCAAATGAAAACGGCAGATTCTGAATCTTCGTCCGAGACCGAGCTTATCTGAAAGATATATTTACCAATTCTTTCTGAGAATTTTTTATTTTTCCATATAAAACTGACAATTATCTTCCCTCTCTCCCTCTCCCTCTCTCTTTCTGTCTCTGTTTGAAGCTGTCCGAAGTTTCAAGCTTACACTCCCTCAGTTATTTTCGCGGCTTGTTTATGAGAATTCATTAATTCTTTTCTATTCCATCGGATTCATTTCTTTCCTAGAAAAGTTTTTTTTTTCAGATTCATTCCTGACATTTTTCATGTGGAAAAGCATGTTTTTCAAAATTCTTTTCCTTGCCTTTCTTCTGCAGCTGACAACTACCAATGCTCTGCCTGCAGGTAAATCTCATATCGTAAACTATATAGTGTATCTAACTATGTGAAAGTTCAGATAACCGAGCATTCGAAACTATCGATTGGTCAGACTACCGTAAACGGAGTGATTCAGCTGTATGTCTTTTTAGTTTTCTCAATTAGTATTCCCATCGAGAAACACATTCTGGCAACGTTCTCAAAGTTGCAACTTGAATCTTCTAAAGTCCTCTTAACCACACCAAATATGTTGCTTCAAGGAGAAAAATATATTTTTCAGACGCATGAAAGCCTGGTAAATATGCTTCATCCACTCCGAAAAATGCCCAACCAAAAATGGATTGATCTCGGTTGGAGCTGGGGAGGCAAGTAGTGAACAAGTCAGCATCTGATCTCGCAAACAAAATTTTTCACAAATGAAATTGTTCAAATGAATCTTTTTTACTCAAAATCATGTGCACGAATGAATTAAACTATTTGAACCGCTTTCCAATTCATTTGCCATCCTTGCTCCGTATATGAGCTATCCGTCATGAAGACCATCGACATCGATGACTTTGTCGACTCAAAACTTTGAGGCATTTTCGGTAAGCCCGAAATACTTAAAAGAAGATGAATGTGGTTCGTTCACGCGTTCAACGTACTTTAACATTAAGTACTGTTCATCGATTATAGGACCGTCGTATATGTAGAGGACATCATACTCATACTCCGTGAAGAAGACATTGAAGGTGGCCACTATCTTGAAATGCCCATCAGTAAACTCAGAAGGCTAATCAAACTAACTTTAGTGCCGGAGGGACCATTCATATGATAAGACTGATCCACTAAGTTATTGTATTCTTTCGGATAGTTAGGTGAACTCATGTTGCCACTAGTTCCATTTTGAATTATATCTGGATAGTCTGGTCTTTAAAGAAATTTCTTTTCAATCGAGAGATTCTATACATGGCTTGGTATTTAGCGGAGAATCCTACATCTGTCGTGTCAGAATCAGAATGGAATAAAACGGTCATAATGGGGCCTTCACTTTCGAAAACATTCTTTTGATTACTGGGATCATTGAAACTGAAAGAGTTCTTCTATTCCTACGCAAATGCTAACAAGCTGATGAACTGAACTTACATATCAATTCGTTTAGATGAACTTATAGTATCTCCTTCATAGATTGCAACATAATCGTCTGGTGTATCAACCTGATACGGATCGAAAGTAATGGAAATGAAAGATTTGTTTGTCGGGGCTGAAAGTAAAATAGAGAAAGCAAAATAAACAAAGCTCTTGCAGCTTTGTTGAGAGAGAGAGAGAGGAATTGTCTTACCTCTAATTAACCAACGACAATTCAAATTATTATAATAACCATTTGGAAAATTGGGACTTGTGAATGTTCCATTGACACCACCCAACATCGTTGTCGAAGGACATCTTTAAATCATTTCATACTTTGATTGTTTACGTTACGAAGCTTACATAGTAGGAACGAATTTGCACAAGGGGTATTGTAAGTTGTTACACGGAACGCTCGCTAATCCGGAGTTATTATCTCCTGGAGCTCGGAAAACAGCGCAATCTCCATACATTGTTGGTTCTCCTTCAATTTGTTCGATTGTCAATAATATCAAAATATATATACTTATGCAATATTCATATATTTACCTCTTTGCCAATAAAATTTCACGGTGCTTGATCCATCTAAATTCCTCCAGAAGAGATTGCTATAATAGACTCCAGTCCATGGCGGGAGGAGATGAGGTTGAGAATAACCTAAACGAGATTTCCAATCAGGTAAACCTCAAATACGAACTTGTAGCTATATTGAAATCATCCAAATTCGTTATGGAAGCCAAATTTCCTCCATTCGCCTGGCAGTATGCTTGCGATTGATTGAAGTTGAGCATTCGGTCTCCTAAGAGCCAGCATGTTGTAGATTCATGATCGAATGTCCATTGTGCCCCATCTACTTTAGGACAAAGAGTTGAAGGAGTTTGGGCTAGTGCTTAAATACTCTTTTGGAAACGGTGATCTGTCTATCTACTTACCGCTTCCAAAAAACACGAAAATGCTAAACAGTAGCCTTCTGCTCATTGGAAAAATAATTTGAAACGCTTATCAAGACTGTTTTAATAGACATTTATCATTTCCTGATAAAGTTGGAAATGCATTCCATTGATTCACGTCAATGATCTACATCAATACGTTGTGAGAGAGCTATATTTTAGTTTTCTCCTAAGAGTTGGGTTTCTGGGACACGCACGTGGTTGGAGTCATGCATGTCGCATGTCGATATGGGAATATTCAAAAAGCTAATATTAAAACGAATAAGTTTAATTAACAAAGATACATTTCAAAAAAGAAATAAAAGTTTATATAAATGCTAAGTGTATAAATAATGCTTAGGTTGATACAAATTAAGTTCGGAAGGGCAATTCGAATATCGAATGAAACTGACACCTACAAGTATTCTTATGTGATTAGGTATAAATACAATTTTTAGTTTATTTTGAGGATGAATGTTATAAAGTTGAATTGATTCTCTCTTCTTTACACTTTCTAAGGGAAAAATTCTACCCTGAGGCGATTGGAAATAAATCTTCTAACGAAGAAGAATACTTTCAGCAATCATACGAGTAACCTGATAAGGATCACAGTTCGATGAAGGACGTCTGTCTTCCAAATATCCCTTAATATACTTGTATATTAGTTCAAACCAATTCATCTATACCTTTCCAGCTACAGATACTCCTCTTGGAATTCTAACAGAAGCGGATCTATCAGCTACACCGAAGGAAAAATTTTCGGCTGAGGAAGTCTCGTGTAATCCGGTTAATCTGGAAAACATGCAGTTCATATTGCGCTGCTAATTATAGATGCTCACCTATGCTTGTTATCTTCTCCGTTATGTGGATCATATAGTCTGATGCATTCTTTGTGAGTAGCAGCAAGTTTTGGCATGGCCTGAAAGTTCATAAGTTCTATTCAACTTAGCAAAGTATTAATCTTACAGCTTCGATAGTCTTGAGTCCTCCTTCAGCTCTCATCTTGTCAGTTGAGAAATTGCAATGGCACCCAGCACCATTCCAATCTCCGGAAGTGACATTTGGTTTTGGGTGGAAAGTAACAGCTACTCCGAATTGTTCAGCAACTCTATGTAAAAGATATCTAGCCATCCATAACTGATCTCCCATATCGATTCCTTCGCAACATCCTAGTTGGAATTCCCATTGTCCAGGGGTAACTTCTTAAAAGAACTTTGGTTATAATAACAAGTAGAATATATAACTAACCAGCGTTGATTCCAAACAGTTCTAATCCGGAGTGCAAACAAGCGCGATAATGGGCGTTAACGACCTCTCGTCCAAAGACTTTAGTAGCTCCAACTCCACAGTAATATGGTCCTGTAGCAACAACCATGAATTAAAATTGAACATAAAGAACGCTTACCTTGAGGAGCAGGATATCCGTGCTTTGGCCAACCAAGTGGATAACCGTCTCTATCAAGGAGTAAATACTCCTGTTCCATTCCGAACCATGGTTTGTGCTGTGTTATCTGTTTCATTACTTGAGAGCAAGCGGCTCTGTGATTAGTTGCTGGAAACTATACCATTAGAAGCAGAAACTTCAAACCATCTTGTCTTATAGGATAAAGAGTAAGATGAACTCACGAGCTGGTTTTCCCTCTTTGTCAAAGGTTTCACATAATACGAGTTTATGTTTTCCTCCCCAGAAAGGATCCGGATAGATGGCAGCTGGCTGAATTTGGAAAAGTTCAATGATATTGATTAAAAAAATATGTGATGAATATGAATCGAATACTTACAACAAGATTCATGTCTGAGTCGTTGCCCTTCAAAGCTTGATAAGTGGAAGATCCATCGAAACTCCATTCGGGATAATCTGAAAATTATAATTTGTTTTTTGGAAAGTTGAATTAACTTGAAGAGCACATCCCTTTCTGCACTCAGTTTACTAAAGGTTTGCGAATGCTCAAAGTTCTCTGTTTTTAGAGAAGTTTCAGCAAATCACAAAGATCTCTTTTCAAAAAAAAAGAAAATTATCGGCTGGCTGACCGATAAGTTTACAACCGATGGTTGCACTTTTCAGTTCAGAGCGAAGAGAGAGATCAAACTCGATCACAATTTTGCGAAGGTTTCATTGGACTCACTTTTCACTTCTCCTGGATCTTCATCAAGAGTTCTTGTTTTCTCACGTAACTGTTCTCCTGTGCCATCGATCCAAACATAGGTGGCCTAAAACGATCTGATTGAGTGTTGATTCGGATGAATGGATAAACTCACCAAAACTTTGTTATCTGGAACTTTAATTTCCAATGATTGATTGACGATAGGAGTTCCCAAGGGAAGACGAGCATGATGCGAAGACAATCTGACGGTTGTTATAGCAACACGAGATAAACATTTCATTGTAGACAACATTTCTGGAAAGTTTAAAACATTAAATTGAAGTATATAAAAAAACGAACAAAAATTTAAAAAGTCAGAAGAAATTTTAAATTTTAGAACAACCAGCTCACAACTCTCGTGCGCAACAAATGAACTAGGCATTGGTCACGTATGCCAACGACGTGACCACGCCACGTGAGTTACGTGGAAATGACGGGCCAAGTAATATGTTAATCAGTTGGAGTCGTAAGCAGTACATTCATCCGGATTAAAGGATAATAGGGTAAGAGAGGGGATAAAGATTTTGAATGATGAACGTTCACTAATACAGAGTATTAATACGATGAGAAGCTTATCAGATTTGATAAGAGGAGGTTAGAGGTCTTTGGAGATAAGGAAAGAACCAATAGAAGAGTTCAAATGATTATCTTTTCAACAGCAAAAACGACTGAAACTGTAAAATGAAAGCTGTGAAAGAGCAGAATGGAAGGATAATGTTCTGAGATGATGGAAAAAAAGTTTCAAAAAGGAAGAAAATCTCAACAGAGAACGGATAGGAACTAAAAAATGGCCATCAAGAATGAGAGATATAGAGAGTGAGAGTGAGATAGAAAGCGATAGAGAGAAAGGCGGGAGGGGACAGTCCAATAAGAGCCAGAAGAATAGGCTGTTCACCGTCTGCTCACACAATGTCTCTCTAACAACTGACCAAAACGTAAAACTTTTTGCTTTTTTTCTGATTTTGAAACTTAACATGTGAAAGACATGAGGCGGAAGAGATAGGAATAGAGGATGAAAAGAAATTTGTTTGGATTGCCTGCTATAGACGGCTCATACATTGAGTCTAATCTGCTCATGAGCAAAACTGTAAGACGACATTTCGAAAGTGAAAATGTAAATCTATACGGACAAGATTACAAAATAGTTAAATGAAAGTGAATTTTAACTTTGCCAGCTTCTCTTCTATAAGTACAGTAGACAGGCAGAGTAGAGGGGAAGAACTAAAAAAAGAACTTTTATCCGATAAAATTTATATTACGACCATAAATCTTCTAGAATGAAATGATCAAATGATGATTACAGTATTTAGTTCAAAATGTGATTTAACCTGATAAGAATGGAAAGTCGTTTGAAAGAGCAAAGTTGAGTGGGTGCAAGCTTATATGGAATAGTGAAGAGTAAAGAATGAAACTATCTTATACCATCAATAAATGCCAATGGCCTACAATAAGTTTTTGGTTTTGTTGGTCAAATGCCAATGGCAGACGGACTGTTTTCTCCTTTAAGGACATTTCGGCGGTTAGAGAGTAAGAGAGCAAGATATACGAGTGTAACTGAGATAGAGAGAGACAGAAAGGATTTAGGTTAGAGAGGAAGAGAGAAGGAGGCAAGGAGAGGTCATGTTCCAAATTGTAGAAAAATAAGTCATATGATGCAACTTCCTTATAAAAAAGTCACATGATCCTTACAATTTCCATTAAATTACTAATTGCCAAACCTCATCTGATTGAAACATTTTGATCGAAAAAAAGGCGTCGCGAAGACATGAAGAAGATGAAGAGAGCAAACGAACTTTCATGCAACTAATAGCCTAATGAGTTAATTTGATAATGAATACAACACACATTCACACAAGAGACAAATTCTGAACTTTCTGTGCAGGGCGTTTCTGGGGCGATGTACTGATCCAAGTGAAACTTGACTGTTAAAAAGCTTTTTCTTTAGAAAAACAAAATTCTAATCTTATCAAGAAGTGTCCTGAGGGCAGCTTAGAAGAAACACGTGTCGTTCAGATCAATCTTAGAAAAGGAAGTAAGAACTCTTCAACTACTATACATTAAGATTTTCCCTAACAGATAGAACTATCGATTGATCATTTTCATAATCTCTTACAGTACTCCATGTGAGATTGGAGCACTTGCCAATTTATCTTTGGTTTGAGTTGTTAGGTGAACGATAGAGACTTGAAAATGTTTATTACAGTTTTACTTTTTTCCATAAGTATAATAATATGTGGTGTATGGACTATAACTAGAGCTTCCACTGCTGGGATAGTAGTAATAGGTATAACCGTTGTTTCCTGAAAACATATGAAATAACGATATATTCTGAATTCAGATGATTACCTGTGTTTGATGGATAGTAGTAGGTTGTGGTTCCTGGATCAGCTGAAAATGATAAGAATGAATGAAAGATGAAAGAAGAAATGAATTACAATAGTAATAGTTGGTGTAACCGTTATTATTATTATTATTATTTGGATAATAATAGTATGTTGTTTGACCGTTGCTGTTGTAGTTGTTTGGGTAATAGTAATAGAGCTGAAAGTTGAATTATGCTTTGAAGTCTATGATTGGTGGTAGCTTACGTAATAGGCTTGGCATGAGCACAAGAGACAGGCGAGGACAAGAAGGATACTGTAAATGGAGTATGTAGTTTGAAAGTTGATCAGGAAGACTTACTTGAGTGAGTTCATGATGATGACTGAGAGTGATGGGATGTACAGATGCCATTCGTGACTTCATTTATATAGTAATCGAAGGCTCACTAATCTCAGAATTTCAGTATTTACTTGGAATGAAAGAGAGTTGTAAAGTAAGAGGAGACAGAATGTATGAAGAGCTTCGTCATCGTCCAGTAAGTTTTTGTAAATAGAAATATCGGACGGCAACATAATTTCTTACAAATAAAAAGTGACAACGGCTAATGTTGATGAAAAAAAAAAGATGAAGGAATTCCTACGATGCTCAAACTCTCATTGAGAGTTTTTGAGATGAGAAGAGAGAATCAGACATTCAAATGCTTTAATTAATTTGTCTGCCAACATCTGAAGCAATCCTAGAAGTCTCTCTATTTGGACAAGACGTCTGTCTACATGACTCATCTTTGATTAAAAAGGTTTTCTGTTCACTGTCTCTTTTTCTTTAGGCTTTCCGATGAAAAGTCAATAAAGGGAAATTCTTAAATCTTATCAACTCTTTCCAGAGGTTAAACATTCTGTGTGAAAATCATTTGTTTGGCAGATTTTCATCTTCTTGTTGGGCAAACGGCAAACGACAAATCTTTTTTTGAACTTTGAGGATTTCTTCTTCGCTCACCTAATTTTTGAGTTTAATTGTGTGTTCACGATGAATCATTCGAAACTTCTGAGATTTGTTGAGACAGGGCAAAGAGGAGCATTTTATGTTTTCATGTTTGATCAGACGAGCATTTTCTCCAACTTTTTCTCTCTCTTCAAATGAGTTTGAGTTTGCCGTTGACCTCAAAGTGAAAAAGAAGTAAGTAGCAGAGGACTGAATCCAAAAAAAAAAATAAAACCAGCTAACCAAATAAGTGAAGTTCATTTGAATAAACTTCAAAAAATAAATAAATGAGTATGAAAATGGACAAATATGACAACACATGTATCAACATTGATGTTACATCTCACGTTTCGTTCGGTCAGTCCATTCTCTGACTTTCGCTTTGATTCTCTCTCTCTCAATGAACTCTCTCATTCTTTATTATTAAATTTAGATTTTAAACAAATAAATTGTACAATTATACTATTTTTCAAATGGTTTCCTTTTGTTTCTCATCGTACTTGCAGCCCCCCATATAATGACTATATAAGGCCATAGCTAAATCTATCAAACCATAAGCTTTTCTTCTTCCACAGCTTGATCTACTAACATGACTAAAACTATCATTTCTATTCTTCTCTTAGCTTCTACAGCTTCCGCTGCTCTTCTTTGTTCCAATGGTGGAAATGGCCGTAATTTATAACATTTTGAACTGTTTGCTATCTTGTTTTACCTTACAGCATGTGTAATTGGTTCTTGTCTTACCGCTGGTGAAGTTTGTGATTCCAACGGAGAAAACTGCTGTGCTATTTCCCAATTAATTGATGATACAGTAGTTACTACCAGTAGGATATTATACGTTTTCATGAGTTTAATTACGCAATTATTCTAGCCACCGTTGCTACCACTGTTGCTGACGCCACCGCTACTACTGTCGCAGGTGTCACCACTACAGTTTCTGCTACAACTGTCTCCAGTGCTACAACTGCCGGTTAAAATTGATCAACAAGTTTATCTTATCTTACTAGTTTCAGCTTGTGTTGATCTTCGTAACCCTACTACAGGAGTCTCTGACTGTCCAGCCAGGGCTTCTCTCTGTAACGACACAACTTATTATGATATCATGACCGTTCAATGCCCAAGAACTTGCAATAGATGTTCATCAGTGAGCACAACTGTCTCAACTGGATGCGTCGATGCTATCAATCCAAGAACTGGAGTTTCTGACTGCCCACAACGCACAGGCTTATGCACAGATTCCAACTATATAGCACTCATGAGAGTTCAATGCCCTCGCACTTGCGGTTTCTGTGGTTCTACAACTGTTGGAACAGCCACTACAGGTTCATAAATATACGATCAAACATCAAATAACCAAACATACTTTAGCTACAACGACATGTGTGGACAAAACAGCCGCTAATGGCACATCGGACTGTGCACGAAGAGCTAATCTCTGCAGAAATGCTGCTTATATTACATTGATGAGAGATCAATGTCCAAGAACTTGTGGCTTCTGCTAAGGAACAATATGCGAATCTGAGTATTGTATTTACCGTGCAAACCATTAACCTACTTGATTATTTAAAATAAAACACTTTCATATTCCTCTTTAATGAAAACCAACACTCGAACGACCGAGATCGAAAATGAGATCATTGGCCTGTATCAACCGTCCTTCGCTGCGTTCACTTGAACAATGAAATCATACTAAATTTCACGCAACGTGAAACGGATTCACCGATCTACGTGGAATTTCACGTAAAGTAGATCATTCTTAACTTCCATCATTCAAAAACAGTATTAAAAGTATTTTTTATTAGAAGTTTTTAAAATAAAACATTTGTAAAGCGAAGATATAGGGGCTGTGTAATTGACAGCAAATTTTAAAATTTTTTTTAAATGCGAGAAGGCTGATTGAAAAGAACTGAGGGTCGAACAAACATTATTTTACAGATTTCGTTGTATTTACAACAAAGAAAAAATTCTGGAATAACAGAACCGTAATGAAAGCTGATGTCGCTTGAAGTCATTGCTTGGGTGAGCTAGTAACTCTTTTGATTTTTGGAACAAAACTATTTTTCTGAGATTCCAAATAAGAAATCTCAAGTTGTGTTTGCCTAGTGTGAGAAGATGTGGAAGCGAGAGAAAGAAACAGAGGAATGACGTTGAAAATCGAAATATAATCAGAACTATGAGATAGTAATTAGACGAAACGGATGAGGACCATTGTGGTAGCAACTCCTATTACGGCAGAAACAGGGAAGCACAATAACCACACAATCACGATTTTCCGGAAGGTAGCGAACGACACTCCTTCGCTTGTGGACTTGGCCAGTCCTACGAACAATACAGCTCCAACAGCGCAGTGAGTAGATGAAACAGGGATTCCTATAGAGAATCGAATTAGAAAGTTCAATCATCTGTTGAATTACCTAGTTTGACACAGACGAGTACGGTGAAAGCAGTACCAACTTCAATGCAGAAGCCAGAAATTGGACTCATATCTACAGTAATTTCCTTAGCGATGAGCTTGATGGTACGATGTCCGAGAGTAACGAAACCAAAGATCATAGCAATAGCTCCAAAAGCTAAGAGAATTTGAGAGTCATCTCTAGTTTCAGCAGCGGTGAAGGCATATCCGGTTTGGTAGCACAACCAAACAGCAAGAAGGGGTCCAACTGTGTTTCCTGTATCATTGGCACCATGTGTGAACGAAAGCATAGATGATGAAACAATTTGAAGAGCATTGAAGACCTTTAACTCTATAGTTACTTCTCTAATACTTTTGAATGTCAATGTACCTTTGTGGTTAAACGTTCTTCTGGTACAGAGCAGTAGAAGAACTTGTACCATGGGAGGTTCTTGGCGGTTTCCAAATCGACATCTGGTGTTCTCATGTCTGTGACTTTCTTTGATTGCTTCTCTTCTGGAATAGATAAATAAGCTACCGTCTGCGTACCGAGCGAAGTGAAACATTTAGAAAGTGAACACTTACTTACGATACCCTTCTCGAGTCTTATCTGTTCCTTGCGTTGCTCTTCATTGAACAAGCGGTTGGCACGGTTTTTCAACCAGTTCTAAAAAAGGACTTGTTAAAAAAAATAATAATTTTTAATAGTTACTTTGAGAGGGAAGGTAAGAACGATCCAACCAAGAACTCCAGCACCTAAGGAAACTAAGAATGCTTGCCATGAGTTAAGCTTATCAAATCCGAGATCTTAAAATATTTTTGGTTCAGTTTCGCGTTCTCCGTTATGGGATAATTACATTTAGATCCATCAAAGATACAGGCATAAAGGTTGATGGTTAAAGTGATCATCATAAATACTGGACAAGCGTGGAGAGCAGCCTTGAAAGTATCTGGACGAATGAGTACAGTGAACTTGACAGCAATATAGAAGGCAGCAGAGATGATTCCAGCAATAACTGGAGAAACGAACCAGGAGATCACTGAAATAAAAAACACATTAGGAGATCAGTTTTTTTTTAATTCGAACCTATATTGATGACCTCTGACCAGTTGATACCAACGTTGCCTCTGAGGTAAAGAGAAGCAGCCAAGGAACCTCCGACGATGGCATGTGTGGCAGATACTGGGATTTTATAAATTGATGACACAACCATGAAAGCTGCAACTCCGCACATAGCACCAGTCTTCAATTCGCACCTGTTAGACTTACACTCCAAAAAGGATTTCAATATTTACCTGTCCAACTATAAAATCAGCCGAAGTGTATTTGGCGCACTCCACAGGTACGGTGTCATTACTGATTGCTGGAGGACGATATCCAGCTGGAATGAATTTTTTAACTCGAAAATCGCCTTGATAGCTTACCAGTTAGTGTAGCGTTACCACAGTGATCCACAACTTGGTAACTGTTTGTAGAATGGTTGTATGCGGCATAGACATCGAAAATACTTGGGTCAACAATTCCGGAACGCAACGTCTCAGTTACTTTGTAACCTGGAACAAGTGTTCAGTAGATAGCAGCTTAACGATGGTCAATATTTTTTTATGATTTAACTACGATACTATCGTATCCTACAGTAATTTTAAGTCAAACTAATTGCTAGAGGGTAGATTCGAACGAGTAGAAAACGTGCGAACCGCTAAATCGACCGGTCATTGAGAGAGCGCATCGTTTTGTTGTTATGTTGGTTGTAGGGCGAGAATAGAAGAAACACAAGCAAAGGACTGTAGGTATAGACAAACGGAGCGTTTTTTCTATTTTACTATTCAAGGAATTTTGATCTAGTTTTTCTAAGAAGAATGTGGAGTGGAACCATTGAATAAGAACAAGCTAACTTAAGTACAAACTTCGAGCATTCACGTGAAGCTCATTAGCATAGTTCAACGTATCTCGTCATTTCAACGCTGAAAACGGTACAGAGAGGTTGCATTCATACATTTCTCGTCTATTCTCTTGTCGAGAGTTCAGTTATTATCTCGTATTCATGTGATTATCATATTAATAATGATGATCATAGGGAAAAATCTTCTTCATGTCAGCAGGTGTTTCAAAAGGATCGAGAATCAATCTGATCAGAAATCAATGTTGCAGTAGAATTACCGAGGAATTATAATATAATACTCAAAACATCACTAACCAAGTAAAACAGCTCCGAGGGTGTTGAAGATTCCGCAAAGAACGTAAGCTTGCCATAACTTCACAGTACCAGCTCCAACAGCTGGACCCCAATCGTTACAGGAGTCATTAGCTCCCATACCATAAGAAACCCAGAAAGCAAAGATGAAAGCCACGACTAAGAGCCATGTGAAGTCTGATGTCCAGTTGGGCGCATAAGTGACGATAGTATCGAGCATTTTTCTGAAATTTAAAAATCACAAATGAAAAGCAGCTGAGGAAGAGTGACAGTGTTGAGCTGAAGTATGTATATTCAAAAGACGATTCAATGAGCAGTGTGCTTTGGCACACAGCTGATTGGAGGTTATTCTTCAAAAAAGTTTTTTTTTTGAAATTTCATCAAGTTAGTTCATCTAAATATACAATTGAGCTAAGAAGGGGCGGAGAGTAATTCTCATAAAACGGTTGGGAACTAACGAGGTGTGGGAGGGGCAATCATCTTTTTAAAGGAACCAGCAGAGAGTGAAAGGTGGTTACGAGAGGAAGAGAAAGTGTAAAGTCTTGTTTGAAAGACAAAGAAGTGCATTCATATGCTATCAACACGGTAATGGAAGGATATTAATGTTTTCCCAATGAGTTATACAAGTGATCTTTTTAAACTTCGCTCAAATCATACTTTGGTCAATGTGGTTGGTTCACTTTCAGAAGAGAACTAGAAAGGAGGAAGGGAGGTTAAGAGATCGAATAAGGTAAACGGAGCTATTAAGATGAAAGTAAGATTAAAATAGGTCGGAGGTTGAAGTTATTTATGAGAAGCTGTAGAGGCAAAGAGAGATGAAAATGGATGATTACAATCAAAGACTTCTTATATATACCTTCGTATCCTACAAGCGTCCTGAAAGGTTGTTTAATTGGAGTCGGAAGTCCAACCCCTTACGTTTGAGATGATGTTGTCGAATCTTTTTTATCATGAAACTAATAGAGAATCACGTGTAATGTGGATGCATGGGTTTCCCCCACCCATTTCTTATAACTGGAATGAACTCTAAACGCTTCTCCCATTTTTGACCGGTCGTACTCGGTCATCAGGATTTCATACTTTCTACTAACGAACTGGTTCTGCCTTGTTCTGAGTTCTGCCATTTCATCCTATCAAGTACACAGAAATAAAATCTCTCATAAGCTGTTGCATATGTTTTTGTTATTTTTGGTCCCAAAGACCCTCCCTAGCTGATGTTATGCGAATGATTCATCATCTTCCGATCATCATCCTCCCAGCATACATCGTCACCCCATGAAAAGTTGCGGTCAATTAAAAATACGTAAAAAATCTAAGAATAGAAGATTGTTTTCGAATGACTTCCGACGTCCATTTGTCTAATAAGACAATCATCTGATTCATCAACACTATCATGTCAACTGATCATTTAGTTGTTTTACGATGATCCAATTCTTTTTTAAAATTCTTCTAAAAATATTATTTTCAATTCTTTTTTTTTGTTGTTGACGGCCGATGAGCTCTTTGCTCCTTCTCATTCTCTCTCTGTTCCTTTGAATCTCCTCCACTGATCTTAGTTCGGTTGTTCTTCCATTTTGCGCTTCATAGTCTTTTGAAGAATGTTTCATCTGTGCGATTCTTCCCCCCTCTCCCACAAAGCGTCTCAAACATCAGTACTGAAACCGCAGCTCATTGAAAGCGAGATGTTCTTACAGCGGAATCAAAACTCTCAGAAATATTTTATTAAACAATGAATGAAGCGGTAAAATATTTTTGTGCTTAAAAGAAACTCATTTGAACACGTTCTTTGCCATTTTTAAACTTCAATCAAATCATAGAGGTCATAGCCCCATGCGAAAAGAAAAAAGACATAAAAATCTGAAAATCGTCTTTACCTACCCGACGTTGTATAGAAAATGCTGAAAACATGAAAAATTGAAAGAAGACGTCAAGGTTGTGACTTAACATAGAATAATAAAATCATCTCGTTCACACTCAACTGTCTGTTTTAGCTTCTCATCCCATCTTGCGTTGTTTGAAGAACTTCAGTGATTTCTTGATTTCTTCAAAAGAAAAAAAAAGATTCGCCATGTTAGAGAAGTTTCAGACACCAAAAAAGTTCTAAAGAACGGTACTCTCGGTACTTATGAGAGAACCATCCATCAAAAGTTCAATAAAATAATCTTTTGTTGAAATGGAGAATGTGTATGTGTGTGTGTGTGTGTGTCTTGGCTAGATGGATGTCTATGTCTGTATATGTGCGTGTATGTATGTTGAAGAAGGAAGTGTGAGACGGTTGGAAACATTTCAAAAGTCGGGGTTGTCTCTAGCTTCTGTCATCTGATGAATAATTGAAAACAATAAAGAAGATAATTAAGCTTCTTTTTTCAACCCTTAAGTGTTGAAACTACTGAGAAATAGTCGACCGGTCATGGAGTTGGGGAAACGACCTCTAATGTTCTGTGACCTTCCTGTTACGGAAAATTGCTCAAGAAAGAAATAGCAATTAAGATTTTTTCATATGGAATCAGAGAAGCAAAGCTTAGAAGAGTAACTGTTGCGTTGAAGATTTTAAGTAGAATCGTTAATTTCTTTTCTTTGTTCTTGCAAGTAGACCGCTCTTGTTTGAACTGTATGAACTCCCGTCTAGAAGAGACATAGCAGTTATCATCTGGACGTACAGTAATCCATTGTCAGTCAGAAAGGGAAAAGCAGCTTTATATATATATAAATATATATTTATAAAATGATTCAAACAAAAACATAATGATTCATATAGAAGGAGCATATAAGACTTTCATTGCATAAGTGGCTCTGTGGAACATTTCGTTCAATCTTTACTTTCCTCCATCTCAAAACTATTTTTACTTTTGGGATAAGCAAAGTGAAGATTGAATGCAAATGAGTCATCTTTTCCTCTTCTTCCAACTACTTTTCATTTGAAACTCTTACAACCTATTTGGTCAATTAGAAGCATCAATACACCCGTTTCAACCAATCATCTTGTGTTTGGCTTCATGTTGAATTTGCAACTGATTTCTTCTGAGTCTTTGTTGTGAGTGGAGCCTGATGAAATGAGAAGATGAGGACGTTTTCAATTGGGTAACTTACATCGCAGTTAGGACACGTAGTTAGCTCATTGGGTGAAGATACCATGAGATCCAGTGCCATCTCATCTATAGTTTCTCGATTGTTAGTTGACGTTATTCCATTTTGTTGAATCGATCTGTTAATGGATTTCCAGTGTGCTTATTGATAAATGAAGTAGTAGGAAACCTTGTCCGCTTGCGAATCATGCGCTCTGTTACAAGAACTAATCCTTTCTTGAATTGACTATTGAGGCGAGCATAGAAGATCCAATTGAAGGCTGCCGATACAAATGGTAAGAGATGTGAATAATACTGAAAATATATTTAATTTATGCAGATTATGTCTGAATAGTTTACTAAAAAAGTTAAATATGAATTATTTCCCGGCAATTTGAAGACCATTATGACAACAGCATAAACTTGTGGCAACCAAAATGGTATTTGGCATGATAAATGGAAAAACGTCACAACCATCGTATAAATGGTTATACGTCTTATTGGAATTCTCGATTGCATCATTCGTCTGCAAAAAAATGTTTTCATTTCCATTTTATTATGTTTTCAATTTGTTTTTAATGTTGTAGTTGAATCTTTCATGAGATTAGAGCTAATTTGAATACGTGGAACTTCCACGTGAAACGTGAACAGATTGCCCGTGTCTGCTCCATTCTTCATTTAAAGCTTTATTTTGAGCGGTTGCATTCGAATAGATATCAGTTGCCTACACCGAAAAAATGGAAAATGTAACAAACCGTTGTTGTTTTCGAAGACGAAGGATGATTTTTGCATAAAAGAACGTCATCAAGGTGCAAGGCATAACAAAGGCGAATAAGATTAGAAAGATTGAGACGAGAACCTAAAAGAATACAGTTATGAAGAACGTTTTCGCTTTTTTTAGACAGCAGAGCGCTTACTTTGCCCTCTGTTCTAAGCCCGTCTACACACATATGCCGATACACATCCATCTTAACCTGAAGACGAGGCATTAGGGTTATAGCTTGTTCAAAGAACAGCAAACTCACATTCTTATGGTAATATACACTATCCTTAGAAGGAGTCTTACGTACTGTAGAAGTAAATATGATTGGGAGTATCAAGCAGAATGATAACAAAGCTAACAATGATGTTATAAGAGCTGTCTGCCTCATATGATGAATCTGCAAACTTGAGTATACTTTCACGTTCACACGCTCTTCATATTGTTTTGCTATGGTACTATTGCAATTCGATCATAATAATTGCATATTTGAATGCTCAATTAAGGAAATAAACAAACCCTCTTATTCTCTGGATGACATATGGCCATATATCTATCAAAGGCTAAAGCTGTTAAAAGGAATGTTGAACAGAGCTGCAACAGAAGAAAATGAATGACATGCTGTCTCAAGCAGAGACACTACAAATGAGTTTTTTTTTCATATTCATTGAAAACATCAAATGCCAGAACATGTTTTGGTTTATAGTGGGTAAGAGAGATCAAAGTTTCTTACCTTGTTGGACAGCTCAACTGCCCAATGGATTTTACATCCCAATTCTCCGAATACCCAATTGTTGAGAATCAGGGAAGAAAGTGTGAAAGGAATGGAAATGGTGACCAGTAAATCAACGGCTGATAACGATACTATGTAGATGAAAGTGTTTCCCAAGGCTGAGATGGATGAACGCAGAGATCTGAACAGCACCAGTACATATAGGAAGCGAGAAATATTGTTTTTCGACTAATTCATGTGTTTTCCTTCCTACTGTTGGAAATGAAAAAATTTCTCAGGACTGAGATGATTGCTTCTCCATTCCAGAGAATTTCTTATCACTCACTCGAGCTCTTTAAAAGCCCCCTTCTATTCTCGGAACAGCACCGGGATAGCTGTTTCCATAGATCATATAAGCTAGCATTTCCCTCTCTCGCTCTCACTCTCTCTCTATTCGTACTTTAGGTGTAAATTGGAGTTATTGAGAGGGAGATTTATCGACTAAGATATTTCATTTTACTAATTTTATTTTTTATGAGTCTTCAAATTAATTTTTTGTGAATGGAAGAATGTTTTGGGGCTTAGTTCACTGACTGCAGCTATAGAGTTCAAGTATTTGCAACCCAAAAAAGAAAACGGAACTAACCTGGTGATGAAAAAAACATAGCTAAGAACTGCTGTATTGCCGATGGTCCCGACAAGAAAGAGGAAAGCATACGGTAGTGCTGTGTTAATCAAATCACTGGATTTAAGAGGTGGTGGAGGTACTTCGTGTACTTCCATCTACTGTTTTTTCCGTGGAAACTTAAAATTGAGTTTAAAATAATGTAAATTTATTCTGTAGAAGTTTGAAATAAAGGAATTTGCAATGAAAAGAGACGAATTAATTAGAAGAAGAAGAAAATGTAAAGTTTCGAACTAATCGTTCTGAAGAGAGAGTGGGGAAAGAGGAGGAGTAGGAGGCAAGGCATTCTCAACTAACTTTTTCAACGAATAGGCATGAAAAATCAGAGGAGATTGATGGCTGTCTCGCAAAGGATTATGTGATCAGTTGATGAAATAAATAAAAAAGAAAAAATACGCTTAGGAGGGAGGAGAAGGAGGAAAGGGAGGAGAAGAAGATGAGGAAGGGGGGGGGTTAGATATGAACAAGTGTAATTATGGAAAGAAACAGTCAGTTGTGTACTTTAATCTTCAACGAGGAAAAACAAAATAAGAAATGAAACTATGGTTTCAAAAAAGAGGTTTGTACTTTTGAGATGAGAGTTCTTCGAGGTCCAAGGTATAACCAACTGAGAGTGAAAGATACTCAGAGGGCGGAGCCTGCTTGTTCTGAGGTCGATCATGAAAAATCTGAGAAAGTTGTAGGTTCAGACAGATCATATAAAAAGTTTTTTATAATTCTATATTGAAAGCAATGGGAAGTTTGAAGCGTTTTAACTCAGAGAGAGTATTCTGAAGAGTCACGGCGGGAGAAAGAAGGAGGAGAAAAGAATTTGAGAGGCATGTGGGAGAGATAGACAGGAAATAAAAAGAAGAGAGGGAGTTGAAAAGGCAGGGAGAGAAATCAACTAATACTGAAAAGAAGAAAAATAGAAGAATCATTGAGATCTAAACAGTTGGGCACTAGCGTTGCCCTAAAAGGAGTCAGCAGGCTCATCTAAGATTTACTTCTTGTTCTGTGATGTTTCTTTTGAATGCTAATTAAGATGATAAATAAGATACGAAGTGAAACGTCTCGTTTCAAAACAAGTTGAATAAGACGGAGCAAAACTTGTAGCTCCGGCTGTGAGAATATACGATTGACAACACGGTGGGAAGAAGATGCCAAACGGCCAGACCATTCTAATGCGTGAACGAAGACGAAAGAATTATTAAAAAAAGAGAAACAGACGCAGTAAGATTTTAAACTAGTTGTAGGAAGTAATAAGAAATCTTCAAGGCATACGAACGTCTTTGTTTTTAGTGCAGAGAGATGGCCATAAGCTTGCGGTCATCCTAGTCAGTCTAACTTCGAAGCGAGCAACATTACAAGAGCAGGGGGAGGGAGGAGAAGGTTACATGTTTCAAAGCTTTGAGATGAAAACTAGAAAGGCAATACTTATAAGTTGAGCTTAATTGCCAAAATACACAGACGATAGAAGGATAGTAAAATTCAAATGATTACAGCTGGGTCTTCGGAAGCTGCATATTCTCTTTCACTTCCGTTTTGGACAACAAGAAGTAAAAATTTGATGTTCATGGCTGTGTGCTTGACGCCTTTTTATAGCAGAGCTTGTCGTTCTCAGTGGTCATTTGATTGAAAACGGAAGAAGATGGGGGAAGAAGAAGCATTTAGAGATAAAAAAGTTTATGGGAAAGGTTTAAATAAGAGGAGAGATTGAGAGAGAAATATTACTGAGAGAGAGAGGAGTACGGAGAGAGAAAAATATAGAGAGAAATCTAGAAAAGGAACGTAGGAGGAAAGGGGGGGGAGAGTGGTGGGTGCAGAAGAGTCAGAACTGGGAAGGAGAATGAGAAAAATGAGCAAAGATAGCCCTAAGTTGGCTATTATCTCGGCAAAGCAATAACTTCATTAGGAAATGGATAGCTTCCGTGCAAGAGAATCCATACGATTGTTTCACGAGAAAATGGACAGAAAAGAAAAAGAATAAAAAAACCACTTGCTCCAATGGTTTTTATTTTATTTCAAGAATGAAAGAAGTTGGTTACTTAGTTTCTAAGCATACAAACATCTCGGACTCACAGAAGACGACGACGACGACCACGACCACGACAAGAGAACGAAAGAAACAAATATTTTTTAAGCTGACAAATAAAGTTATGGAAGAAGAAAAACTTTTTTGTCACTCAAATAACAAAGTACAAGTTAAAAAAATTTGTCCAAACGACGAAGTACTTGAGTCTCTCTTCTCACGTGAAAGCTGCTTCAATTAAGCTTTAAACGATTTTCTGTTTAAAACAAACTAGATCAAACAAAAAATGGAGAAATAGAAACAACTGTTGAAAAGCAAATGTTCCAATTGCTGTAATAAACTTTTGAGGAAACTGCTTTGGAATGGGAGCTCCGTGTCTCCACCCTTTAACTGCATCAATCAAGTCTCACTCGTTTTGCTGCTGCTCCTGCTGCTGCTACTGCTGTTATGTCCAGCACGTGAACAATCAGGTAGATATCAGATAAGAAAGACAATCCAAGACAATCTTGCTGGTAAAGCAAGAGAGAGGGAGAGAGAGAAGCAGAGAACGAACAAGGTTCATGAAACAAATGGAATTGCATCATTTGCTCAATCGAATTGTCTTACTCTAATAATATTTTATCCTTTTTGGGAGTTTAGGGAGGGAAAAACATGAAAGAAAGGATTATTCTGAGAAGGAAATATGACAAGCTGTCGATTCTCTGAAGACTTCTCATCACAACGATAGGTTGACTTCATTTAGAGTTTCTCTTCTTCTTATCTGTCTTCGTCCATATTTGGAGACATTCGTCTCATTTTTTTTTGGTTCTTGATGAAAAAACTGGAAAATGTAGTTGAAATGAGGGATATGGAGGGGGAGGAAGAGGATTCACACAGTGCTACGAATAGATATGGCCGATGGATAGAAGTTTGAAAGAGTTGGATTGGAATGCTTCATCATTCATGACGAGCCGAGAATCTCCTTATATAGCTTTAATGAAATAAAGGTCATGCCCACATGGAATTTTCATTTCCTATGCAAATCAAGTTGAGATTATTCATGAATTCTTTGTAAGCGAAGCTATGAATTAAAATATTTTTTGATCCTTATAAGCTTTAATGTAATACATATAATCAACCAAGTTTCAAATTGAAAGCTTTATAAGGTAAAGTATATACACATACACGTTAGATAGAAATGGATGACCCATGGATTCGTTTAATGCTTTGCGTTTTTTGGTTCCGTAATTGGTATCTAACATTGAATCTAGGAAAAGATCTCCTTACTTCTCTCAGAGAAGAACAGGCAGGAGGGAAAGAAGAAAGAAAAATGAAAGAGTTCAGGTAAGGCATTGCCTAGAAAGGGAGAAGATCAATCACATATTGTATATACAATGGTTTCTGTACAAATCTAAAGCTAGGCTTCACCAACTGGCATATTGCCAAAGTTGGTCAATAAAACTCTTAAGATAGGAGCTTTCATTACAATAGAATCTCCGATACGGAGAATATTTATGATGATGTTGTGCGAATTAAGGATTCCAATTCAAACAAGTGATCATCTTCCTCTTCAGGAAACAGACGGCGCACATGTTCTGCCAATTTCAGAACGTATTCGTGATTTGGTCCAGCTCGTCCTTTGGCTATGCAAATTTCTTTGGCCATTTTCGTAACATTATCGGGTCCAAGATAGAACTGATTGTCTCTTCGGGCAATGCAAGTCAGGGCCATGATATTAACAGTATCTTCATCATCAGAGTCGAACACTATATCAACAGGGACCATACGGAACTCATAACCATTGTCAAGCTGAAAGTGAAAACATGAATAAGACCTTCATGATTATTATTATTGCTTTGTTTTTCATTATTATATTTCCCAAACAATTAAAAAAAAGAAAAATAAACAAACCTCTCGTTCCTTCAAATGCGCTACAGCTTTGGATATTCCGGTGACTCCGTCAACACGAAAAACTACACCACTGGCATAGGCCGAAGGATGCTCGATTAAGGTTGCAACACGTCCAGGCTGAAACAAACAAATCAAGTTTTCGTTGCTAACTCTCGTACAACTTTGCAATAGAAAGCTGATAAACGTCATCAATAACTTCATTAAGCTTGTTATAAGCCGGTTTTGGGAGAGATCTTCTAGCATCATATCATATCATGCTATATCTTTCATTCAAACTATGCTGTCGATAGACTTTCAGTTTATAGTTACTTGGTGCGGATGGGAGTGGCAGGGGAAAGCTTCACAAGACGACTATTGGCGAGAAATTAATATGAAAACTACTTGCAATGAATGAAACTCGTGAGTGTTCTCTTCATGTTACTATGAATAGAAAGGCGAAAGAATAACAAGTGACCAGTAGTAGTTATAAGCATGGCTTCCAGCTTATTGATGGAAACTAGTGGACACGAGACGGATTATTTCCATTTGCATTCTCTTTCTTTCTCTGTTTCTCTTTCTTTCTCTCATGTTCTCTCAGCTGTCTGTGTGGAGCTTGCTTAATCAGTTTCAAAAACGAAAGAATGCCACTAACAATTAACAATGAGAAGAAAAATAAATAAAACAAAAATCTCCCGAAAAGGACAAAAACTTATTTTCGGGAGGAGGGGGAAGGTTAACGGCTGATAACATCGAATGACTTCATGACGCAAGAAATGATAAGACGAAGATCTCTCCAAGTTCAAAATGATGCAAAAAAAAAGAAGAATGAAAGATATCCTTACCAGCTGTTCGTCTCCTCGATGAAAAGTGTTTCCTTGGTACATACGTCTGGCAAAGCCACGAGCATACGCTTTGTGTTGGCCGTCATGATTGAATCCAGGATTCCAAATAAGACTTCCATACCCGAAAATCCATAAGGATGGTTCTTCTTCTTCATAAGAGAAATCACGATAATGCATATTTGTAGTGCGTTGATAGATATTTCAATTGAACTAGTGAGATAAAAACTGAAAAATTAATATTAAAGTTGAGGATAAGCGGAAACACTCTGCACAACAAAAGTGCGACGACAATACAAAACAGGAGCAGAATGAGAAATGACAAAAAATACTGAATTGACGTCATAACCAGCATCTAGCTAAAGCCAGTAAGCTTTGGCAAGTCAAACAACAGAACAACGAAGCTGAACGATTATCCGTATGAAAAAAAAAATAGAAGAGATGGAGCTGTTGGGGGAAATACCCTCATTCATACATTTCTCCTCCCATTCGTACAACATTTGGAACAAAGATCATCTATACGAAAAAGAGTTTGAAAGAAAAAAAAAGAGGAACGAAACAAGCATTAAAGAAAATGTCTCTCTGCAAGGACGGAGTGGACAGCTCCAGACCAAAAAGCTATAGCGAAAAGTGGGCGTTTCAACTTCAGAGACCCTGAGGGTATTCCCCCCTTTTCTTTCCCCACATGCTGTAGTAGCAGCTGACTAGTAGTCAAAAGCCTTTTATCAACAAAAAGACGATGGAATACGAAATTTATATTCATGAACAATATATATACACATATATAGTAATATATATATATATATATATATATATATATATCGAGATTGTTTTTCTAGCAACCATTCACCGCGCTGTCTTATAGTCGAAATGAAAGGCGCACGTGAAAGCCACGTGATGTCCACGTGGTAATAGTATTTAACGTGTAGTTTACAATAACATTTAAAAAAAACCGATAGTATGGCCTACGATGAGCTCGTTTCTGTTCAAGATCTCAAAGTATATATACATTTCCCAGAAAAATGTTTTGTACTTTGCTCGGGGAGGGAGGCCCGACAGCGAGCAAACTTCAATTAGAACATGTCCTTATAGGACGAGAAGCTAACACAAGCTCATTATGAGAGCTCAAAGAAAGTCTAATATGTGGGCTACAATGCGACGGGCAGAATTCAAAGAGATCATATGTAGACGTAGATGAGAATAGAGTATATGGTATGGTAAATTGAAGAAGAGGAAAAGGTGAAGCTGGAAAACTGATGAGATACTATGTCTTGCTCTTTTCTATATACCACATTTGGATGGGCGGAGACATGAAATGACACATATTGCTTAGACGATTGCATCAGCCAAGCCGAGAGAAATAGAAAGACAAATGAAGAGAACGATCAGAAAATAAAGAGAAGGGAGAGAAATGTGATGGAATGGTACAAAACAAAGAGAGAGAGAGAGGTGAATGCAGATAGAGATATGATGAGAGAGAAGATGATTGCTTCTGTAAATGAAATCTACATGAACATGTACATGACAGAAGATGAATGGGAAAATTGACCAAAAAAAGGACTTTAACGGAGGTCTGAAGTTGATTATGAAGGATTGTCTTCTTCTGCTTCCTTTTCCATGCAATTCATGCCATCTTTGAACTCAACTCCTGCAGGCTTAACACAGACTTGAAGCTGTTTACTTACTCTTGTTACTCACCAACACATCTTCCCTCCATTATACGAAGCAACTCATGTGCAACGTGTTTCAAAAAACAGTTTCTCAACACACTCTCTCTGACTTTGCTAACATACTTAAATTTGATTTTTATTTGATTTTGAGCCTTCAGGCTTCAATAATCCATCTCGACCTTTCAACTCTCTCTTGATTGCTTAACTAATAGCTGTGTGTATATCAATGGATAAAGTAAAGGATTAAAAACCAAAGTAAAGTACAAAGACAAACGGAAGCAGATTCCTCGATAACTCATGGGGATTCCCTACTTTTAAAGATTTTTTTTCAAATGATTCAGCAAATACAAAGAAGATCTTGGAAACAGATGGAGTTTGCAGATCATGTGGTCACATATATACACATACAATTTCTCTTTTTTGCTCTATCCTTTCCGCTTTTTCATTTTTCCCTTTCTTCACTCATTTACACTCTCATTTATATCCTTTCATCCATAGTATGCGAATGATCACGCGGGCCAACTATTGTTTCAACTCAGTTAGTAGTTCAATTTAATTTTCAAATTTCTCCTATTACCAGGTGGTAGCGTGAATTGGGTGGTGGCATAGACCCGTTGAGTGGCAGTGTCCTTACCCGACTCTTGAACAGTAGGAGAAAATAAACATTTGATATCATTCGGGTGGATATAAATAGATATTATCTTTGATAATATAAGTCAACTGTCTTCATTAATCTTTCTGACAGTTCAGCACTTAGCTGGTGTACATCACGTGAATGAATCTCTTCAGAACTGTCTGGGGTTTTGCGATAATTCTCGTATGCGACGTCATGCATGTGAGTGATCTTTGAATACAGTCCTTTGAGCTTGATGGAACGAAAACACCAAAACATCAAGCTTCTCAAAGAGCATTTTTGTGTTTGGTCATCTGATTCATACACTTTTCGTTAAACAAAGAAAAAAATCACTCAAAATCTGATCATTAGGGAAAAGTTGATTGATTTTCCTACAACAAGTATTCTGTAGAAGTATGTTTTCATTTTCTGGTTGGATGGTTTAAAGCTTAAAGTTTAGCAAAAACTTATTCAACATGAGTTACATCAGGGTAGCCGTGACTATTACAACAGAGAAAGAAGGCCTTCAAAATCCCGCTTCCAATAGTGAGGCTTAGTTCCAGAAGGTACTTTTTAACTTTCGTTCTATACACATGGCTGAAAAGGATAGATCGATGCATTATATAGATGAATGATCTGTTACATCATCTCTCAAACTACTTAGAAGTTGGAATAACTGAAAGACATTTCTTACAGTGTTCACTGAGCCTAACTGAATCATCAGCCTAACAACTCTGAGAAACTGTCCGAACTGAAAGTTATTTCGAACAAATGATTAATGGAAGTTATTGGGATTCCAACATATTATAACAATTATGTGAGAATTTGAAAAAAAGCCGTAAACGAACAGTTCCTTGTTCACCCATTGTTCTCTTCGGTACTTTATTACCTGGTTTACGATCTCCATCTTTTCCGAGTTTTCTTGCCAATGTCGTTCAAGAAAGAGAAGTGATAGTCTTACCGATCATACCATAAGTTTATTAAATGGTTTAGTATTGCATCAGAAAAGTTTCAATTAGTCATTTATTACGATTTCTTCTTTTTTTCCAAAAATATGCAAAAGCAGCTTAAACTTATCAGCCGAAAACCTCAGTTTCTACCTCTTATCATATACCCCAATTATGTTTTACCTCAATACAGTTCATGTTCCATTCTATACTGTAATAGTGATAAGAAACTACTGAGTTAACATTTTGAACGTGGTGTTCAGATGCTTTCTCACTTTGAAGCATGAGATGAGCACAAGTGTTGATTGTGTAGTCAACAAAGCAACTCTACAGATGCAGGTTTGCAAAACCTTTTATTTACCCAAAGTCACAATCACTTACGGGCTATGAAACTTTGCTTCAGCTGTTCAAATGTATTTCATTATCATGGTTTCTCATAATGGTTCACTACAGTATACACTATACTGCCAACAAGGAGACTCTTCTGTGATCTGCCTTATCACTTTAGCTGATAGAAAAGACGAAAGCCTTTCACACATGGTTTTACATCATGTGCTTCTACCCACCCTTTTCCGGTCAACCAAAATCAAATAGTAATGTCAACATGTAACATTCGCTTCTTCTGTAGTAACAAATCATTCATGAGGAAAATATTTTTAAATGAAGCAAAAACCATAAACGATTGCATCATGTAAGTTTGAAGAAAATTTCTGTCGTTTTCAGCAAATTAACAAGGCGGCGAAAGCTGGTAAAAAGCGCCAAAGGTTAATTTGATTATAATCCGGTTGTACGTATTTGTAGTTTAGCGATTTGCCTCTTGTATTCCAGAGATGGCTATAGTGCAAGCGTTCCAAGCAGATCCGGAGATCAACAAGAGTTTCATAGACATGAGTATAGTTTCCTCCTCTTGTTGAGAGATCGGTCAACCCATTGTGACCATGTGTCATATGTCTTCGATACGCACTACCAACACCACCTACCCTCTTCCGTTCAGTAGAAGTTCCAATAGAAGACTGAACCAACAGGATTGAAAAGAGAACCAAAGCTCAAAAAAACTTTATTAAACCGTTCCAACAATAAATTACTAAAGAAAACATAAAACAGCTCTATATGTACTAAATCGATCAGTTTCCGATTACTTATCACAAACAGAAGCATCATGTTCTGCAAATATTTTGAAATTATATATTATGCGCTTAGCATAAAATCAAACAACGCATCAAATTAATTAAAAAAGCGTAGCAGAGTACAAGCCTTATGCTACTACATACAAACGTTGCCAAAGAGGACGCAAAGCAGTTTCCTAAGTAATATAGATTACTACAAAGGTGGATATCGAGAATATAGAAACGTCAACCGGAAACATGGTGAATAAAGTGAAACAATCATGTCGTTTGGAGTACAATCTGGACACATGCGTACCTACATTAATCATTCGTCATCGAGTGTTGGGTAGACAGCATCAGCGTTTCGTTTACTGGGAGGAATAAGATGCCCAGGCAATTCGTTTGGTAGTTCATGTCCTTCCAGTTTCAAATTGATCAAATAATTGGCAAGTGCAAATTCATCATTATCCAGCTGACCGTCCTTATCAACATCGGCGAGCTTCCAAATTTTGCCAAGAACGGCGTTAGGAAGTTTCGATTTAACCATGTGTTCCTTGGCCACACGTCCTATAGAAGTGATTAAAATTTGACGTTTAAATGTTTGGAAATACCTGAAAGATATCCATTGACTGGTCCCAGGCTGTTGAAAGTGCTGTCTGCAGAGTTACGCTCTCTGTTAACGACCCATTCGTTCTCATCGGCACCTTTGTCAAATCCTTCACCCTGAAAGATAATAATTAGTGTTGAAGATTGAGAAACAGAGGGAATGATCATGTGATGGGAGGTTGACAATATGTTCACGTGTTTTGTGAATGGACATATAGGAAGGAAAGCATTAACATTAACAAAACTCAGGTATTAGCTTTTCACAATGAACAAGGCTTTGATTTTTCAAACATTACGAAGCGAAATAGGTAACTCTTTCAATATCAATATTTAACCTACCCAGTTAGCGTTGTACTAAAAGTGAATGAGATGAAGATTAATATTATTCAAAATGTCAATGTTTTACCTTTCCGAAACCGAATGGAGTTTCAGTTTCTTGGGCATTGCTGAAGGCGCCTCCTTTCACAGATGGTTGCTCTGTGATACCATTACTGACATTCATAGCTTGCTCCTCCTTAGGTATTTGAGCCATCAAACGAGCTACAACAAATTCTCTGAGTTTGTTCAACCAATCAAATTTACCGATATCAGATGCGAGCATGCCGTCGACTACTTCGAGAAGCTTAGGCTTGATTGGATTGAATTTTGTGAAGTCCTGGTTTTGGAGCTTCTCTCTCATCTTATTAACGTCTGGGAAATCTCCGGGAGATATGTTATGCTCTCGCTGGGAAATAACTATAGAACCTTATTGTTTTGACAACATACCTGTAACTGATCGAAAATTTTGTCCAGATTCTGAATCAATTCTTTCTTCTTTTTCTCTTTTCCTATCATAGATGGCATTTGCTTGCGTAGTTCAGCAATGATATAAGCGTGAACCTGGAAGAATCCATGTTAACCGACACGTTCACACTTAGTACAGATGTTATTAGTAGTAGTTTCGAATGCAACCGTTCTGAACAGTTATTTGGAATGCAACCGTTTTGAACGCTGTTTGTATGCAATGCAAGGTCTCTGTTTTGTTATGAATCATACTGTGAACAGAGTGTCTAATCAGGTTGTCCACATAGAGAGTTTCTTTCGAAATAAATGAAAACTCACCTTAGCAAGACGAGCTCTCTTAATAAGATCGTTGAGTTTTCTAAGAGCTGCATTTCTTGGAAGTGCCTGCAGGTCTTGGAACAAGTCTTGTTGTTCGTCTTGGAATAGACGTCTAAATAACTATGTCATGATAATGAGAAAAATAGATACCTGTTAATATCATAATGAAGTGGTTGATCCCAGAAAGATCCAATATACACACGAGCAACTTCCGGAGTGCGGAAGACCTTAAAAAACAACATAACATGAAAAAGAAAGAGCAAACTAAGTACTTTTCCGAGTGACCACATAAGAGCTCCATAAACTCTCATTAACTGTTGATGATCAACCATGTCAGATTTATTAAGAACGATACGGATTTTATCTTCGTTTCCTGAAAAGTCTCTGTCTTGTTATGCTTATCAAAGATGAATGTACCTGAGAGGGCTTCAATGCATCTTTTGAACTCGTCAGAAATATCGAGTTTGTGAGCGTCGAAGAGTAAAATGATTCTATCGACACGTTCAGCAAACCACTCCAGAACACCAGTGAAATCATAGCCTCGATCGATTCTTTAACAAAATTAACTGTTAGCATTAAGCATAAGACATCTTTTTTCGCAACTGAATCAATTTAGAAAGCTAAGAAAACAAGCGCCGAAGTTAGAAGTTAGTATGCTCTCACAGAATACCCTTTTCTCAAAGTCCTTGAAAAAGTTGATTCTTCAGTACTTAACTCTCAGATTCAATAACTATTTAGAAACAGAAAAACTGTGTATACCTTTGTTTCTCTCCTGATAGAATTCCTGGGGTATCAACGATCGTCACACTCTCCAACACTTGATTGGGTAAAGTAGAGCATTGGAAACGGTTGAGGAAAGCGTTACCAAACCTAAATTAGCGAAAATGAGACTAGTTAACTTTATTATAAACATACCCGCTTAAAGCTCTGAATTGTTTTTTAGCATCTACAACTAAAGCATTACCAGGAATCACACCTTCCTCATCTCCGTGCATAACAGCAATGAACCTATCTGTTGTTGGTTCAGGACCGATTCTGATGCCAGGGAAATCCTATCAAGTAAACCATAATTTGTCACAAGAATATGATTAAAATACCTTCTCCAATAAGAAACGAATAAATGTAGTTTTTCCCGTAGAATATTGTCCGACAAGAAGAATCATAGGCTTAGCATCGAAGTCAGGGTCATCTTAAATTGTATTATTAATCAGATGCTGTCTATGCTAACGAACCTAGAGCGGGGCTATGGAACTCATGGAACTTGTAATGCTCCTCTAATGGATGCAACTTCTGCTTGTAAATTTTTCTTAAGCCTTCACTCACAGTTTCGAGAACCTAAAAGAACTAGAGATACAACGAAGTTCAAAAGTATAAAGCGAACCTCTTTGTTTTTCTTCTTAGAAGAATCTCCGCCAATCCAACTGAACATGCTTCTCTTTTTAGCTGGTTTGCTTGCCTCTTCTGTAAATGTTTCGTTCAAATAAGTGAATAAATGAAAAGTTTGGGCTCAAATTCTTTAGGACACAATTAGAGTCAAAGCCTAATAGCGCTAATATAAAGATGAATGATGGATTGAGCTCATGCAGACCGAAGTCATGAATGAATGAAACTGTGCGGCTCAAACACGAATCAACTCTTATATTAGTGACGATGAGAATCAATACGAGGAAATTGAATTGGTCGAATTTTAGCTGAGTTGGAAAATGTAGTAGATCGAAAAATACTGGTTCATAGAGTATTAACCACTAATTGTCTTTATATATAAACAAATGTTTATATTTACATATATGCGAGGGGTTTATCGAGTAATAAACATCATTAAGGAGGGGACAAGCAGCTGATAACTCTCAAAGTCAGATTTCAATTTCTAATATATATTCTCTAAAAACAAGAGTGATTCATCAACAGCGAGCGCACTATGACATCAATAGCAGCCTCGCAGAGAGGAGTGTTCGGCCAAGCATCATGAATGACTCATTTAGAACCGTGTTAGAATCAAAAAAAGATGTCCGAAACAGTATAACAACATATAGAAAAGAGTTATAACGACATAAAAATTAATAAAGTACGTTGAACGGGGCATAGCATCGACATTTAATCAATAGTGTGAGTACGCATACAGCTAAATGACAGCGGGTCCATTCTGACGAAAGAAGAAGAAACATAATGCTTGCAAGCTAGTCTAACTTCTATCAATACGTAGATGATAGAATGCTCTGATATAATATTTCACACAAGGTATATTATAGGAAAAATTAGAAATCGCGGTTTATACCGTGTGAGAAGGCTGCTATTGATCAATATGTTTGCTGACGAAAAGGGGTCAGCGAGAGGATCGGAATCGACAGATATAATGAAACAAAAAACGAAAAAAACGAAAAAGTAGATAGCGGCTGCCTATCAGAAACATTATCGTTACGATTGTGGCGTCCTCGTGAAGAGAATCAAATCGAACGAAAAACGATGGGTTTAGAAATCAATGTGACAAACATGGCGATGAAAGTCTCATAATGATCATGATTAAATTAAGTCTCAGGAATTCGCGAATGATAGAAATTTCCAATGTCGAACAACAAATGTTCTTCTAACGACGTATAGATATTCTGATGAAATGAAACACGAAATCAATTAATGCTACATGCGGCTAGCTCTGACCCTGTATTTCGAAAGCGCAGCAGCTGGAATCGACCAAGAATCAGCTTTTGCCAAAGAAATAGAGTCCAGTATGCGTTCTTTCAGTCAAGGACAAGTTAGTGAGCACGAGTGAGAACAGACATACGAGTTAAAAGTTGCGGGAAAAGGTAGTATGACTTATTGTTCTGCTTAGGAACTATACTATATGTGAGGAAACTAAAAGACTAGTGTAATAGGCATATACGTATGAACATCGCATTTCTACAACAAGAAAGGATGGCAAACAGAGTAAGAGACGCTTATCACATAATAAAATAAGGGTTAAACGACCTGATCCCGCTCTGTTTCTCCATATTGGACGATCACAAGTTAGCATAATTCAGAAAAACTGAAAGCACCATACAATGCTTGAAACAATGTTTTCGGTTTGAAGTTTAATTCAAACGAAACAGTACAGTGGAGCTGTGGAAAATTATCAAACTAATGACAGGAGGATAACTATAGGTATTATCAGCATCATTTGTAAGCTTGCACATATAACGAAAAAATAAGAAAATTTGAAGCGTTTGTGATGGTCCTTATCAGAAACACTTAAGGACGACATGAACGCCGACTACCTCAAGTATTGAACTCATCGAATAGTAGAAAACGCTTTAAAGAAACAAGAAAATGTCAAAAGCATGGAGATAACTCTAATAAAAACATGCGAGTCATCGAACGTAAGGTATCAGCATAAGATGAGCGTTTCCAATTGCTTGAAAAACTAGAGAGGTGAATGCTGGCTAATGGCTTTGAAATTAAAAAAAACTGGCGAGTTATGTGAAACATACCACGTGTAGGTCTCATTATATTGAATAGGAACTCTAACAGCAGAAATTTAGACGCGAGCTTAGATATGCAAAGAAAGATCGGAGTGAGAATAGAGTGCAAGTATTTGTACAGCCTTTACAATTAGAGTAAGGGCGGTTTTGACCACTATATTCAAAACACTCTTCAACGCTATGGCCAAGTGAGAGTTATTATCAAAATGAAAACTAACTGGTAACCAAAGGGCTTCTCGGCAAGCTATTGTTAACAGATTTACGATTAATTGAGGTTTGCGATGCATACAGTACAGAGCGTCGTCTTGGTGGTACTGATGGAGAGGTAACGGGGGTACTCTGAAGCACCGATCGACGTCTTACAGGTACAGGAGGCGATGGTGGCAGAAGAAGAGCATTACTATTTATCTCTTCCTGTTCTTCCTCTATAACTGATGGTAATGCTTCTGAAAAAAATACAGGTAAGAGAATTATCAAGATGACAGTTTACTTTTTTCTCTTGTGCAGTTGTCTTCAACAATCACTGTACAAATAGAAGCTTCTTTGACTTTTTCGTTCTCCTTTTCCGTCGTTGCACATAACTCTTCGCTCTCTACAGTTTCTTCCACGAGCAACTTGTAAGACATGTCAGTTGAATCAATTTTCTCAACTGCATTATTTGAAATTGGCGCAAAAACAGTGTCCTCTTGCAGATTTAGCTCGTTCGAAACGTGGGAAAGTGAAGTGCAAGATCCATTTGAAATGTCACATCTTTCCAGGACAGTAGTGAGAACTTCATCCACAACATCATCGACGTCTTCACAGTCAGGAGCAACGTCGGATAGTTTCTCCTTGTTCACAGTGTGTTCCATTTCAGAAGAAGACGACAAGAGTTGTGAAGTAACCGCAGTTGTGTCATTTTCAGAACTTGAAACGACGCATGACTCAGCTATTGTATCGCAATCACCATATTCAGCATGCTCTAGGGACATGTTCTGTTCGGGAACTATTCCAGGAGTTTCACGTTCTCCTATGCATAATGAATCATCAAATACTTCAGATGTTTCTTCCGCATCGATCGCAAGAACACTTGGTGAAACAAGATGAATTGATGGAAGCTCGTCGCCAGTACACGCATTGACATCAGAGGTAGAAGTACAGTGCAAACTTTCGCTAGGTTTAAGAGAAACAGTGACATCTAGGCGCTCAACGTTATTATCTTCTTCAGGTTCAAAATGAAGTAATTTAGACTCTGAACATTTTTCGTCTAGAATACTCGAATCAATTATTGCAGACATAGTGTCAGTTACATGGGCTTCGAGCTGCCCATTGAGTACATCAACAGAATTGTGAAGGTCAGGTTCCACAGCAGAAGCCATTGGAAAATATGTAAAAATAGAGAATCAACTCAGAGATCGACTGAGCGTTGAAGGATCAAAGCGATAGCAAGACAATTTACAATACTCGTGTTATGGTTGGACCGAATGATGTGGGAGGTGTCATTATGAGCATAAGACGCGTCAAGAAAAAAAGCAATTGATGAGAGCGTTGAGAGAAAAAGAAAACTACAATTATGAAACATTTTGCAGCAAAACTAAAATCATAGGAATAATGAAACACCAAAAATGATAAGGGAAAAGTTGAAAAAAAAAAGTATCTGACGTGGCTAAGACGTTCAATGACATGGTTTGTATGCAATAGAGCCATCCCATCATCAAAGCATATAATTTGCTCTAGTGAGACAATAACCAAAAAGAGTTCCAGAATAAAAAAAACAATCGATAGAGGAGCAAAGTACAAATTTGATTTGTATATTGTAAACTAACAGAATAGGGCAGTTTGGATAAGGCAGAAACAATGCAATGTATATATGAATGAAGATAGATGAGCTTGTTACTACCACAAGCCCAACCATCCATTAGAAGTAGGTAGAACCCTATCATTATTTTTTCTAATGACTCATGTATTGCAAAATTTAGCAATTTTCAAACGAGTAACCCGTCCATCTAACAGAGGAAATCAAACTGACTTTAAAACTACATTGCAATCCTATCTAACTAAGGGATAGGTCAGTAGATGGATTCGGTATCACATAACGGACTGTCCATTGACTATCTAAACTGCAGAGGTAGCAATATTCAGGTTTGCCGTTGATATGTAGCGTAACCGATCATTTACAATAGCATGTCAAAAATGTGAACAAACCAAATGGATTGAGCCCTCGACTATAAAGATCCTCATAAGGGTTCTGAGCATTCACATCAGAGCTAGTAACATATTTTTGAGCTCTCATGGAATTCCTGTACTGGTTCAAAGCTTCAGCAATAACCAAATTCTTGGGGCCAGACCCACTATCCACTTGTTCTTCTCTGCTTGGTCCACAACCCATGCGATAATTACTGACAATACATATCACTATGAAAAACTGTGAAAATCATAAAGAAGTTGAAGACCAACAAGAGTATAGAGAGAAGAAAAACAGAGAAAGAGCGATAGATAGAGAGAAAGCGTATAGAACCAGTGAAACAGTACAAAAATGTATGAGAGAGTAGGAGTAGGTCAGAGGACGACATTTTTTTCGGCGGAATTTAAACAGATAAGCTTCAATATGTGATAAGAGAAAAAACGAGAGCCTTATGAGAGATGTCGATACGAAAGAGAGAGCAAAGAAAAGAAAGATTGCTCAATGAGGGAGGGGGCAAGATGGTTAAGAGAATTAAACTTTCTCCTAAACTACAGTTTTAGACACAGAAGTAGATTGATCATGATGAAGTCCTAATTGTAAGATTCAAAAAAGAAAATTTACCGCAATAAAGTCCACGAGTGTTTGCTAGAGTCGTTTGTAATGGTTTCGTTTCGAAAAGCTTTTAGCACGTCTTGAATCAGAAATTCCTCAAAACATTAGAAAAATGAAAATAAAAGAATGACGTACAATAAGGTTTACACTGTTTCCTCACCGGATCGATAACTGTGCATGTTGTGTTTAAATAAAAATAGTGGCAATAATGCTTCCACGTGAGTCTACGTGGATGTTCACGTTGACGTGAAAAGTGCAAAAATGCTAATTGATAGGTTATATGACGATGAAAACAAGGATTGAAACAATAATTTTCAGATATTTTTTAAAAATTGGTTCGTAATTCAGAAAAGGAATTTGATATTGGTTGATCGTATATGAATAGCTTGTTGACTGACAACACTTCTAATCAGAACATATTTATTGGGAGGTGATAAAAAAAGTCTTTGTAAACATAAACAATTACCTAACGAAGAGTTTGCAGAAACTACACGAGGTTTTGACACGAACATGGCGGAACGATGATGGAATTCGAGCAAACACAACACAGATACTCTGCTGCGCCACCTCCTGACCAGATTAAAATGTTCATTGACGGCTATTATGGGAATTCAGTGGAGCTATGAAAACGAGGATGATACAATCCACTTATAAGGGAGTCCCATATTTGGTTTGTATATGATTTTCAAGTATTGTTCTCTAGAGAGATCATTCTATTTAAAAAAATATACTTTATTCTTAAGAAATTAATTTTCTTTCAAAAAATTATGTTTTTTGCACCCTATCGGTTGTCTATGACCTTACAAGATAAATTCCGGTCAGTCAACCAGCATTTCGTAGTTTGCTCACTGATGCTGATCAGTCTATCATTTTTTTTCTGTTTAGGACTCTGCCCTGAGAACGATGATTGACTCATTTCCTAGTTTTAGTCATGATGCACATAGTTCAATGTTTTAAAAATCAATAAGCTTCAATCTTCCTTTTTGGAGATTCTGCTAAGAGAGATGAGTTGAGCTCACCTTTTCATATCTCGAACTTACTCATTTCGGATATTAGATGGCTACTGAACGCCGCCGAGTCTCAAGAACTATAAGTTACATGAAAAGCATTTTTAAATCCCTCACCAATCCTTGTTGGCAACAGGACTGTGACAACCCTTAGCGACAAGGAGAGGAAACAGCTGTACGAAAGTAATTCTCTATGCTAACTTGCCAAGTAGATGATATAAGATAATGGTGAGGCACAAGTTTTTTTGCTAACTGATATGATATTGTAGAATGTTGTTCTAAACATATTATCCTTACTGCTGCTGATCAGTTGTCCTTTCATCAACATGTGCAAATGGCCCAAATCTGACATACTGTTTATTTTGGATGGCTCATACAATGTGAATCAATATGAACACGAGAAAGAAATCTCATTCATGAGAAAGGTTGGTTGAATCGAATGCTTTGCTCTCAGTCTGTATTATAGTGCTTGTCCGACATTGATGTTTCGGAGATAAGCTCAAAGGTTGCTGTTGCACAGTTCACACCAAAAGCCAAATTAGAATGGGAGCTGGTTGAAGTGGAAGATAATGAAGAAGTCAATATGAAGCTACAAGTCTGTGTAAAGTTGGAATTCCCGGTTATGTGCTTTCAGCAAGTATTATATGCTCCATGTGACACTATGGATAAGAAACTTAACTGCTCGCCCCCCGCAAGTCTTAACTATATAGCTAAAACTGGTCTAGAAAATGGTAATAGAAAATGGATTCCTGATGTTATCATTCTCATCTCCAACAGTCGATATAAGCTTCCGGATATAGTTAGTTGTCAGTTTGTCTAAATGTTTACATATATTTTTCTATAGGGAGAGAAAGAGGTGCTAATGTCACCAATATCTCCAATACACATTTTCCAGGTTAATATCAATTCCAATAGTCAAAAGGTTTCTCATCTTCAGCATCTTTTTCAAGCTTCCTAATTTCAGCCTGACATGTTTGAGCCTTCAGCTACCAACATTCGATTGAATGCTATAGACTTCAATGCGCTGGATCTTTTGGTTCATCCACTATGTGAAAGTGTGAATCAGTTTGTAGGTGAGTGATCTAGTATTAGAAATCATCTGTCTGATCAAACTGTGTGAAGACATTGACTGAAAAGTTTATCATGCTTCCTACCTCTTGGACCTTAAAGGCTGTTTTCGTAATATGAATAAACAAGACATGAACTAGGAAGCCTTTCCTTCGTGCGTTACGTCCTCTTTCAACATTTCGCTCTTTTTGCATAATTACGCGACCGTCGCTAGGCATCTTGAAGTTTCGAATCTTCTTGTTCGAGTACGACTCAACTATACTAACCATCCTATAAATATATAACTGCCCAGTTGTTTTCGATTTCTCTCCAATCTATTTTTTCTCTTCTTGATTGATTTGAACATGAGTTCCATTGCTGATCTTTCCTGGTGGAACTATCTCAATTGGAACATTACCAAATGTATCAAACAAAATGCTGAGAAATCCATATGGTGGACCACAACGTGTACGTTGAAAAATTTGGAAAATGTCTTCAAAATTCAACAAACTTAACGTTTTGCTTTAGGTGAGAAGAGTCATTCCAAGTTTGGACCGCTGTGTTGGACTGTGTCCGCTATTCTTGGGACATGTATAGTCATATCAGTTCTGATCTGCTGCTACCTAGTTTATCTGTTCAGAGATGAAAGTGGGTGTGATTAGTCATTCTTTAGTAAAATCTCTCCAGACAAGAAGCTTAGAAGAATCGTTTATGATTATGAAAATTCACTTCGCTCTCAGAACGAATATTTTACTTCGAAACTACATGCACAAATGGAAGATAATATCAAATCAGGTGCCAAATACACAGAGGAAATTACGAAACAACAAAAACTGCTGAAGGTATGGGGAATAAAGCTGGAACTCTTCTTAATTAATGTATTAGGATGCACAAGACGAACTGAAGCAACATTTAAAAGAGCAGCCTACGTCCATAGTTCCTAACCAACCACCGATCATCATACCTCTGTATCATCAACAACCAGACAACAAAGAGAGAAGTGTCGGTAAAGAAAACTTGAATAATAATCAAGGCAGGTCTATATCTCAAACGAAAGTTATTCATTGTTTCAGGGTCTCATAATCAGAAGACACGAACTCTGGAAGTTGATGGTGCTGATAACCTTCATCTTAGATTTGAAGGAACGCAGGTGTGTCATTGAGCTAGTAATTAAGAAAGATTCGAATTTGAGTTAGAAGTTACGAACGGGCACATCTCTACCCGGTTGACGAGTGATGAAAAGAACAATGATCCCAGTTCGGTTACCTTACAGTTATCAAACAAGAAAAACCAAGGTTCTATCACTTTTAAAAAGTCCTCGGAAATCTTTATATGCAGGTAATCTGCATGAAGAACTGAATAGAGAGAAAATTATAATCGACCATGATGAACACGATAATCATAAGGCCAAACAACTAGATGGCGCACTCACTAGTAGACGAGCAATGTCTCGTCTCGATTTCGGTGAATCTCTAGCAAGTCGTTGTGAGTTGAACGCCTCTGTTATCTTCCATGATTATAATTTAGATTGGAGAGAAGATCCAAACTTTGTGAGTTCGGAAACTGAAGACACATCATCAGCAGATAATCCTCCATCCCGAGGTTATCTTCCATTGGGTCATCCTGCAAGAACTCTGCCGCCCATTGATTTATTATTTCTATTCGATAGCTCTAGTAGTATCGGTATCACAAACTTCGATGCGGTCAGTACAAGGGATCTCATTGTTTGTTATTTCATACTTGTTCAGATGAAAATGAATATCATCAAGATTCTAGAAGATGTGGACATTGCACCTGGACGTTCTAGAATAGCACTAATTCAATACGCTCAAGAGCCCAGTGTTGTATTTGGATTTGACAAATATTACTCATTAGATAATGTCAAAAGTACTTTCGAACATAATACTGCCATACCATCAAACAACTATTGCAGAAGGTATCCATCGTATGTCGTATACAGGTGGTGCAACGATGCTAGCAAAAGCTCTATCCTTCGCAGCTGGCATTCTGTACAAGGAACAGAATTTGAGAGATTCTCGCAAAAGAAACAAAATGATTCCTACTCCACGACATGACAGACTGCAGGTGATTTTCCACTCATTATCATAACATCCCTCTTTAGATTATCTGTCTTGTGAGCGATGGCACATCCGATGATAATATACATAAAGCCGCTTCATACATTCACGAAAAATTACAGGCTAAGGCAAGGCGTAGCTCAATGTTAGTATGATCAGACATTGTTTAAGGTACTTGGTATTGTGTCAAAAAGCTTTAACAAAGACAAACTATTGCCTATAACCAAGTTCGAAGGAGCAACATTCATAATGACGCACACAGAAAGCATCAGCATCTGGTTATGGAGGCAACAGGTTCTTTCTTCAACATAACGAGACGATTTGTAGAATAACTACTTCAGAAAGTGTGGGCCGAGAGTTACAACTCATTTCTGGAACAAGACAAAGCACTCTCCATATCTCATAAAAGGTCACACAGAAATTGAGAAAACTTCAACTATAAATATATCCGAGACAGTCTTTCTGAATTATAAATCTTTCACACGATTCACAGTTATTAACTCAATGAGTTCTTTGTTACTATTTTCTGTTCTGAACGCTCTTCATATTTGTTTGTAAAACGGAAGGATGGATGATGGAGCTCAATCAAGAATCTATGAATTACTTTAACAAATTTTTCTGCTATTGTTCTGCAGCCATCTTGCTGCAACCCATTTCTGAGGTATAAGAAATCTGAATCACGTCGGTACCAATTTGCAAGATTTACAATTCTATTAAGAAAATTCGGTTTTTCAGCATTATTTGTAATAGAAAAAATTATTAATTTTGGGCGACATTGAGCGGAGTTATGAGTTTCTGCATTTTACTGAGTCATTGACACCGCTCACTCGAGAAGGAAGTTAAGAATGAAATTGGTACGAGTTTTATT